>CM035420.1:60180808-60193346 GCA_020310875.1 Ceratopteris richardii | reverse complement strand
TTTCTGATTACGATTTCAGCTTAGGATACTTGAAATCATTAAAATAACAGCATTCTGGGCGATCTTGTTCTTTCGTTGAGGTGGTCCTGGTCAGGTAGGTAAGGGCTCCATATGCGCCAAAGCCTATTCTGATCCAGATTTTCGTATTCTTTTTCGTAGTACAGGAAGGCTACTTTATGATGCTTCTTTATCGAATGCAGTTAAGGGAAAATGAATATCAGATTAGATCGAATGCTCGTGACTAATGAAGAAGCTAAAATGAGATGATTTTATGTCGTGGGCTATATGAGCTCATAGACTATGAAAGATCTCTGAATGATTCAGCATGTGCAATACATGATTCTCAAGCTATGTGAGATGCAAAGCTTTGGTATGCACACTTTGGTCATCTGAATTTTGTTAGTTTGCTACACGTGCAAAATCTAAAATGGTGTACTCTTTTTCATACTTGAGGCACCAATAAACATGTATGTGAAGGATGTATTTGGCCAAAGTGCAGCGTACCTTGTTTCCAAAAGATGGTTTTGTTCAAGCTGCATAGAAATTGCAACTTGTTCACAGTGACGTATGTGGTCCTATGCAAACACCCTCTTTTGGAAACTATCTTTACTTCATGAATTTCATTGATGATTTTTCCAGGAATGCATGGGTATACCCATTGAAGAAAGTCTGAAGTGTTTATGTGCTTCAAATATTTTTGGTTTTGGTTGGTAATTTTTCAGCATGTAGAATGGGCACCCTTCATTTTGATTGGGGGGGGGTGTCTTCTGACTTTAATGCATTTTTGGCTAAATGTGGGATAAACACTAGTGTACAATGCCATATACACCTCAACAAAATGGAGTTGATGAACAGAAGAATAGATCACTCATGGAGATGGCGAGGTGTATGGTCAAGAGTTAGGCTTTACCACATAGTTTTTGGCTTGAATTTGTGCCATTTGTTGCTCATCTATGTGTTTTTTGGTTGTCATAATGCATTAGTGCCTAAAAAAACATCGTACAAAATTGGATGATAAAGTAGTAAAAATGTATTTTTGTTGGGTATAGTTATGAAAGTAAACGCTATTGTCTGTATCATCCATAGACTAAACACATTCTAGTTCATCGTGATGTTATTTTGTGAAGATGCTATTCAGCCATTGCTTTCATTTACTAAGGAGACATCTGTTAGGTCCAAAGACATGTATGATACCTTGGTGCCTCTTTTTACAAGTGGACAGTCTAATGCTAGTCCTAATGTTGCAACTTCTTAGCCTTTACAGGTTTCATGTGATGATGTAGATCATCCCATTTTTTATGCAGATTTACATGATGCACTTGTTCATGAGACATTGAACAAGAAGGGATCAATCAAGAGCTATAGGCTCCTCTGTGCACGTCGTTTCTCAAACTACTACAATTGGAAGTATAAGTATTAACGATCATGAGGTTAATAGGGTTATCAACAAAGAAACTCATGCATTGATGGGTAGAACTAATGATGGAGACCTTTATATTCCCCAATTTGAAGCATATCTTGATCTTATAACACCTCTATATCAGGTATAGAAAGGAATGTACACCAAACATTTCCAATTATTTCCAATCTTGATATTGATCTTTATGTCCTTCTTCAATTTTGGACTCCATCGTCCTTCTAGAAATTTTCTTCAAGATTCAACTACATTACCTACAATTTTCACAAGTTTTAATGCTTCAAGGTATACAAGAACCTTTGGATGATCCTTGCATATCCTTAAGTTTCAATAAACACTTGATTGAACTTACAAAATCTCTGTATGATCACTAAGATCAAAAGCTTTTTGAAACTGATATTCAAAAAATGACGACTTTGACATAGGTGACTTCTAACATAGATTTATTTGAGCGTAAAACATGTTTTACAAAATACTTTTAGACATGGATTCATGATCTCTCAACTTAGACTTTTAATGATTAAACACAAAAACATTACACACATCAGTAAGAACTAAACAAATCATTGATCGACAAGATGCACCATATCTGAGTCTTCACTTTAGAGAATTGACATGTGAATGTTCCCATGAATAATACACAAACTATTAAAGGAATTAGGACACAAAAATTTAGCCACAACTTGGTTTACTATTGAACTAGATCTATGTGCAAGGATTTTTTATCCATGTGATCATCGAATGGGAAATGTAAACTAGGCTGAGCTCTAAAAATATTGATTTCGCTTGACAACATTTGTATTCACTATGGCAATGAAATCTCTATTCTTCTAATCTCTTGATTGACTTATATAACCACACATTCGTAACTTTATAATGACCTAATATATTTTATTCACTTGTATTATTGATTTCCAAACTTATTTTTAAGTATGATACACTAATTAGGGTCCTCTAGAGTGAATATATGCACAATCATAACTCAAACTCTTTATTCATGACTATCCTCATTCTTCTTGCCATTTTTTTTGCAATCAAACCTTTTCTTTGTCTCCATTCAAATACCTTTTTAACCTTTAAAATCTTCATAAGCATGAATCTATGATTATTCTGCAAGAGAAAAATATTGAGACCTATCTTGCATTAGCATGGAAAGATGTTAAGAAATTAAATTCTAACTACCTGAACGCCAAACTAAACCTTCAATTTGTTGCCCTTCCAATCCCATATTTGCACAAACATAGAGGATAGTACACAAAATCGCAGAAAAAGTACTCGAAAAATAGAAAGAGACAAGAGGCTTGACACTAGATTGGGTACAATCTCCCTCCACATACTCAAATGGACGAGTCTATCAGAGCATGTCCTATTTATAGGTATTTCTTATTACATCCTGAATAGAAGATACATGAGGACGATGCTTCAAAAAGTGTTGTTTTGCTTTACTTATAAAATGGTGATTTTCTATTTTTACAAAAACATCACTTTCTAAAGGGATCTATTATTTTTACAAAAATAATTAAAATAATTATCTTCTAAATATCTTCTAAATATCTCCAAAAATATTTGAATAAGTCCATCCATATTCACACCCTCCACTACAATATATCGGCCGCATATGGAGGCTTTTATCGAGGCAATTGAATGGGCACATTTTTGTCCCGACATCGATGTAACTCTGGGTATACACATCCGTATTAAAGCATCGGTATAGTCATCGATATAAGCATCAGTATGAGCGTCGGTATAAGTGTCACTATAAGCATCCATATAAGCGTTGGTATTTTCGATGCTCATATCGACAACATACCGGCACTTAAATAGACACCCACTAGGTGTACCCTCATGCATACTTGCGCCCGCTAGGTGGATCATTGCTTATAGGGGCTATACCGGTGACACTACTGGGTGTATCGTTGCTTATACCGATGACCATATCTGCAAAATTTCTTTTGGGCAAATGTGTTGTCTTTTGCTACAGCAACATTACCATGATATAGTTTAGCAAAAGACAGTACACTTTGCCCAAAAAAAAACCAAGTTCATGTTATGTGTACTCTAATGGAAACTGAAATATGATTTCATAAAAGAAAATACTATCATACACAAAAGAGATAATCACAATGAACCATGAACCATGAACCATGTAAAAATATATATATATATATTTCATAAATGAAGCATGTACAAGAGTGTGCCACTATCATATATGGGGGAAATACAAAATGTGGCAAAGCACAATTATATAAGAATCAAATACAAAATTATGGTGCACCACTTCCATATACGAGCCAAATACAAAATTGTGGCACACCACTGTCATACACATGTAGAGAATGATTGAAACATCCATATCTACAGTCCTCCAACAAAGAACATTCATTAAAAGAGATAAATACACATGGGATTTACAAACAACAAGTAAAAACCAAGTTTATAAACTCATCACCTCATCACAAATTCTCCCATGAAACAAACGCATTGCATCCCTCCAAGTCCTCCAATAGTGCACTCAATCCATGAGGATATCCATAAGACTCCTTCGTTTGTGTTGGAGGATGACACATTGCCAGCTCCTGCAACAATTATACAAAACATTAGAGGAACATACATGAAAATCTTAACACAAAGAAATTCAATAAACGAAATGGTACTTACAAACTCATGATACATCGTGTCATATCCGTCGCTACCCCAAATGTGACCATCGAACCATATCTAAATGTGTGGCTGTGGCATCTCGCTGCTATCAATATCAGTTAAGAGTCTGGTGCTACTCATCATGAATCATATCCCACTTCTCAGCATCTAACCATACAGGCTTTGGTAAGTCTACTCTGAAAACATCACGAGGCTCAGATCGTCGATGGGACATAACTACACGTGCGGTGTGTAGAATCCACTCCAAACTGACAAGAGGCTGCCTATGTGCTGGCATGAACTCCTGATAAATCCTCTCTGTGATATAATTTTTCCGATCTTTATCTTGTTCACTCCATTTCAACATGATAGATTGTCCAAACTATATGGAGCAAAGTTGTCATATATGCGCACACATGGCCTTTCTGGCAGCATCCATCACCAGAGATCCATCATGGATACTAGACACCTTGGAATCATGATGGTCATGAGCACCCCAAGGTGTATGTGGTGTTCCAGGTGGTGTAGCATGTGGCGTACCTACATCTGAGGTACTCGCTCTAGGAGTAGAAGTGGGTGACACAACGTCTGTCGCACTGCGTCCACAACAACCACCTCCTCCAAACCTACCTGTAGATCCACTCCCAGAACCTCTTGCTCTAGAGCGTGACCGTGACCTACGAGACGGGCCAGCACCTATACGCACTGAGGTGTCAAATGCATACGTCTACTACTAGAGCCAGTAAGGGATGGCTGAAAAGATGGTCATGGTAGTCATAAAGCTAGGAGACATACCTCTGGCAGGGGTAGCACCACCCATAGAGTGATGTCAACAAGCGTGACACTAGCAAGAGTGACACTAACGTGAGTGAGGCTCGCAAAAGTGAGACTAGCAGGAGTGAGACCGAGATGAGTGAGACAAGCAGGAGTGAGGCGCGCATGAATCTATGCATGTGTATATATATGTGTATATGTATGTGTATGTATGTATGTATATATATATATATATATATATATATATATATATATATATATATATATATATATATATATATATATATATATATATATATATATATATATATATATATATATATGTATATATGTGTGTGTGTGTGTGTGTGTGTGTGTGTGTATGTGTATGTGCATATATATTTACTTTGATAAAAAAATCTTTAAATCCTATTTTTATATACTTAATTATATATATTTATTTTATCAATTTAAAACACTAGCTCTTTTTGTATATATATATTTATTTCTATATTCAGATTTTTTTTCTTAATTCTTCCTTTATTTTCTTCGTATATAAATTTAATTGAATCATATGTATGTAAAAATCCTAAAACCATAATCCCAAAGATCTAGACCTAAAATATGTATATTTGTGTATGCATGTGTATATACATTTACATATGTATTATATGTGTATGTGTATTTGTGTATATATGTTATGCATGTGTAAAAACCCTTAAACTGTAATCGTAAACATCTAGACCTAAAACACGTATATGTGTGGATGCATTGGTATATATGTGTGTATGTGTATATATATGTGTATGTGTGTATGTGTGTGTGTGTGTGTGTGTGTGTGTGTGTATATATATATATATATATATATATATATATATATATATATATATATATATATATATATATATATATATATATATATATATATATATATATATATATATATATATATGTGTGTGTGTGTGTGTGTGTGTGTGTGTGTGTGTTTATGTGTATGTGTATATATATTTAATTTGATAAAAAAACCTTAAAATCCTATTTTTATATATTAATTTATATATATTTAGTTTATTTATTTAAATACTAGCTCTTTTCATATTTATTTATCTATAGAACTATCCTATTTTTTTATTTTTTTTAATTTATATATTCATATTTTTTTCTTATTTTTTCTTTATATAAATTTAATTGAATTATATGTATTTAAAACCCTAAAACCCTAATCTTAATATTTAGACCTAAAATATGTATATTTTTGTATGCATGTCTATATACATGTGTATGTGTATGTGTGTGTGTGTGTATATATATATATATATACACACACACATACATATACACACACATATATCTATATATATATATATGTGTGTGTGTGTGTGTGTATGTGTATGTTTTTATATATTTACTTTGATAAAAAACCTTGAAATCATACTTTTATATTTTTATTATATAGATTTAATTTATTTATTTAAAACACTAGCTCTTTTCATATTTATTTATCTATACAATTATCCTATTTTTTATATATATTTATTTATAGATTCACATTTTTTTCTTATTTTTTCCTTTCTCTGTATATAAATTTAATTGAACTATATGTATATAAAAATCCTAAAACCCTAATGCTAAAGATCTAGACCTAAAAAAACAACTTAAAAAATCTACTTTTATATATTTAATTATATAGACTTAATTAAAACACTAGCTATTTTCATATTTATTTATCTATACTGAAATCATATATGTGGTGTGTATATGTGTGCATGTGTGTATGTATGTGTGTGTGTATGTATGCATGTGTGTATATGTGTGTGTGTGTATGTATGCATTTGTGTATATGTGTGTGTATGTATGTGTGTGTCTATATGTGTGTATATGTATGCATGTGTCTATATGTGTGTGTGTATGTATGCATGTGTGTGTATGTATGTGTGTGGGTATGCATGCATGTGTGTTTATGTGTAGGTATGTATGCATACATGTGTGTATATATGTGTATGCATGCATGTGTGTACATGTATGTCTGTATGTATGTGTGTGTGTGTATGTATGCATATGTGTATATGTGTGTGTGTGTATGTATCTGTGTTGTATGTATGCATGTGTGTATATGTGTATGTGTGTGTATGTATGCATGTGTGTATATGTGTGTGTATGTATGTGTGTGCATGTATGCATGTTTGTATATCTGTGTATGTATGCATGTGTGTACGTGTGTGTGTGTATGTATGTGTGTGTGTGTATGCATGCATGTGTGTATATGTGTGTGTATGTATGCATGCATGTGTGTATATGTGTGTATGTATGCATGTGTGTACATGTGTGTGTGTATGTATGTGTGTGTGTATGTATGCATGCATGTGTGTATATGTATGTATGTATGCATGTGTGTAAATGTGTGTGTGTATGTATGCATGTGTGTACATGTGTGTGTGTGTGTATGTATGTGTGTGTATGTATGTGTGTGTATATATGCATGTGTGTATATGTGTATGTGTGTGTATGTATGCATGTGTGTATATGTGTGTGTATGTATGTGTGTGTTTATGTATGTGTATGTATGCATGTGTGTATATGTGTGAGTATGTATGCATGTGGGTACATGTGTGTGTATGTACACATGTGTTTGTATGTATGCATGTATGAATATGTGGTTGTATGTATGCATGCATGTGTGTATATGTGTGTATGTATGTATGCATATGTATGTGTATGCATGTGTGTATATGTGTGTGTATATGCATGTATGTATGTGTGTGTGTATATATTTCTATATCTCTCTCTCTATCTTTCTCTTTTTCATTTCTCTTTATCTCTCTCACTCTCTATTTTTCTCTCTTTCATCCCTCTTTATATCTTTCTCTATCTTCCTCTCTTTCATCTCTCTTTATCTCTCTCTCTTTCTCTCTCTATCTCTCTCTCTATCAATAGAGAATAATCTATTTATCTCTCTCTCTCTTTATCTCTCTCTCTATCTTTAGTAATCTATAAGTAGCCCCTTCTTTGTGGGAAACAGCCAGCTTTTATCTTCACCCCCACTCCCGACGCCTACGGTCTCATGCGTATGCACATTCGCTTTCTCCCTTCGAGGGGCAGGGGCCCCACAATGATTGCCACACCAGAGAGTGAGAGGGCGAGGTGCCCAGTGCACAGACGCTGCTCGTCGGACAGTGGGAACAGCGCACACACGGGGCATGATCCAACCCCGCGCTGGCTCGTCCCATGCACCTGATCTCCTTCTTCTCCGACACCTGAACCCGACGTGAAGTGAGGCGGTTGCCCCGTGATCGTCGACGCGTCACCCATTCCTTGAGAAGAGAAAACAAGAACCTCGCATCAGATTAAATATTCTAGGTACTAGCATTTCAAGTTCTTTGAATTATTGCATCGTTTCACACACTTGAACAAAAAGTTTTCTTTTGACGGCCTGACTTTGATCATCCACATTTGCATCCGTTTTGATCATACGAGTGTGCACTTTTCTATTGATGCATAGATTAAGAATCTACTTCTGATCTTAGATCATAAGAAGAGGGAAACTAAAATGAATAAAATGATTGAGGAACAGTTTAGGAAATACGAAGAGAGATTTAGGGAAATGGAAATTAATGTGAGTGAATCTATAAAATCAAAATTTAGTATTGTGATGACCCTAATTCGGACAATAAATGCAATATCTGACACTATCCAGCTAATGGGCATAAGTATTAAAGACATAAAAAGTGAAATGGATTCTAGGATTTCAGAATTGAAATATAAGGTTGAGTTGTTGACTAAACAAGTTAAAGACCTACAAACATTGAAATGTGACCATGAACATGTGGTAAAGGTCCAAGGAATATCTGCACAAAAAGAGTCATTAGGTCTTAGAAGAACCATGCCTAGAGTGATACCTAGGAAATCAAGTTGGCCTAAGAATAGACCTATACGTTGCTTTGGGTGCGATCAATTGGGACATATGTTCTAGGATTGTCTAGCGTATGAGAGTGCATGCAGACATAGACTTGTAAGTGAGCATGAAGGAAAAATTTGTAAATATCAAGAGGAGATACCTTTGCATTTGAATGTAGGAAAAGGTGGGATGAAGGAGTATTAATTTGAAGAGACAAAAACTAGATCAAAGTCAATGCAAATGACATCGAAACCAAAAGCTCATGAAGATAATAGATCTGATGAACAAAGAGTATGCTATCCATTGAGATTCAAGAGAAACCTCCTGAAAAAAACCACAAGTAGACAGATAAAGGTTGAAAAAAAAAAATATTGAGCAAATATTAAGAGAACAAATGGAACTCGATAGAAGAGAGTCTAATATAGAAATGCAAGAGAAATCAAAGAAAGAACAGGATGTATATGTGTCATTTGATCCAAAACTTTTGACTAATGAGAATCTATTTGACCAAGAGAAAGTTATGGAATTGCAGTCTCAAATTAAACTTTGATAAACAGATTGAATCAGAAAAGAGTAAAGAAGAAACTCAAGAAGATATAGAATCTAACAAGTGAGTTAACAAAGTAGAGAAACAATTGCTTGATAATATTATTGTGCAAATCAAGGTGAGTGTAAAGACAACTTCAAAGACTTCTAAGAGTTTGAAGAAGAATAAGAGAAGTAGAAATTTAAACTGTCAAGACATATTTGCAAATATTGAAGGATGATTGAAGAAGAATCATAATGAAAATGTATGGGAATGATCAAGAGCTGTTGAATGATAAAGATTGATGAAAATGCATGATGATATTCATGATGATTGATGATGATGAAAGATGGAAAGATAATGATTGATGTTGAAAATGATTAACAATGATGATTAATGAATGATGATTAATGATGATTGATGTATGATGATGAATGATGATGAAAGATGGTTTATGAACACTGATGATGATGATTATGATGATTATGATGATATTGATAATGATGATGATTGATGATGATGATGATGTTGGAGGATACTGATGACACTAATGCTGATGCTCATGAAGAATGATAGACCATGAAACTAAAGAAAAGCTGGATCAATCAATGATTAAGATGGAACCTAATATGATCAGGTGAAATGTTTGTGGTTTGAATTTTGTTTTGTTTCTCATAGAGCATATGCATTGCATTTATGTGTATGATAAAGATATGTATGAATTTAAGAAAATCATGTTGAATGAAGATAAAAAATATCTATTATGGGTTTGCATGAAGCATGAGTGACTAGGAATGATATGAATGGAATCAGTTAGCAAACTAGAGATTTTCAGAGTGAAAGCTTGGGGATGTGATGGCATGCTTAGAACGAGTGCATGTATATACTGATTGATTTGAATGCTTATTGAGTGGGACTCTTTGGGTTCTACTATTCATTTCTTATGAGATCTTACCTCCATATGGATCATGATTTATGAAAAACCTTCATACTCAAGCCAGCTTATATGTGTGTGCATGTTGTTAGTGTGCAGCGATGAGCTAGTAAGCGGGTGGAACCACCTTGGTCAAGCGATCAAGGCCACGAGTCGTAGCTAGTCTCATCGTAGGCCTAACCTATTTGTTGTCATGCGCCTACATGGATCGGTGAGCAGGTGTAGTCACTCTGGCCGGGTGGTCAGAGCCACGAGCTGATGTCGATTTCATGTAGGGTTGACATTGTGTATGTCGTGCACTATGTCGGACCGGTAGATAGGTGGGGGTAAACTTGGCCGGGCGAACAAGTCCATGAGTCGCACCCGATTTTGACATAGGCCGATTTGTGAAAATGAAAGATAAAAAGAAATGCTGAGATGAGATGAAGAGAAAAAGAAAAATAAAATGAAAAAGAAAAAGGAAAAGGAAAGAGATCTAATGGAGGGTTGGAGAGTAGGAGATAAATAGTAGGAACCAAGGTATATTCTACAAACAGAGCTAGTAGAAACATAAGTATATGCTAGTACTTAGAATGAGCAGTTTCATCTGAACCAGTTGAACAAACAGAAGATCTAGAAAGCCAACGGTTTATTCATGTGATTACTTGTCAGATTGTAGACAAAGAAATATAATATGATGTTTGTGAAGCTTGAATCTATCTAATTTTCTAAAATTCGTACTAATCTTTATAAAGCTGCATGGAGTGCATGAGATCACGCTTTGATTTTTGAAAAGAAAAAGATAAAAAGTAAAAATAGTTTTCAAAAGAACCCTGATACGCTTCTGTTGAATCTTGCAGGTTGGCCCATCAGGACGATGTGCAGGTTTAGTGGGGGCGAATGTCGGGATGAAATCCCGTAGGGAGTATGCATTGCTTTTTTTTTCAAAGTTGATTTGATTTTATGAGTTTTGTGTCGTGTTTTCTCTAAGAAAGTGGTAAAAATTGTACATGTTTTGGCCGATTTAATTGACTGTGAGATGCGAAACCATGTGATTTTGTAAATAGTCCATGAAACTAAGTCTAGCCCCATGGAAATCCTAGGTTAGAATTTTACTTTTGTCATTTGCCATAAGTCTAGCCCTTTGAATTTATTTAATTTGTGTATAAAGTGTGAAAGTAAACCTTAATTTAACAAAAATAAAAAGAGAAAAAGAAAAAGACCCAAAAATAAAGGAAGAGAATTGGAAAAGTAAAAAGAGAAAAACCAAAAATAGAAATAAGAGGTGGGATTTCTCCAAAATAGCAGATGAACATGCAAGGTGATCTGGAATTAGAAAGTTGAGTAAGGAGGTTAGAAGTTTCTAGAAGAAATTCCAAGGGAGGAGGGGCCTATAAATAGGTGCCTAAACTCATTTGTTCCTCCACATGGATCTTGCTTGTGGACTTCTTTCCAGGTTGCGATTGATTTTGGAGATATTATATGAAGTGATTGCGGGATTTTGAAGTAAAGAGAATAAAATCTATTGCCGAGCAGACTTGAAGTAAAGCATTGACTGAAGATCAAAGAAAAGAAAAGATCTGAAGTCCGCCGAGTCCCGAGAGCACCTTCTCGCACTGTAGCAGAAGGCCTACCATACATTGGCCAATCTGCACTGTAGCAGGGGCATATATTTGTATTCACCTATTCCGCACTGTAGTGGATTTTTGTATCATCGACCCGCACTATAGCGCGAATCTTTGTATCATTGAGATTCTATTGGATGACTTCAAGATTGTATCATTGAGCTTGTTTGCACATCGATCCAAGGACTTCAGTGTTTTAGCATGGTACTTGGACTTTCTAGCTCCCAACGCCTACGGTCTCACGCGTACGCACATTCTCTTTCTCCCTTCGAGGGGCGGAAGCCCTACGAGGATCGCCACACCAGTACTTGTGACACTACTGGGTGTACCATCGCTTATACTGACGACCATATTAACAAAATTTTATTTGGGTAGATTATGTTGTCTTTTGCTACAGCAACATTACCATGATGTTGTTTAACAAAAGACAATACACTCTACCCAAAGAAAAAACCACGTACATGTGATGTGTACTCTAATGGCACCAAATTATGATTTCATAAAACAAAATAATATCGAAAACAAAAGAGATAATCAGAATGAACCATGAACCATGTACAAGAGTGTGGCAAACCACTATCATATATGGGAGAAATACAAAATGTGGCAAAGCACTGCCATATAAGAATCAAATACAAAATTCTGGTGCACCACTACCATATACGAGCCAAATATAAAATTTTGGCACACCACTATCATACACACGCACATAATGATTGAAACATCCATATCAGCAGTCCTACAACAAAGGACATTCATGAAATGAGAT
>CM035420.1:59790808-60170808 GCA_020310875.1 Ceratopteris richardii | reverse complement strand
CAATGGGCCAACCTGTAGATCATGGAAAGCAGCATCAAATTCTTTCGAAAAAAACTTATAAATTGACTTTAAATGCTTCTAAATTCAAATTAAGTTTTTGATAAGAAAGAAAATCTTTAGAACTATGTAAATGTGAATTGGAAATCATTTCGTTCAATGCATGAAGTCAAAAGACAAATTTAGAAAATCCTATAATAGTCATTTAGATAGTCGCGGGTACTTACCATTCTATTAACCCTATTCACAAGTAATATTTAGTTTATATAAGTATTCTATCCTTTATCTCTTAGTCGTCTACCATAAGATACATCTAACTAATTCTTCTAGCCCGTAATGCATTTCAGGAGTGATTTCAAATTATTTATAATTTTTTTCTTATCTTTTTCTTTGTTTTTCTTTGTTTTTCTTTCTTTTTCATTTTCTTCTCAGAGCAACCATTGATTTACTGCTTTATGTATTAATTTTTCTCTCTTTCTCTTTGTAAATTTTTTGTTAAAGGGGAAATGCTTAACCCCTATTTAGAGCTGAGGTTCTAGAAACATGCTATAGTCATAACTAAGATCTCATCAGCTAGTTGTTTCAAAAAATAAGGAAGGCTACTTGTATAAAGTAGATCTACCTTTACTAAGAGATGTAAGTCAAGTTTTTGCCTCTTTTATCCTCATAACATTCCTATCTAGTTAGAAGGGCAAATGTAAATGGAGCTCATCTACTAGTACGTAGAAATTTTATAATGCTCCACAGTTGAAGAAGGAAGACAAAGATGAGAAGAAAAAGTACAACAAAAAAAATGTAAATACTGTAAGGGAAATGATCATGGCATAAATATTTCTCCAGAATTAATGACAAAGGAGGCAAAGAAGGAAGAGACTAGGATGTTTGTTGTAGAGGTCTCTAAACCTAAAACAAAGTCTACTAATCTTGGTTAGAATGAATAATGGGTCTTTACTACTATATGCAATTATGACCCATCTTCTCATCAGAAGTGTATGATTGTAGAAGACTCAGATGTTTGTTACTTTGATAGTGGGAAAATTAAACATATTACCTCAAAACATAGTTTCTTCATATCACTTGAGCTTGCCCCTAATCAAAATATTATCACATGTACTAACAACTCCTCTTATCCTATAATAGGATTCCATAAGATCATTCTGGTTAGTAGTGATGACGGTTCTCTCATATGTTCAAATGCTTTGTATGATATCCCTTCCTTTCATTTGTTGTGTTTGATGGCATCTTTCTATAATAGGTTTTTTAACGTAGAATCACTTATTAGTTCTATGATTATTCCATTTCTATTTGAAACCAAATTATTTTAGAGATCTTATTGTCAAGTTTTGAGATGGTATTTATTTGGCATATAGTTATGTACCATGATCTTGATCAATATCCAAGAATCCTTTTATTAGAACATCTCTTTGATTTCGGTTTTTTCTCTCCTTGTTGGACAAAGAATTTAGTTATTTCTTCCAAAAATTCCTTTGAATGAGGCATCCTTGTATCCACTGTTGCATTCTCTTATATGTTCCAAACAATTATGAGACTTTTTTATCTTCTAAGTACATTAAGTCTTTCAAAAAAGAATCTAAATATGAACATCTATTATAATAAATGAGTATCATTAGCTAAGGGTTAAAGATTTCATCAATGCAAAAGGACACCTACTTGGTTATTGAAGCTTTTTTAGACTTGAAGAATCTATCAATGTACTATTTAAACCTTCTTGCTACTATTACACTTATGTTTCCCTCGAGTAGCTTTGATGTGAACTTTTTCCCTATACATGGGCATTTTTTACTCTAGTGTTGGATAGAGGTCTTTTCCCCATGTTACCACATACTTGATTCACTCATATGTGGTGGTACTTTGTACTTAGCGATATTATTCAGATCTTATTGCATTTTAGTTCATCGTCAATAGAGAGAGCTATTCCAGCCTTCGTCTTCTCTATGTGTCTTGTTGCATGTGTGCTCCTTGTGTGTGCTTCTCGTGTGTTTCTCGCACTTCTAGACACACCCAACAGTGGTATCAGAGTAGGTTCCACTCCTTCTCAAGTTTTGGTTTCTCACTCACGAGATGCATGCACTTTAAACAATGCAAATCAACTTTGGAGCATAGAACAGTGAGTTTCGGTAGCCAAGAAACATTTCCACCAGGTGCCCTCAAGTTTTACCCCCATTTTGAAGCCATTAATCTAATCAAAATTTCCATCAGAGTGATGATTTGTGAGCTCAAATTTCAGCATTCATTTTAGCTTTCGTCGAAGTGAAGAGTTTGTCACATTCTTGTTCTTTAGTGAAATGGCGGGTAGCAATGACTTTTTTGGCATGCTTCAAGTTGAAGATAAGCTTGATGGGACCAACTATCCAATGTGTTCTTACATGATGAAGCATGTTCTTGTTGCAAAAGAACTTTGGAACATAGTGGTAGATGTAGATCAAAGACCCCCAGGTGCTTCTACTTCATAGTCTACTATCACAGATGGAGCTTCTTCTTCAATTAGAGTGGTTTCTCCTTCTCCACCTACACAAGAGCAGCCTATATGGGATGGAAAAGAAGCTCAAGCTCATGCATTGATTGCGCTTTTTGTGAAGCATCACATAGTTCCACACATTTGGTCATGTTCTACATCACGACAGGCATGGGACACTCTTGCTTCTTTGTATTCCATGCATAATGAAGCACATGTTGCATACTTAATGAAGCATCTTGAGGATGTATGTATGTCTGAAAATGAGTCGTTGGATGTGTATGTGACACGCATCAAGGACTTGAAAGAGCAATTGGCAAACATAGATGATATTATTCTGGATGCATCACTCATTTCAACATTGTTGAAAGGATTACCAGAATCTTTTCAAAGCTTTGCTACTACACTCCATTTGGTTGCAAATGGGAATCCTAATATGTACCCATTTGATGAGGTTGTGTCTCTTCTTTTGCAAGAAGAGCAATCTAGAGTGAATAGGAGTGGTTTGATTGAGGGAACACAAGCACTTGCTATCTCACAAAAGGGAAAAAGCAAGTATGGTTCAACTTTGGGTTCATCAAAACCAAAGCCTCAACCTTCCTCTTCCACTCATTCCTCTAATGATGTTGATTTGGAAAAGAAGAAGAGATGCAAATATTGTTGAAAGGCTAGACATACTATTGACGAGTGTAGAAAGCTTGCTAAGCACAATGAAAAGAAGAAGGAATCTGACATGTCTACTGCTAAAAGTTTAGCAAATGTAAAGAATGATGAAGCTAACATGGCTCAAGATTTTTGGGCATGTGTTGTTACATGTCATTATAATGCTTCTTTGCATTCTAAATGTATGGTTGTGAGTGAGGCTGATTCCAAATGTTTCTTTGATAGTGGTGCTTCAAAGCACATAACATCATGCAAAAGATTTTTTGCCTCTTCGAAAGATGCACCCAAAGGAGGACATGTGGTGTGTGCAAACAATGCCTCTTATCCTATCGTTGGAGTAGGAGAAATTGAGCTTACTGCTGCAAATGGAGGTGTGATTCTCATGAAAAATGCATTGTATGTGCCCTGTATCAAGAAGAACTTAATTTTAGTTCCGTTAATTGACAAAGCTAGACTTCATGTACACTTTGTTGATGATAAGTGTATGGTTCATGATTTCAGCAATGGCGATGTTATCCTGATGTCCCATACATTATGTAATGGTCTGTATCCCATGGATACATACAAGAGGGCTACCCCGAATGCCCTCATACTTCTTCCATGGCTGAAATGGAGCTTTGGCATGCTCGTTTTGGTCACTGGAACTTCAATAGTTTGCTTTACTTGCAAAATAAGGACATGTTTATTGGTTTTCTTACACTTGATTTTATTGAAAAGCATGCATGTGAAGGTTGCAAACTTGGAAAAATGCATCATGCTTCTTTTCCAAAAGGTAGTCATAGACACACTTTGAGAAAATCGTAGCTTGTTCATAGCGATGTATGTGGTCCCGTCAAGACTCCATCTTTTGGGAAGCATTTGTATTTTGTTACCTTCATTGATGATGCTACTCGCCATACATGGGTATATCCTATGAAATCAAAGAATGAGGTATTTTCTTGCTTCAAAGCATTTTTAGCTATGGCTGAAAACTTTTTTTCACAAAAGCTTTTGACTCTACGCACAGATCGTGGATGTGAATACATGTCACATGAGTCCAATGCTTTTCTTCATGAAAGATGTATTTGACGCCAATGTACAGTGCCATATATACCTCAGCAAAATGGTGTTGTCCATTGTAAAAATAGAAAATGGCACGTTGTATGGTTAAAGTAAAGCATCTTCCTGATAAGTTTTGGATGAAAGCGGTCATGTGTGCAAACTATGTGTTGAATCGCTTCCCTACAAAAGCATTGAGATTCATCACTCCTTATGAGGCTTGGAATGGACATAAGCCAATGGTTAAACATATGCGTGTGTTTGGTTGTTTGGCATATGCTCTTGTGCTATCACAACAACGTCACAAACTTGATGACAAGGCAAAGAAATGTATACCTGTTGGTTATAGTGCTGAAAGTAAGGGATATTGTTTGCACCATCCATTGAAGAACTCAATTGTTGTGAGTGTAGATGTGGTATTTGCTGAAAATTCAGTTTTCCCTCTACTTGAATGCAAAAGACAACCAACAATTGGCTCACAAGATGCATTGGATACACTCATGCCTTTGTTCCAGAATGGTGCGCTTGACTATGGCCATGTAGACCAGACAACTGATGCTCAAAGGGCTGAAAAATTCTAGCCAAATAGGGCTGAAAATGCAGAGCATTTCCAGCCAAACATGGCTAAAAAATTTTCAGCCAAAAAATGTCAAAAGTGCTAGAAATTTCCAGGCACATATGGCTCATTTGCGTCAAAATATGGCTGAAAATGAACATGAAATTCAGCCCACACATGATGTACATGTTGATGATGTATTACATAATGAACACATGTCTATCAAGAGTGCACAATCTATTCCAAAGTGGATGAAATAAACTTTGCAGGCATGCATGCATGCATGCATGAACCTATGCAATAATATTACTATATTACCTTGGGGCAGTGATTTCCAAAGTTTCTATCAAAACCAATGACTTTAAAAAGTGTGCACAATGCAGAAGACCTTTTATTTATGGAAGAAGGAACTCAGAAAACTACTTAGAGCACACGACATGCTAGGAATTGAAACAAATAATTTTTCACACCTTGAAATAAAGAGGAAAGTAAGCTACAAAAAACTATTTATTTCATTTAGAGTGACTATATTTGTTGATATACTTAGGTAGTGATGTGTATGAACACTCTAGGACCGCCGGGGAACTTTTTTTCTTCTTTAGGAGGATTTTTCCCCCCACTTGTATATATGTGTATTGCCCTAACGGGCTACTAATATTTGTACATTCTAGTGGTAATACATTCAGCATTGTGTGTTGTGTTCCAAGCTTCTTCTTCTTCCTTGTGTTGTTTGGGTGCTTTCGCAGACACCTAACTCCAACAATTGGTATCAGCATGTCACTGCTTCATCTAGGGCGTTGTCTACACCTCTTTAGTTGCAATCTCAGAATCGCACGAAATTTGGTAAGCATACCCAGGATATTTGGAATGAGCTCGTTTTGGCCTCCAAATGCACTATCACAACACTTGTGCAGGCTATTTTTTCTTTTTGTGCCAAAGCTATATACCAGTTTCGATCCGCCATTATAAGCATGTCAAAGTCTGCTATAGGTTTAGCAAAATTTGCTTGGGAAGTTCTTTTCAACTTTTTGAGATACAATCAATTTTTTGCATCAAGGTATTTTAGTCGTTGGCCATGGCTGAAAGTAGTGATGTATTCTGTATATTGGTTGTTGAGGATAAGTTGGATGGTACCAACTACCCATTATAGGCTTATACGATGCATCATGTATTGGTCACAAAAGGACTATGGAATATTGTGTAGTGTGTTGAAAGGCCTCCTATTACACCTGCAAATACAGGTGCTAGAGCTTATTGAGATGGTGTCGAAGATGATGATATTCTGCAGATTCCTATTCGTGTTGTTGTTTGTGTTGCACCTACTGTAGAGCAAATTTCTTGGGATGGCAAAGATGCTCAAGCACATGCATTGATAGCTTTGTTTATCAAACGTGCCATTATTCCTCACAATCGCTCTTGCCAAAGAGCAAAGGATGCTTGGGATACACTTACCACATTGTACTAGACTAGGAATGAGGCTCGTGTTGCTTACCTCCGAAAAAAATTAGAGAGTGATCACATGAATGAAGGTGATTCTATGGACATGTTTCTCACAAAGATCAAGGATTTGAAAGAACAATTAATTTCTATTGATGAAGTTGTACCAGATAGCTCACATGTGCAGACCATTCTGAATGGTCTTCCTGACTAAAATCAGAGTTTTGCTTCTACTCTCCGTTTGATGATGAAAGGCAATCCCAATTTCTTGTCATTTGAGGAGTTAGTCTCTATTCTATTGCAAGAAGACTAGTCTAGCAGAAGAGGTATATTATGCGTGTTGCAGATCAAGCTTTCCTGGCTAGTCAAAAGGGAAAAGGTAAATAGAGCTCTTCTAATAGTACGTAGAAATTTGCAAATGCTGCACATTCAAAGAGGGAAGACAAAGATGAGAAGAAATCAGAAAAGTAGAAATTGTTTTGCAAATACTAAAAAGCAAATGATCATGTCATCAAGAGCTATCCAAAACTGCTAAAGAGGCAAAGAGGAAAGAGGCCAGAATGGTTGTTGTAGAGGCCTCTACACCGAAAATAGAGTCTGCTAATCTTCTGTAGGAAGAAGAATGGGCGTTTACTATTGTTTGCAATTTTGATCCATCTTCTCATGAGCAACGCATGTTTGCAATAGACTCAAATGTTTGGTACTTTGATAGTGGGGTGACCGATTATATTACCTCGTAGCACAGATTCTTCTCTTCACTCGATCCTGCCCCTACAGGGAATATTGTTACATGCACCAACAACTCCTTCTATCTTGTTATGGGAGTTGATAATATCATTTTGGCTATTGTTGATGGTAGTTCTTTCACTTTGTCAAATTCTTTGTTTGTGCCAGGGATCAAGAAAAATCTACTATCAATTTCTGCATTAACTAAGATTGGCTTGGTTGTGAAATTTATTGATGATAGATGTACAGTTCATGATCTATCAAATGGTGATGTCATTATTGATTCTGGCATTTTATGTCGCGGGTTGTATAAGCTCATAGACTATGAAATATTTGTAAATTTTTTGGCATGTGCACTACATGATTCTCACGCTGTGTCAGATGCAAAGCTTTGGCATGCACGCTTTGGTCATCTGAATTTTGCTAGTTTGCCATGCCTACACAAATCTGAAATGGTGTCCTCTTTGCCCAAACTTGAGGCACCTGATAAACATGTATGTGAAGGATCTATTTTGGGAAAAATGCAGTGTTCTTCCCTTCCAAAAGATGGTTTAGTTCGGGCTACTAAAAAATTATAGCTTGTACATATTGATGTATGTGGTCCTATGCAGACACCTTCTTTTGGGAACTATCTTTACTTCGTGACTTTCATCGATGATTTTTCTAGGCATGCATGGGTATATCCATTGAAGGCAAAGTCCAAGGTGTTTATGTGCTTCAAAAAGTTTCTAGTTTTGGCTAAAAATCTGTTAGCATGTAAAATGGGCAACCTCCATTTTGATCGAGGGGGTGAACAGATGTCTTCTGACTTTAATGCATTTTTGGATGAACATGGGATAAAACATTAATGTAGAGTGCCATATACACCTCAACAAAATGGAGTTGCTGAATGAAAGAATAGCTCACTCATGGAGATGGTGAGGTGTATGGTCAGGAGTCATGCTTTACCACATAGTTTCTAGCTTGAGGTTGTTATGTGTGCAGCATATGTAGTGAACAGGTGTCCCACTAAAGCACTGCAGTCTATCACTCCATATGAGGCCACACATGGTCGAAAGCCATCTGTTGCTCATCTACATGTTTTTGGTTGTTTGGCATATGCATTTGTGCCTGAAAAACATCGCAGAAGATTGGATGATAAAGTAGTAACATGTATTTTTGTTGGTTATAGTTCTGAAATTAAATGCTATCATCTCTATCATCTATAGACTAACGCATTCTGGTTAGCCGTGATGTCTTTTTGTGGAATATGCTATTCATCGATTGCTTTCATGTACTACGGAGACATCGGTTAGCTCCAAAGACATGTATGATACTTTGCTACCTCTTTTTATAGGTGGACAGTCTAGTGTTGGTCCCAATGAGGCAACTTCTCAGCCTTTGCAGGTTTCATGTGATGATGCAGATCATTCCATTTCTCGTGCAAAATTTACATGATGCACTTGTGGATGAGAGAGCTAATATTGAGCGACAAAAACTATGCCAAAATGGCTGGTATAGACCTTGTGTGATAGCAAATTAGATGAAGCTCTATCATATCATACTCGATCAAGCTCCCATAGTGCCTCTTTTGCATCAGATTGCTATGCTATGGCTGCCTCTAGTCTCTGTGATGAGACTGAACCTGTTTCCTTTGATCAAGAAAAATTCTGAACATTGGATGGCTACAATACAATCTCAATATGATGCTATCATGAAAAATGGTACCTAGTCTTTATTTGACTTGCCTCCTGGGAAGAAGGCCATTGGCACTAAGTGGGTATACAAGATGAAGCATAAACTTGATGGAATAGTTGACAGGTATAAATCTAGGATTGTTGCAAAGGGTTATGTGCAAGAAAGTGGCATTGATTTTGATGAAACCATTGCTCCTACTTGTCGAATGACTACTATTTGTAGCATCTGTGCACTTGCAACTCATCATGGTTGGAATGTACATCACTTGGACATTAAAACAGCATTTCTGAGTGGTGACTTGCATGAATAAGTGTATGTTTTTTAGCTCCGTGGCTTTGTGCAGAAAGGGCATGAAAACGAGGTGTGCAAGTTAAAGAAGGCATTGTATGGTTTAAAGCAAGCACCACGTGCTTGGTATGAAAAGATACATGCCTATCTCATTGCACATGGTTTTGAGAATAGTCCAACATAAAGCACCTTATATGTTAAACATGCTAATGATGTGCTTGTAATGACTGTGGTGTATGTTGATGACATGTTGCTCACTGGTCCTCATGACACGCATATTGCTGATTTTAAGGCTGATTTGCATGCCTCATTTGAGATGTCTGATTTGGGGCATTTGCATCACTATTTGGGCATTCAGTTTATGCAAGTTGATGGTGGAATGGCTTTGTGTCAAACGAAATATATTGACACATTATTGCAGCATTTTTGGCCTTGAAGACTGTAAGCCTATTGCCACTCCTATGGAGACACATTTACGATTGATTCTTCATGATGCTAGAGATGCATTTGATGTTGTTCTCTATCAGCAAGCTATTGGATACTTGATTTACTTATGCATTACTCGGTGAGATATTCAATTTGTTGTCTCACAAATGAGCACGTTTATGCATTACCCAAGTGTTAACCATTGGTAGGCGGTTAAGTTCATCTTTCACTACTTGAGTGGTACTCGGCTACTTGGATTGTTTTATCCGAAGGGGGGATCAATACCGCCAGATTTGCATGCTTTTTTTGACAATGATTGGGCTGGTTGCTATGACACTCGTGTGTCCACCAGTGGCTTTTGCTTCATGCTTGGTATCTCATGTACATCTTGGTTGAGCAAGAAGTAGCCTAGTGAGGCTACTTCAAGTTGTGAGGCTGATTATAGGGCAGCTTTCACAACGATTGTTGAGTGTGTGTGGCTCAAACGCCTTATGGCTGATTTGGGTTTTGATCAGCCTTCTACCACAACCATCTTCACTAACAATCAGAGTGCATTGGCAGTTTTGAGGAACCCTGTGTTCCATGCTCCCACTAAGCACATTGAGGTGCATTATCATTATGTCATGGAGAGGTTATCTACTAGGGAGATGAGCTTGGCATATATGCCCATGCAGGAGAACATTGTGGACCTTTTTAGGAAGGCTCTACCTAGGGAGAAGTTTGAAGCTTTTCACAAAGCTTTGGGCTTACTTCCTTTTGTGGATTGATTCCACATAGCTTGGCACTTCTTATACATGAGTGCCAGCTCCTTGTTCACTACATTCACTCCTAGGGGGGGTTTATTGATATACGTAGGTAGTGATGTGTGTGAACACTCTAGAACCATTGGGGCACTTTTATCCCACTTTCGGAGGTTTTTTTCCCCCAGCTTGTATATATGCCTATTGTCCTAATAGGCTATAATCTTTGTACATTCTGGTGGTAATACATTCAGCATTGCGTGTTTTGTTCCAAGCTTCTTCTTCTTCCTTGTGTTGTTCGCATGGTTTCACATACATCTAACTCCAACAATATTGTGAGCTAGATACATAAGAAGCCAGGGGGTGATCTAAACATTTCACAAAAAATAATGATGTAGAGACACAATCATAGAGATATGGTCATATATCAATGCACAAAAATGACCAAAATACCTATTATGCACACTTATAGTAGTATTAGCTTCATGATCCAATCGATAAACAAGATATTGATACCATATATCCACTTTAGTAACTCAAAGAAGATGAAAGACTTTGTGTAGTATATTTCAATAGTGAACAATGAACAATGTAGATGATAAACTTGATGTGAGTTTATTGCTAAGTATATCATGCCACATGGAGGTATTGGAGCAATCTTAGAGATTCAAGTTAAGCACAATTTGGCATCAAGAATGAGTGATATGATTGATGATATCTATGACTAAACATATAGTGTATGGGCACAGCTCTCAAAAGTAACTCTTTGATAGATCTCATCTAATATTCTTCCATACTTTTAGGAGATCATTTGGGATTTTCTTCTCCATACAGCCATAATATTTTCTCTTACCTCTCTAATTTATGCTGGATGAACTAACATCTTGTTTCAACCTTAGAGGCAATTAGAGAGTGTATGTGTATGCATATGACTTTAGATCAACATTCAATGAAGTCCCATATTTATGGTAAAAAAGGTTGGCTTGCAATATGAAGAAATATTTCTCCCTCAAAACCTAAGATTCTTGAGTCTTGAGCCCTTTGTGATTTCCTAAAGTCGAATCATATATTTGCACATACTAAGCTTCACTCCATATAAAGCTTTAGTCATCGTATCTACACATTGTTGATAAGTAGATACATATGAGAGCTCAATTTCTTTGCTTGTAATATTCTACCAAGCATAATTATAATGGAATTCAATGTGTTATGTTCTATTATGATGGATGGGATTAGCTTCAAGATGCAAAGGATGCATGTTATCACAAAATATGTGAGCAGTAGATGACTTTACTCCCAAATATGAGTATCATGTCTTGATCTTTATTGCTTCCATAGTTTTACTGGCCAATCCTCTATGTTCAAATTCTTTAGATGATAGATTTCTAGTAGGTTTTTTCTTTGAAGACAAGAGATGAGATTTGAACCTTCAAATAAAATATATACAGAGATGCTTCCCCTATCATCTTTTGATCCTCACCAATGTACATCAAAGAATATCTTAATGTCTACATCAGAAGTATATGAATAGGATAATCCTTCATTCATTATATTTTTGGGGTATTTAAGAATCTTTTTGGTTTCCTCTCTACCTGAATTTCTACATCTATGAATGAACTAGAGCAAGACTTACACCAAAACTCATATCTACTCTAGTGAGAGTAGCATAGTTGAGACTTCCCACCAAGATTTGATAGCTTCTCACATCTTCAATGAACTCACCTTCATGGCAACTTATCTTGGAGTTAACTTCCATAGGTGTAATTTCAACCTTATAATTCTTCATTTTAAGCTTTGCTAGCATATCCTTTATGTACTTCTTAAGTAAGTTGCATACCATTATGTGTATACACTACCTTCAATCCAAGGAAGTAAATTAGTTACCCGAGGTCATTGATCTTGAATTCCTCCTTCATTTGATGCATGATTATTCAAATACCTTCAACATTACCCATAATTATAATTTCACCCACATGTACACAAACTTATATCGCTTCTCCATGTGATCTCTTGATGAATAGTGAAGGATCTTCTTTGAACACTTTAAACACTTTATCCTAAAAATATGTTATAGGTTCATCATTCCAAGCATTTGGATCTTGTTTTAGCCCATATAAGGTCCTTCTTAATCTACCAACCTGTTTAGGATAATGTGAGTATTCAAACCCAAGGGTTTGAACCATGTATACTCTTCTGAGATCCATCCATTAGGAAATGAATCCTTTACATCCATTTGATTTACCTTCCAATTCTTGTTGTTCCAATACTGATGAGTACTCTAATTGTAGGCATCTTTGCCACACGAGAGGTCTCCTCATAATCAATCTCTTGGATCTAGGCATAAGATATCAAGCTCAACATGTGATGATCTAGGATGACACGTATCATTTTTCATTTCTCTAACATGTATAGTGGTCACGTTGGTATATGCCAGGGACACTTCATTAAGCTTTATTAGATTTATCTAGTGAGAGTGATGGCACATTTTTTTCTTTCCAGCTCACTCATCCATGGACATTAGGATTTTCCTTATGTACTGTTCTTTATATACTGCACTTGTTGTATTCTTGTTTTTAGGGCATTCTTGTACATTTGTTTTTTGTAATAGAAGAAGAAGAAGAAGAAGATAATTCTTCATTACCTCAATCTCTGTGTGTGCTCCTCTTTGAGTGTGAGTGTGTGTGTGTGTGAGCTCTCTTCCTTATCTCATTCCTCGTGATATGGTATTAGAGCGAGTGTAGCTATAGGGAGCTTGTGGAGAAGGCAGATGGTGAAGAGTATGTGAGAGGGCATGCAAAAAGCGGGATTCACAAATGACCTGAGATTGCTACAGAAATTGGCATGAAGGTAGAAGGCCTCAAAATATGTTTGAGATTTATCCATTATGTTCTCTCATTTCTATCAAATCATATTTTTGGAGCCATCCCAACCTCCATTTTGAGCCCGCAAGGTGGAGCCCACAAAAGACCAAGTCAGTTTGCAAGATTCTAACTTGCATCCTATTCGGCAACACTCATGTAGTCAAATCCAAAATTTCAAGTGATTCTGTGTACTGTTTTTACACAAAAACTATGTTTTTTCTAAGATCGAATTGTCACATATGATGCCACAGCATTCAAGCAGAAGTGTTGCTTGTAGTGTTCTGTCATGTTGTGAATTGCTACAAAAATGGCAAAAGCAGATGGAATGAGTGAGCTTATGAGTGATAAGCTAGACAAGAACAACTTCCATACTTGGAGATTCCGTATGATGAAGTTCTTGATGGGAAAAGGCTACTAGAAGTACATGGAAGGAGAGAACAAAAATGCTCCACAATGACCAGAGAGGAATCATACTGTGGACCAGTTAAGAGCATATGAGGGATGGAATCAAGGAGCATGAAAGGTAATGTATTGGCTATCTTTTAGCATACAAGATAGCATGATTTGGCACATACAGATGCCAGGACTCCAAAAGAGGTGTGGTCCAGTTTGGTCACATTGTATGAGACCAATACAAAGGCACAAAATTGCAACTCAAGAACGAGTTGCACACATTGCAAAAGAAAGGGCATGTCGGTAGTTCCGAATTTGATCTGATATTTATGCTAATTATTGAAGAAAAGAATATTGGTGAGGATTCAAACTCTCAAGAAAAACCTAGTTCTGAGCATGTATTCTATTGTAGTAGAGGAAGAGGCAAAGGTAGAGGCTTCGGAAGTGGAAGAGGAATAACCAAGATCAAGGACAACAACAAAAACATATAGGAGGCAGAGGACAGTTTCGAGGCAGGGGGAACCAAAGAGGTCCCATAAGAGGTAATGATAGTAAAGGATCCTGGAATTGCCTGGACACTTTGAATGCGATCGTAGGTTGAAGAATCAAAATAATAGAAGATAGCAAAACAACTATGCATCCACAAGTGCAGATGACTATGAGAAGTTCTTCATGGTTCAACATCATATGATGAATAGGATGTCTGCTAATGTTTCAAAATCAAATGGTAATTTCTGGTATGTTGATTCAAGTGCTTCAAATCACATGACCAGTCATGCAGAATGGTTTAGTAGTTTGTATGAATTGCGAATTCTTGGATATGTTGAAACAAGTGATGAGAGAGTACACCCCATCGAGCATATAAGAAACATAGCATTGTCTATGGAGGATGGGAAGGTAAGACGTCTTGTTGATGTGCTGCATGTTCCAAATATAACAAAGAATCTGGTCTCTATTGAACAAATGGTTGACTAGGGATTACAAGTCCAGTTCAATGTTGATCAGTTATATTGGTGAAGGGAGAACAAATGAAGAACCAAGAAGGATCAATCCTAGTGGACTCAATGCTGAAAGATTTACTAATCGGGTTGAAAGCTTATTAGTCTAGGATAGAGGCCTGTGATTCATTAATTCTTGAGGTAGAAGCAAATCAGCCATAAGAGCTATGGGCTAGAGTTCAAGAAGATAGATGGAAAAAGACTTAAGGTGAGATCCCTCCCTTCATAGAACTAGATGCTTCTATAAATCAACCAATGATAGAGCAAGAAATAGAATCATAGAATTTGTCTGATTGAGACTTTGAGAGAGATGATCAATTAGCCTTACTACACTTCCAAAATACATGGGAGACTATTAAGAGAAATCTAAATTCTTCCATGCTACCACCTTAAAATGCAAGGAAAAAAGAACCCTTGAGGAAGTGTCAAACACTCTACAAGGGTTAAAGAAGGCTAAAGTCCATTTCTCTCCAAGCTTAGAAGAAATTTTGCTAGTAAAGCCCTAACTGTGGAGTAAATTAGCCTCTTAACTAAATTTGAAAGAACAAAGTACTTCCGACAAAGAGAGAAGTAATAAGGAAACGTCCACAATATGAATAGGTGTGGAGAAAGTAGGAGATTTTTTATGATAGTGACAAAGGAAACACTTGCCATCCAATCACATTTCGAGGATACATGACTAAAGACATACTAGACACTAGTTGTGAAGTAGGAAATGCTACTAAGGAAATATATATAATATATGGGAGAAATGGGGAAGATTAGCTTTAAGACTAACTAGAATGAAAGTGGAATTGGCAGATGGTCATGTAGGGCATCCCTTAGGCCTCTTAGAAAATGTTATCTTGAAAACATGTAGAGAAGAATGCATATGGATTTAGACGATAGTGAAGAAATGCCTCAAGTCGACAAGTTCCCTTTAGAATGTGCTATCAAGGAAAGAGGACATTGATTAAGAGATGACCAACCAACAAGTGAACACTTGATCCTAATTAATGTATAGATTATGGACAAAGATCATCAATTCATTGTCATTAGTTAGGATTTCCACATTATTCACAACATGGCTCCGATTATTGAAACATGGACAGTAGTAAAGAATGATGCATATATGAAGTTTCCAATTTACAAACAATATTTTGAGAGATGCATATAGGTTATGAACACATTGCATCCATCAAATGACAAATCTTCCATTTTAGAAGGTCAAGTTAGAGACTTGCAATGTAGGCTTAGAACTACTCCCTTTACTCATTAACTTATTAAAGATGCCTTTGAATTGATTAAGGATGAAGTAATAGACTTGGAGAATGAAAACCATGATGCAAAGAAAAAAGAACATTTGTGGATATAAACCACATCAAAATTGAAGAGGAATTGCATCTCATCCATCATCATTTTTGTTTTCCTAACATCAATAGATACATAACTCCATACAAAATTGATGAACAACTACTTTCAAATGTAGTAAAGAAATTATGGAATCAGATAAACTTAACCCCTTATGTTCAAGAGAGAGTGGTTAAAGCTAAGAAGAAATGGTTAATAAAGAAGTTTTTGAATGGAAGCATAGCTTTGACAATTTTTTTGAGAGTAGAATGAATTGACAACACACTCACACACCCAACCCCGTAAGGTGGAGGCACCCCATCTGTGAGAAACTCATAAATACATGTCCAGCCAAGACTTGAACTAAGGACTTCCTTCTTAAGACTCAAGGCATCAAAGCACTTGGTTATGCAAGGTTGGACTGCTTTGATAATTATTGCATTTCTTTACTACATTTGAAATGGCCAAGTATATTAAATGAGCATTAGTTTCCAAGAAAAGAAAGATAATGTGCTCTATAGATGAGGTAGGCACAAGTACTTTGCCTAGAATGAGAGGATCAAAGAGAGAAAGAGAGAATGAAGAAGTGAAAAATCCATCATCAGTCAAGAGAGCTCAAACAGTACCAACATCTACTCTAGGTCAACCATCGCCAATCACAGAGGAACTTGCAAGATGCTTTGTGAGCAACGCATATGTTCACAAAAGGAAAAGTCAATTTAAATATCCAAGGAATCCATTGTCAACAAAGAAGCAAAGATAAAGGAAAGTAGAGCATAGGCAAGAGACTCTCCAGGATGTCTTATTATACACACTTGGTATAACAAAGTCCAACATCTTACTTAGGATCTCATAATGAAGAAGAACAATCATTATTGAACTCTGATTTGAATACTAATGTAAATGATGATGGAAAGTGGGATGAACTGAACCAGATGGTCCATGTTGAAGAAGTGATGAGTCAATAGAAAAATCAAGAAGAGGAAGATGACTAAATACTTTGTACCCCGAGACCTTGTATGGATTTCACAATCTGAATTAGCCCCACTACTAAGTTACAAATTAAGGAAGATGTATCATTAGACATTAGGGAAGATGTGATCTAGGTTAAAAAGGAATCCCAACAACAAGGTGAGATTGAAGAACCAATCCTCCCAATCAAGCTTATGGCAGAACTCTCGAATATGGATGTTCATACAGTGGGAAGTAGTTAAAAGATAATTCTTGATTTGACAAGGGATCAAGCTACTTTTAATCTTCAAATAAGTCAACCATTCAACAAAACATTACACATTGCTCAAGCAAAGCAAGTAGACACAAGCGAACCACTAGTGACTCCAAAGACATGGTTGAACGTTGACATAGAAAGACCAAAATGTGTAGGGAAGCATACGATATAGAATGCCAGGGACACACATCAAGAACTCATGCAAGTAGAAAAAAGAATATAAACAAGAACATATAGAAACAAACAATTCAAAGCATTGAGTGAGAAGCTATCTGAGAAACTAGTGAAATCACATACTCAATTAGAGAAAGAAAAGTGTGAATTAGCATATTCAATGGACAAAATAGATACATTGATGTCTAAAAATGCAACATGGAAATCTAACGTGAAAGATATGACTCATAAATTTGAGAAGACCAAGAAGGAGAGTGTAGAGTTACAAAGTAAATACTCACTCATTGAGACAAACAAGGTTATAACTAATCAAGCAAAACATATTGAATCACAAATCAGATTCTAGATGGAGGAAGCTGATTTTGCTAAGAAAATGGAGTGAAGAACCCAAAAAACCATTACTCCTCAATCAAACAATAGAAGAATAGGTACAAAATGATGTAGAAGTTCAAGGTTTAAAGAAGCAACTTGAGTACCATGTAGCACAATTGGAAACAAAGAAAATGCATCGAGTAAAGTTAGTAGACAAGTATGTATGGGACACAAATGAATTGGAAAAGAACAGGGATAAATGTAGAGAATTGTAGTCAAGATGCAAATCAGGTTAAGAAATTTTTTGAAAGGAAAATGAAGATAGAGGCAAAATTTAAAGTCAGGAATCGAGTATAAGAGAGAGATGAAATCATTCCTCAGCTTCAAGCACAAATACTAAAGCTACAGAACAATAGAAGGATCCAACAATGAACATGGGGACAATAATAACATCCAAACCTAATGTGGCTAGTGAAGGAACTAAGAATTAGATAAAAAAGAGCGAGCACTGTTGCTGTCTCGCATGAAGTGAGTAGTTTCAAGACACAATGGTAAGAGTAACGAAGGAATCAAAGATACAAAGTAATGAACTTGATAAAATAATGAATCCATTGAACATACCATATGGCATCATGAAGGAAAAAACTCATAAGTACATAAAAAACCTCACACAAAAGGATCCGAACTGAGACTTTTACTTTACTGATACAACATTCAATTACACTCAATACCAATTCAATAAGGCCAATCTTGTCTAGTGTAAGCATTCTTTAGAGATGATCCAACCTTGAGAGTACACTAGCAAGAGTCACTCTATCTTCTATAGATTAAACCATCTTTTTTCCTAGTGCCTAGACGAAGGTCCTTATGGAGGTGATCCTAATCTGGGTAGATTGGGTCGAGTCATGGCACACACATGGTGTATGAAGCTAGTGAGTGCTGGAAGGTTTATGGATGTGAAAGTGAAGGTGAAGTTGATTATGGAGAGGAGGGATGTGATTATTTAGTTGTGGGAGTGGGAGTGTATGAATGCAAGATGAACACATGCATATGAATGATGATAAAAGTTAAAAACATACACATGTATGAATCTTAACAGGAAGAATGGTCCATACGGAGCTTCTTAAATATGTCCAAGATTAAAACATGTGGATGGATGATGATAACATTAAAAAATATTCACATGAATCAATCTTAGAAGGAAGAGTATTCCGTACAGAGCTTCTTAAAGACCTCCAAGATTAATTGATATGCATGGGTGCTTGTGGATGGTATATATGCTTGTGGGTCATAAATTATGAATTTAAAGAGAATTATCCTCACAATCACAATAGAAAGTCCTCCCTGCTCTGACCCAAAGATGCAGAGCCTTCTCACACATAGAAAGATTTGAAAGGAGATATGTAAAAACACTTAGGACACAAGAGACATGGAGACAAGATGACTTGAATTAAAAGACATTGTAATGCAATACATGTTCATGACCATCATGATACATCAAGCTAGATAATCTAATGATTAGAGGTGGTTGGCAATTCAAGTGAGTGTCACATGTGAGAGGATAGGAGCCTAATAGGTTCCTAGGCCCAAGGAAAAGATGATTGTGGAAGCCTTTATTTTGCTTAACCCCTCGCAATCGATCCACTAGAACCCACAATTATCTCGCAAGGGATTCTTCCTATGTCTATGCACTAGCTCATATGTTAAAAACAAATTTTGTTCGGTTAAATCCAAAGGTATAAGTGCTACTGGATTGAACGCCTTAAAATCTCATAAGTCTCTAACTCTAGTTACCAAAGCGAGTTCGGATATTTCTTCTATTAGGCATGACAAGAGCATATAATCTCAATGATTTAGACAAGCTCTATCTTTTATTATCTGCATGAAGTGATCGCTTAGCACACCTTGAATGTGGGTATCGTAACACATTCGAAAGATCTAAGAAAGTGTATCTTATTCATGATATGAAATAATAGCACATTTACAAATCCTATTGAGATACTGTAGTTTTACTGTCCATAAAGTGGCTTCAGTAGCACTTATCGAAATATGAACAATGTTTATATTCAGTCAAAAACACACTAGAACTTTGTATTTCTTCATTGTCATTCATTTGTACCTCTCTTACTACTGAAATCGAAGCAACTGGTGAGCACAACAGATTTCTGAACAAATTTTTGAGAGAGCAGATTAACATACAATCAATTTTTTAAAGCTCCAAAACTTCCAGCTTTGAATTCAATCGCAACAAATTTGAACACGTACCTTGAACTGTCTTCAATATGTATCTATTTTTCAATTCAATCGTAATTTTTGCGCACAACAAAATCAGAATTTATAATAAGCCAACTCATAAACTATGAATATCTGTCGACATCGGAAACATCAAGTGTATGATAATAGCAGAAAGTTATAATTTCGTTTGTCTCAGTGATTGATGTGGTCCACAATGTTTACATCGGATGCAAGTGCCATTCAAGTTCATGCATTACTTCATAGAAGATAGAATTTCGCATAGAAGGTGCCACGATGAGCAAACACCACAGTCGTATATAAACAGTAACTCTTTCATGCCTTTGATGGAAGACTCTTTGCGTGAATCTGTTCCTTTAATCTCTCTGAGTAGCATGACTTCTTCCTACAATTGCTAAATTTTCTTCCTGTACTGTGTTAAAATGCCAGAAACATATGCAAGGATGATAGCATCCAGTTTTCATTTCCCAGTATGCATCAAAATTAAGGAAGGGTGCTCACAAAACTTTGACATCAAAGTACAGTTTTAATACCATCCCTCCAATTAATTTCCCTCTTTTTACCTGTATAATAAAACAAAGAGATTGAAAAAGAATTTCCCACCACAGCGGAGTTTCCTTTTCCATAAATATCTTACGGAGGTCATATAGCATACGACTTCATTATAGCTAATAGAGTTAGTGTGTCCTACATTATAGAAATCTGGACATCAATGTTGCAACAGACATTCGAAGCGGCTATTCTCATATGAAAGAGACATGGTATGGTGAACTAATTCAAACATGATTAAATGCAGAAATTTATGCAGACAAATGTGTCAAAACAAAACGTTGTAGATTCTATGCGATTATTTCAAACGATGGAATGATTGAAACTCAAGGCACAGATATCGACAATTGGCAGCTCCTTCCTGTCATCACAGCGATGCAACACAGGCTTTGCTTTCAACTGGGAGATCGATACAAATAATACCTTTGTAAAACCACGCGGCCCCGGAGGAATTCACAAAAAAACTGAAAGTTGTTGGACTTACATGATGCGCAATCCTTCTTCTGTTTCTCCTCTATGATGGCGGTCAGCACTACCGTGTTCCCTTCTAGACTATTTCTGATGGTCAATCTTCTAGCCACCCGTACCACAGCAGGCGACTCTTTCCTTTCTGATTTGTGCCCAGCCAACAATACCTTTGAGCAAGAGCCAATCTAGAGAGAGTATACCTCACAGCCACTTGGAAGTCTCCCTCTAAAACTCCCTTCGCACCTATGAAACACACATCATGGGCTGCGGGACTCTTGACTGCCTGAACGGGAATCAGCTTCTCTCTTCCTCCTACGGATTCCGCTACTCTTCCTCCGTTCCCTTCACTGCCATCTGATGAGCCCACTAGTTGGGTGTCGAATTCCGTCCCTGACGGGGCCGCTCCGTGCACTTCATCCTCAGATTGACCGTCGGGCACTTTCGATGGTATGGAGACTGCCCTCTACAGGAGAACGAGCAATAAACCCTACCCCCCCATTAATATGACAGCCCACGCGCCCCTTCTACCTTCCAGCACCCGCACACACAAGCCAGAGAGAGCTCCAATGCTCAATCTTCCCCCCCTTCATTGAAGCGCACCCCCAGATTCATGCACCCCAAGACACTATATCCCTATCTTGTAAAGTGCTGAAAACTGAAAAAGCCTACTCTAACTCCCCACACTTCGCATACATGTCAATCAAAGCGTTTTCTAGTACGACATCCATATGCAATTTATGAATTCTTATAAGATTGTGTACTAGTTTTCCTTGCCAAAGTGTTCCTATGCTGCCATAGGCTTTTAGAACACACAGCAACCGGACTTTGTCTGGTTCTGCACCATCTTGAAGCTTCTTTTGGAAGAGCTCCCAAGCTGAAAGTTCTTTGTTATGCTGGTTGTACCCTGCTAACATTGCACCCCATGATACCTCATTCTTATTAAGAAGATTGTCAAATACCCTACGTTCTTCTTCAACAACACCACACTTCGCATAAGAATCAATGAGAGAGCTACCAATAGATACATCTTTTTCCAAACCATCATCAATGATTTGATGGTGGAGTAGCATGATCTCCATGAAAGTTTGCTCCAAGCCACATGCTTTTAAGACACATGTATACACAAATTTGTCTAGACAAGAAACTGATTGCTGCATTCTCTCAAAAAGCTCAAGGGCTGAAGCACCTTGTTCATGATGAACATAACCTGAAAGCATCACAGACCATGTAACTACATTCCGGTCTATGGTGTCATCAAACAATTTACAGGCTGTTTGAAACTCCCCAAGAGTCACCCAAAATTCTACCACCATCTTTTCCATCTACAGCTCCTCCATGCTCAATCCCTTTTCTCCACATCCCTGCAATCAATATCTCCACATGTTTCTCATCAATCATCAAATTCATTCTTCAAGTACCTGTAATCAAACATCTTCTTCTGCCAAATAGCACCACATTAGTGCATCAAAACCAACCAGATTGTGGGCTAACATACTCCCCTCTTCTTAATTGTGAAGTCTTCCTCGACGAGCAATATGCTACCTGCAATCAAATCATCCAACATGTGCTCAACACTCAATCAAATACAAATCTTTACCTTACATGTCTATTCTCTTGTTCCTCAATGTAGCACCTGAAATCATACTCATACAATCATTTGTTAGTACCAAAATCCAATCATTCCACTTACCATCTTTGTCCATCTTCTCGCATCTTCATTGACATGTCCACCTGTCTGCAACTTCATTAAAACATTAGAATCTTTCTTCATCAAATCACAATATGTACAACCAAAATGAAAAGACAATCATATCCTTGATCCACATCACACATATATATTCAGCACACACATCATGATCAGTGTCACACATGCATTCTCGTCACACACAACATACATATATGCAAACAGAAGACATGTCCATATTCGCTCTTGTCACTCTTCTTGACTACTCATTCAACACGTCAAAAATCTTTGTTCCACATGCATACTCAACACACTTTCCACACACACCATATATAATCAAAACCATTCCCCACTTTTATTTTTGATACTCTTCTTGGCCATACAATCGCTTTCCTGGTTCCTTTTTCTCATTTCTAGCTGAGTTCTCTCGCCGATTTTTCATTCCCTTTCTACCTAGGGTTTCCACTACCCACTTTTCTTCCTATCTATCTTTCGTTTTTTTTTCTTGCTCATCGATTAGATCCTATGCTACGTCACCACCACCTCTCCTTAATTGATGGCCACACGGAAAAGACCACTCAAGCCTAACACGAGCTCACTCTAACAAGATCACTCATCGTCGACGCAATTCCGAACTTCACAAGTCATTGACCACCAAAGAGCCAAGTTGAACACTTCCGAAAGGTTTGCAAACAAACAATGCAACTAGCACGATTGGATTCCTCAAGTCCAAGCTTTCCATAGACACATCGCAACCAAAACCCTAGCCGAGCTTAAGCTTCAATTTGACATGTTTCATCGGGAGCCCACACATAACCCAAATCCCCACAACACAAACACATATATTCCCATCCGAGCATCATGCTCTCTCACCTCTCTTCTGTCCCCCCTCGAGCGAGGAATTCTTCTCATTCAAATTTTTCCACATTTTTTCTCTCTTTTTTCATCATTTTTTTTTTCACATATTTACTCACACTTGCCGGCCTACGCCGAAGCTGGATGCGATTCGTGGACTCGACCACTGATCGAGTTTGTTCCACCCATCTACCAACCCAACGCAGCGTGCGACACACAGACAGCTAGCCCTATGCGAAACCGACGTCGGTTCGTGACGTTGACCACCCGGCCAAAGTGGGTCCACCCACCTATCGGCCCACATAGGCACATAGCCACATGCACACATACATAAACATATATATATTTTTTCATTTATTTTTTCATTCCCGCATCTCAAGAATTACGAGACAAAAGAAAGGATCTTTTTCCAACCATCCCGATCACAACACACACACATAAACTCCCCGTGGACATCCTGATGAGACATATCTCCTCTTTGCTACCACTCAAGCCAAAATCTAGCCACTAATGCCATGGTCAACCCTTCCTCTCAAGACCCGCACATACTAACCACCTTGTCGATCTGAAACCTCAAAAAGTGTCACTTTAGTTCCTAATTGTACAACAGACTTCGTCCATCCGTCCTCACATCTCTGACTGGCAATCCACAAAACAAACCCTAGTTAGACTCAAGCCATCCTCACCAACATCCATTGCCTCGTCTATCTCGTTTTCATCTCCAACCTCTGCCTCGCAGAGATTCGACTTGACCTGACAAATGACCTAAAAATTTACCATTGCTCGTTGTGCTCCTCAATGATTCAAGCCTCGTCGCTAAGTCCCTTAATCCTTGTTTGTTGTGCTCAATATCAGTCTGATATTGGAACAGGTCACAATCGATGCCTCGGAACCGATTCCATATTTGCTCCATCTCTTTATCCTCTCTCACCCTTTTTGCAGATCGGAGGGGAATATCCTTCCTCTTCTCAACTCGAACGGTCAACTTCTCGACCTCCTCTCTAATCGATCTTTCCTCCCAAATCCTACTCATATTTTCTTCATCCAGGTCATCTACCTTCTTCGACAATTCATTCTTCGTCCTTTCTAACTCTGTTTCGAACGCATCCAACCTATCCAACACCGCTTTCAGCTCTTCCTCCGTTTTCCTCGCTCTCGGATCCTCCACCTGTCCTCGCATCACATCGTCTTTCCGATTCATCCACCTACCGAGCTTGGTACTCAGCCTTGCATTCTCTTTCTCTACCCGTCTCACTTTCTCATCACTCTCCGCTTGGGCACTTTTCATTCTTTCTAACTCGAGGTGGAACTCGTCACATGCCTTACCTGCTTGATCACTGTATCGACAGATTATGCTTTATACCTTCTCAATTTCATGCTCCATTCGTTCGATTCTCCTCATCAGGTCATCCCTATCTCTTGAGAGCTCTTCTTCGATCGCAACTCCAAAGCAGTCGGCTACCATCAAGCCGGATCTCAAGTCCCAGACCACGTTTTCACTCTCGGGCTTCACAAGATCTTGCCTCCAGCTTTTGTTTACTCTTTTCCACTCCTTATTTTTGCTTTTCAACACTTGTACTTGCTTTTCCCAAGTTTCTAGGACCTCGGCCATTTTCTCTTGATTTTCCTCTAATTTCGCTATTTTGATCCTCTCGTTATCTCGCTCCACATGCAACCAATTGACTTGACATTCCAAGCTCTTCACAAGTTCTATCAAGTCTCGATCATGAGATCCAATGTCCTTGCTTTCACTTGCTCTCGCAATCTCCGTCGACGAAGTAACTCCACCCTTGTCAACTTCCACATACAAATAGGATAAACACCTACCAAATTGATTCGTTGTGACCTTTACGCCAGTCATCTCTTTTGAGCCACACACGTGCTCGCATAGTCTCTTTTTCCCACAGTCCACACATGTGGGGACAAAATCCAACGGTGAGCATACACGAGGGTAATATTTGGATATATGCCCAATCTGCTCGCAACACCAACATCTCACATAATTTGATATCGGGCCAAATCGCCACCCTCGGTTCGCATGATCTCTCATGGTCGAATGAGAATATATCCATCTCCTATTTTGTCCAAAATTCGGTTGCCTCATGCTGGCCTTCTCAAAACCACATGCTTGTCTTTTTGGGCCATTTCTTTAATGAAGATCAACGCAGATTTGGGATCGACTTGGCTGTGCCACACGATTGGGGCACCAAGCGAACTCGTAGCACTCTCGATGAGATGTGCTAAGCCAATTCGCGGCAAACGCACCAAAATGATAGGTTCCTAGGCCCAAGGAAAAGATGATTGTGGAAGCCTTTATTTTGTTTAACCCCTCGCAATCGGTCCACTAGAACCCACAATTATCTCGCAAGGGATTCTTCCTATGTCTATGCACTAGCTCATATGTTAAAAACAAATTCTGTTCGGTTAAATCCAAAGGTATAAGTGCTACTGGACTGAACGCCTTAAAATCTCATAAGTCTCTAACTCCAGTTACCAAAGCGAGTTCGGATATTTCTTCTATTAGGCATGACAAGAGCATATAATCTGAATGATTTAGACAAGCTCTATCTTTTATTATCTGCATGAAGTGATCGCTTAGCACACCTGGAAGGTGGGTATCGTAACACATTCGGAAGATCTAAGAAAGTGTAAGTTATTCATGATATGAAATAATAGCACATTTACAAATCCTATTGAGATACTGTAGTTTTACTGTCCATAAAGTGGCTTCAATAGCACTTATCGAAATATGAACAATGTTTATATTCAGTCAAAAACACACTAGAACTTTGTATTTCTTCATTGTCACTCATTTGTACCTCTCTTACTACTGAAATTGAAGCAACTCGTGAGCACAACAGATTTCTGAACAAATTTCTGAGAGAGCAGATTAACAGACAATCAATTTTTTAGAGCTCCAAAACTTCCAGCTTTGAATTCAATCGCAACAAATTTGAACACGTACCTTGAACTGTCTTCAATATGTATCTATTTTTCAATTTAATCGTAATTTTTGCGCACAACAAAATCAGAATTTATAATAAGCCAACTCATAAACTATGAATATCTGTCGACATCGGAAACATCAAGTGTATGATAATAGCAGAAAGTTATAATTTCGTTTGTCTCAGTGATTGATGTGGTCCACAATGTTTACATCAGATGCAAGTGCCATTTAAGTTCATGCATTACTTCGTAGAAGATAGAACTTCGCATAGAAGGTGCCACGATGAGCAAACACCACAGTCGTATATAAACAGTAACTCTTTCATGCCTTTGATGGAAGACTCTTTGCGTGAATCTGTTCCTTTAATCTCTCTAAGTAGCATGACTTCTTCCTACAATTGCTAAATTTTCTTCCTGTACTGTGTTAAAATGCCAGAAACATATGCAAGGATGATAGCATCCAGTTTTCATTTCCCAGTATGCATCAAAATTAAGGAAGGATGCTCACAAAACTTTGACATCAAAGTACAGTTTTAATACCATCCCTCCAATTAATTTCCCTCTTTTTACCTGTATAATAAAACAAAGAGATTGAACAAGAATTTCCCACCACAGCGGAGTTTCCTTTTCGATAAATATCTTACGGAGGTCATATAGCATACGACTTCATTATAGCTGATAGAGTTAGTGTGTCATACATTATAGAAATCTGGACATCAATGTTGCAACAGACATTCGAAGTGGCTATTCTCATATGAAAGAGACATGGTATGGTGAACTAATTCAAACATGATTAAATGCAAAAATTTATGCACACAAATGTGTCAAAACAAAACGTTGTAGATTCTATGCGATTATTTCAAACGATGGAATGATTGAAACTCAAGGCATAGATACGGACAATTGGCGGCTCGTTCCTGTCATCACAGCGATGCAACAAAGCTTTGCTTTCAACTGGGAGATCGATACAAATAATACCTTTGTAAAACCACGCGGCCCCGGAGGAATTCACAAAAAAACTGAAAGTTGTTGGACTTACATGATGCGCAATCCTTCTTCTGTTTCTCCTCTATGATGGCGGTCAGCACTACCGTGTTCCCTTCTAGACTGTTTCTGATGGTCAATCTTCTAGCCACCCGTACCATAGCAGGCGACTCTTTCCTTTCTGATTTGTACCCAGCCAACAATACCTTTGAGCAATAGCCAATCTAGAGAGAGTATACCTCACAGCCACCTGGAAGTCTCCCTCTAAAACTCCCTTCGCACCTATGAAACACACGTCATGGGCTGCCGGACTCTTGACTGCCTGAACGGGAATCAGCTTCTCTCTTCCTCCTACGGATCCGCTACTCTTCCTCCGTTCCCTTCACTGCCATCTGATGAGCCCACTAGTTGGGTGTCGAATTCCGTCCCTGACGGGGCCGCTCCGTGCACTTCATCCTCAGATTGACCATCGGGCACTTTCGATGGTATGGAGACTGCCCTCTACACGAGGACGAGCAATAAACCCTACCCCCCCCCCCCATTAATATGACAGCCCACGCGCCCCTTCTACCTTCCAGCACCCGCACACACAAGCCAGAGAGAGCTCGAATGCTCAATCTTCCCCCCCTTCATTGAAGCACACCCCCAGATTCATGCACCCCAAGACACTATATCCCTCTCTTGTAAAGTGCTGAAAACTGAAAAAGCCTCCTCTAACTCCCCACACTTCGCATACATGTCAATCACAGCGTTTTCTAGTACGACATCCATATGAAATTTATGAATTCTTATAAGATTGTGTACTAGTTTTCCCTGCCAAAGTGTTCCTATGCTGCCACAGGCTTTTAGAACACACAACAACCGGACTTTGTCTGGTTCTGCACCATCTTGAAGCATCTTTTGGAAGAGCTCCCAAGCTGAAAGTTCTTTGTTATGTTGGTTGTACCCTGCTAACATTGCACCCCATGATACCTCATTCTTATTAAGAAGATTGTCAAATACCCTACGTGCTTCTTCAACAACACCACACTTCGCATAAGAATCAATGAGAGAGCTACCAATAGATACATCTTTTTCCAAACCATCATCAATGATTTGATGGTGGAGTAGCATGATCTCCATGAAAGTTTGCTCCAAGCCACATGCTTTTAAGACACATGTATACACAAATTTGTCTAGACAAGAAACTGATTGCTGCATTCTCTCAAAAAGCTCAAGGGCTGAAGCACCTTGTTCATGATGAACATAACCTGAAAGCATCACAGACCATGTAACTACATTCCGGTCTATGGTGTCATCAAACAATTTACAGGCTGTTTGAAACTCCCCAAGAGTCACCCAAAATTCTACCACCATCTTTTCCATCTACAGCTCCTCCATGCTCAATCCCTTTTCTCCACATCCCTGCAATCAATATCTCCACATGTTTCTCATCAATCATCAAATTCATTCTTCAAGTACCTGTAATCAAACATCTTCTTCTGCCAAATAGCACCACATTAGTGCATCAAAACCAACCAAATTGTGGGCTAACATACTCCCCTCTTCTTAATTGCGAAGTCGTCCTCGACGAGCGATATGCTACCTACAATCAAATCATCCAACATGTGCTCATCACTCAATCAAATACAAATCTTTACCTTACATGTCTATTCTCTTGTTCCTCAATGTAGCACCTGAAATCATACTCATACAATCGTTTGTTAGTACCAAAATCCAATCATACCACTTACCATCTTTGTCCATCTTCTCGCATCTTCATTGACATGTCCACCTGTCTGCAACCTCATTAAAACATTAGAATCTTTCTTCATCAAATCACAATATGTACAACCAAAATGAAAAGACAATCATATCCTTGATCCACATCACACATATATATTCAGCACACACATCATGATCAGTGTCACACATGCATTCTCGTCACACACAACATACATATATGCAAACAGAAGACATGTCCACATTCGCTCTCGTCACTCTTCTCGACTACTCATTCAACACGTCACAAATCTTTGTTGCACATGCATACTCAACACACTTTCCACACACACCATATATAATCAAAACCATTCCCCACTTTTATTTTTGATACTCTTCTTGGCCATACGATCGCTTTCGTGATTCCTTTTTCTCATTTCTAGCTGAGTTCTCTCGCCGATTTTTCATTCCCTTTCTACCTAGGGTTTCCACTACCCGCTTTTCCTTCTATCTATCTTTCGTTTTTTTTTTCTTGCTCATCGATTAGATCCTATGCTAGGTCACTACCACCTCTCCTTAATTGATGGCCACACGGCAAAGACCACTCAAGCCTAACACGAGCTCACTCTAACAAGATCACTCATCGTCGATGCGATTCCGAACTTTACAAGTCATTGCACCACCTGAGAGCCAAGTTGAACACTTCCGAAAGGTTTGCAGACAAACAATGCAACTAGCACGATTGGATTCCTCAAGTCCAAGCTTTCCATAGACACATCGCAACCAAAACACTAGCCGAGCTTAAGCTTCAATTTGACATGTTTCATCGGGAGCCCACACATAACCCAAATCCCCACAACACAAACACATATATTCCCATCCGAGCATCATGCTCTCTCACCTCTCTTCTGTCCCCCCTCGAGCGAGGAATTCTTCTCATTCAAATTTTTCCACATTTTTTCTCTCTTTTTTCATCATTTTTTTTTCACATATTTACTCACACTTGCCGGCCTACGCCGAAGCTGGATGCGATTCGTCGACTCGACCACCCGATCGAGTTTGTTCCACCCATCTACCAACCCAACGCAGCGCACGACACATAGACAGCTAGCCCTATGCGAAACCGACGTCGGTTCGTGGCTTTGACCGCCCGGCCAAAGTGGGTCCACCCACCTATCGGCCCACATAGGCACATAGCCACATGCACACATACATAAACATATATATATTTTTTCATTTATTTTTTCATTCCTGCATCTCAAGAATTAAGAGACAAAAGAAAGGATCTTTTTCCAACCATCCCGATCACAACACACACACATAAACTCCCCGTGGACATCCCGATGAGACATATCTCCTCTTTGCTACCACTCAAGCCAAAATCCAGCCAGTAATGCCATGGTGAACCCTTCCTCTCAAGACCCGCACATACTAACCACCTTGTCGACCTGAAACCTCAAAAAGTGTCACTTTAGCTCCTAAGTGTACAACAAACTTGGTCCATCCATCCTCACAACTCTGACTTGCAATCCACAAAACAAACCCTAGTTAGACTCAAGCCATCCTCACCAACATCCATTGCCTCGTCTATCTCTTTTTCATCTCCAACCTCTGCCTCGCAGAGATTCCACTTGACCTGACAAATGACCTGAAAAATTACCATTGCTCGTTGTGCTCCTCAATGATTCAAGCCTCGCCGCTAAGACCCTTAATCCTTGTTTGTTGTGCTCAATATCAATCTGATATTGGAACAGGTCACAATCGATGCCTCGGAACCGATTCCATATTTGCTCCATCTCTTTATCCTCTCTCACCCTTTTTGCAGATCCGAGGGGAATATCCTCCCTTTTCTCAACTCGAATGGTCAACTTCTCGACCTCCTCTCTAATCGATCTTTCCTCCTAAATCCTACTCATATTTTCTTCATCCAGGTCATCTACCTTCTTCGACAATTCATTCTTCGTCCTTTCTAACTCTGTTCCGAACACATCCAAGCTATCCAACACCGCTTTCAGCTCTTCCTCCGTTTTCCTCGCTCTCGGATCCTCCACCTGTCCTCGCATCACATCGTCTTTCCGATTCATCCACCTACCGAGCTTGCTACTCAGCCTTGCATTCTCTTTCTCTACCCGTCTCACTTTCTCATCACTCTCCGCTTGGGCACTTTTCATTCTTTCTAACTCGAGGTGGAACTCGTCACATGCCTTACCTGCTTGATCACTGTATCGACAGATTATGCTTTGTACCTTCTCAATTAACTGCTCCATTCGTTCGATTCTCCTCATCAGGTCATCCCTATCTCTTGAGAGCTCTTCTTCGATCGCAACTCCAAAGCAGTCAGCTACCATCAAGCCGGATCTCAAGTCCCAGACCACGTTTTCACTCTCGGGCTTCACAAGATCTTGCCTCCAGCTTTTGTTTACTCTTTTCCACTCCTTGTTTTCGCTTTTCAACACTTGTACTTGCTTTTCCCAAGTTTCTAGGACCTCGTCCATTTTCTCTTGATTTTCCTCTAATTTCGCTATTTTGATCCTCTTGTTATCTCGCTCCACATGCAAGCAATTGACTTGACATTCCAAGCTCTTCACAAGTTCTATCAAGTCTCGATCATGAGATCTAGTGTCCTTGCTTTCACTTGCTCTCGCAATCTCCGTCGACAAAGTAACTCCACCCTTGTCAACTTCCACATACAAAGAGGATAAACACCTATCAAATTGTTTCGTTGTGACCTTTACGCCAGTCATCTCTTTTGAGCCACACACGTGCTCGCATAGTCTCTTTTTCCCACAGTCCGCACATGTGGGGACAAAATCCAACGGTGAGCATACACGAGGGTAATATTTGGCTATATGCCCAATCTGCTCGCAACACCAACATCTCACATAATTTGATATCGGGCCAAATCCCCACCCTCGGTTCGCATGATCTCTCATGGTCGAATGAGAATATATCCATCTCCTATTTTGTCCAAAATTCGGTTGCCTTATGCTGGCCTTCTCAAAACCACATGCTTGCTCTTGTTGGGCCATCTCTTTAATGAAGATCAACGCAGATTTGGGATCGACTTGGCTGTGCCACACGATTGGGGCACCAAGCGAACTCGTAGCACTCTCGATGAGATGTGCTAAGCCAATTCCCGGCAAACGCACCAAAATGATAGGTTCCTAGGCCCAAGGAAAAGATGATTGTGGAAGCCTTTATTTTGCTTAACCCCTCGCAATCGGTCCACTAGAACCCACAATTATCTCGCAAGGGAGTCTTCCTATGTCTATGCACTAGCTCATATGTTAAAAACAAATTTTGTTCGGTTAAATCCAAAGGTATAAGTGCTACTGGACTGAACGCCCTAAAATCTCATAAGTCTCTAACTCTAGTTACCAAAGCGAGTTCGGATATTTCTTCTATTAGGCATGGCAAGAGCATATAATCTGAATGATTTAGACAAGCTCTATCTTTTATTATCTACATGAAGTGATCGCTTAGCACACCACCTGGAAGGTGGGTATCGTAACACATTCAGAAGATCTAAGAAAGTGTATGTTATTCATGATATGAAATAATAGCACATTTACAAATCCTATTGAGATACTGTAGTTTTACTGTCCATAAAGTGGCTTCTGTAGCACTTATCAAAATATGAGCAATGTTTATATTCAGTCAAAAACACACTAGAACTCTGTATTTCTTCATTGTCATTCATTTGTACCTCTCTTACTACTGAAATCGAAGCATCTGGTGAGCACAACAGATTTCTAAACAAATTTCTGAGAGAGCAGATTAACAAACAATCAATTTTTTAGAGCTCCAAAACTTCCAGCTTTAAATTCAATCGCAACAAATTTGAACACGTACCTTGAACTGTCTTCAATATGTATCTATTTTTCAATTCAATCGTAATTTTTGCGCACAACAAAATCAGAATTTATAATAAGCCAACTCATAAACTATGAATATCTGTCGACATCGGAAACATCAAGTGTATGATAATAGCAGAAAGTTATAATTTCGTTTGTCTCAGTGATTGATGTGGTCCACAATGTTTACATCAGATGCAAGTGCCATTCAAGTTCATGCATTACTTCGTAGAAGATAGAACTTCGCATAGAAGGTGCCACGATGAGCAAACACCATAGTCGTATATAAACAGTAACTCTTTCATGCCTTTGATGGAAGACTCTTTGCGTGAATCTGTTCCTTTAATCTCTCTGAGTAGCATGACTTCTTCCTACAATTGCTAAATTTTCTTCCTGTACTGTGTTAAAATGCCAGAAACATATGCAAGGATGATAGCATCCAGTTTTCATTTACCAGTATGCATCAAAATTAAGGAAGGGTGCTCACAAAACTTTGACATCAAAGTACAGTTTTAATACCATCCCTCCAATTAATTTCCCTCTTTTTACCTGTATAATAAAACAAAGAGATTGAAAAAGAATTTCCCACCACAGCGGAGTTTCCTTTTAGATAAATATCTTACAGAGGTCATATAGCATACGACTTCATTATAGCTAATAGAGTTAGTGTGTCATACATTATAGAAATCTGGACATCAATGTTGCAACAGACATTCGAAGTGGCTATTCTCATATGAAAGAGACATGGTATGGTGAACTAATTCAAACATGATTAAATGCAGAAATTTATGCAGACAAATGTGTCAAAACAAAACGTTGTAGATTCTATGCGATTATTTCAAACGATGGAATGATTGAAACTCAAGGCACAGATATGGACAATTGGCAGCTCCTTCCTGTCATCAGAACGATGCAACACAGGCTTTGCTTTCAACTGGGAGATCGATACAAATAATACCTTTGTAAAACCATGCGGCCCCGGAGGAATTCACAAAAAAACTGAAAGTTGTTGGACTTACATGATGTGCAATCCTTCTTCTGTTTCTCCTCTATGATGGCGGTCAGCACTACCGTGTTCCCTTCTAGACTGTTTCTGATGGTCAATCTTCTAGCCACCCGTACCATAGCAGGCGACTCTTTTGTTTCTGATTTGTGCCCAGCCAACAATACCTTTGAGCAATAGCCAATCTAGAGGGAGTATACCTCACAGCCACCTGGAAGTCTCCCTCTGAAACTCCCTTCGCACCTATGAAACACACATCATGGGTTGCGGGACTCTTGACTGCCTCAACGGGAATCAACTTCTCTCTTCCTCCTACGGATTCCGCTACTCTTCCTCCATTCCCTTCACTGCCATCTGACGAGCCCACTAGTTGGGTGTCGAATTCCGTCCGTGACGGGGCCGCTCCGCGCACTTCATCCTCAGATAGACCGTCAGGCACTTTCGATGCTATGGAGACTGCCCTCTACAGGAGGACGAGCAATAAACCCTACCCCCCCATTAATATGATAGCCCACGCGCCCCTTCTACCTTCCAGCACCCGCACACACAAGCCAGAGAGAGCTCGAATGCTCAATCTTCCCCCCCTTCATTGAAGCGCACCCCCATATTCATGCACCCCAAGACACTATATCCCTATCTTGTAAAGTGCTGAAAACTGAAAAAGCCTCCTCTAACTCCCCACACTTCGCATACATGTCAATCAAAGCGTTTTCTAGTACGACATCCATATGCAATTTATGAATTCTTATAAGATTGTTTACTAGTTTTCCCTGCCAAAGTGTTCCTATGCTGCCACAGGCTTTTAGAACACACAGCAACCGGACTTTGTCTGGTTCTGCACCATCTTGAAGCATCTTTTGGAAGAGCTCCCAAGCTGAAAGTTCTTTGTTATGTTGGTTGTACCCTGCTAACATTGCACCCCATGATACCTCATTCTTATTAAGAAGATTGTCAAATACCCTACGTGCTTCTTTAACAACACCACACTTCGCATACGAATGAATGGGAGAGCTACCAATAGATACATCTTTTTCCAAACCATCATCAATGATTTGATGGTGGAGTAGCATGATCTCCATGAAAGTTTGCTCCAAGCCACATGCTTTTAAGACACATGTATACACAGATTTGTCTAGACAAGAAACTGATTGCTGCATTCTCTCAAAAAGCTCAAGGGCTGAAGCACCTTGTTCATGGTGAACATAACCTGAAAGCATCACAGACCATGTAACTACATTCCGGTCTATGGTGTCATCAAACAATTTACAGGCTGTTTGAAACTCCCCAAGAGTCACCCAAAATTTTACCACCATCTTTTCCATCTATAGCTCCTCCATGCTCAATCCCTTTTCTCCACATCCTTGCAATCAATATCTCCACATGTTTCTCATCAATCATCAAATTCATTCTTCAAGTACCTGTAATCAAACATCTTCTTCTGCCAAATAGCACCACATTAGTGCATCAAAGCCAACCAAATTGTGGGCTAACATACTCCCCTCTTCTTAATTGTGAAGTCGTCCTCGACGAGCGATATACTACCTGCAATCAAATCATCCAACATGTGCTCATCACTCAATCAAATACAAATCTTTACCTTACATGTCTATTCTCTTGTTCCTCAATGTAGCACCTGAAATCATACTCATACAATCATTTGTTAGTACCAAAATCCAATCATTCCACTTACCATCTTTGTCCATCTTCTCGCATCTTCATTGACATGTCCACCTATCTGCAACTTCATTAAAACATTAGCATCTTTCTTCATCAAATCACAATATGTACAACCAAAATGAAAAGACAATCATATCCTTGATCCACATCACACATATATATTCAGCACACACATCATGATCAGTGTCACACATGCATTCTCATCACACACAACATACATATATGCAAACAGAAGACATGTCCACATTCGCTCTCATCACTCTTCTCGACTACTCATTCAACACGTCACAAATCTTTGTTGCACATGCATACTCAACACACTTTCCACACACACCATATATAATCAAAACCATTCCCCACTTTTATTTTTGATACTCTTCTTGGCCATACGATCGCTTTCGTGATTCCTTTTTCTCATTTCTAGCTGAGTTCTCTCGCCGATTTTTCATTCCCTTTCTACCTAGGGTTTCCACTACCTGCTTTTCTTCCTATCTATCTTTCATTTTTTTTTTCTTGCTCATCGATTAGATCCTATGCTAGGTCACCACCACCTCTCCTTAATTGATGGCCACACGGCAAAGACCACTCAAGCCTAACACGAGCTCACTCTAACAAGATCACTCATCGTTGACGCGATTCCGAACTTCACAAGTCATTGCACCACCTGAGAGCCAAGTTGAACACTTCCGGAAGGTTTGCAGACAAACAATGCAACTAGCACGATTGGATTCCTCAAGTCCAAGCTTTTCATAGACACATCGCAACCAAAACCCTAGCCAAGCTTAAGCTTCAATTTGACATGTTTCATCGGGAGCCCACACATAACCCAAATCCCCACAAAACAAACACATATATTCCCATCCGAGCATCATGCTCTCTCACCTCTCTTCTGTCCCCCCTCGAGCGAGGAATTCTTCTCATTCAAATTTTTCCACATTTTTTCTAACACTTGTACTTGCTTTTCCCAAGTTTCTAGGACCTCGGCCATTTTCTCTTGATTTTCCTCTAATTTCGCTATTTTGATCCTCTCGTTATCTCGCTCCACATGCAACCAATTGACTTGACATTCCAAGCTCTTCACAAGTTCTATCAAGTCTAGATCATGAGAGCATATAATCTGAATGATTTAGACAAGCTCTATCTTTTATTATCTGCATGAAGTGATCGCTTAGCACACTAGGAAGGTGGGTATCGTAACACATTCGGAAGATCTAAGAAAGTGTATGTTATTCATGATATGAAATAATAGCACATTTACAAATCCTATTGAGATACTGTAGTTTTACTGTCCATAAAGTGGCTTCAATAGCACTTATCGAAATATGAACAATGTTTATATTCAATCAAAAACACACTAGAACTTTGTATTTCTTCATTGTCATTCATTTGTACCTCTCTTACTATTGAAATCGAAGCAACTGGTGAGCACAACAGATTTCTAAACAAATTTCTGAGAGAGCAGATTAACAGACAATCAATTTTTTAGAGCTCCAAAACTTCCAGCTTTAAATTCAATCGCAACAAATTTGAACACGTACCTTGAACTGTCTTCAATATGTATCTATTTTTCAATTCAATCGTAATTTTTGCGCACAACAAAATCAGAATTTATAATAAGCCAACTCATAAACTATGAATATCTGTCGACATCGGAAACATCAAGTGTATGATAATAGCAGAAAGTTATAATTTCGTTTGTCTCAGTGATTGATGTGGTCCACAATGTTTACATCAGATGCAAGTGCCATTCAAGTTCATGCATTACTTCGTAGAAGATAGAACTTCGCATAGAAGGTGCCACAATGAGCAAACACCACAGTCGTATATAAACAGTAACTCTTTCATGCCTTTGATGGAAGACTCTTTGCGTGAATCTGTTCCTTTAATCTCTCTGAGTAGCATGACTTCTTCCTACAATTGCTAAATTTTCTTCCTGTACTGTGTTAAAATGCCAGAAACATATGCAAGGATGATAGCATCCAGTTTTCATTTCCCACTATGCATCAAAATTAAGGAAGGGTGCTCACAAAACTTTGACATCAAAGTACAGTTTTAATACCATCCCTCCAATTAATTTCCCTCTTTTTATTTGTATAATAAAACAAAGAGATTGAACAAGAATTTCCCACCACAGCGGAGTTTCCTTTTCGATAAATATCTTACGAAGGTCATATAGCGTACGACTTCATTATAGCTAATAGAGTTAGTGTGTCATACATCATAGAAATCTGGACATCAATGTTGCAACAGACATTCGAAGCGGCTATTCTCATATGAAAGAGACATGATATGGTGAACTAATTCAAACATGATTAAATGCAGAAATTTATGCAGACAAATGTGTCAAAACAAAACGTTGTAGATTCTATGCGATTATTTCAAACGATGGAATGATTGAAACTCAAGGCACAGATATGGACAATTGGCGGCTCCTTCCTGTCATTACAGCGATGCAACACAGGCTTTGCTTTCAACTGGGAGATCGATACAAATAATACCTTTGTAAAACCACGCGGCCCCGGAGGAATTCACAAAAAAACTGAAAGTTGTTGGACTTACATGATGCCCAATCCTTCTTCTGTTTCTCCTCTATGATGGCGGTCAGCACTACCGTGTTCCCTTCTAGACTGTTTCTGATGGTCAATCTTCTAGCCACCCGTACCACAGCAGGCGACTCTTTCCTTTCTGATTTGTGCCCAGCCAACAATACCTTTGAGCAATAGCCAATCTAGAGAGAGTATACCTCACAGCCACCTGGAAGTCTCCCTCTGAAACTCCCTTGGCACCTATCAAACACACATCATGGGCTGCGGGACTCTTGACTGCCTGAACGGGAATCAGCTTCTCTCTTCCTCCTACGGATTCCGCTACTCTTCCTCCGTTCCCTTCACTGCCATCTGATGAGCCCACTAGTTGGGTGTCGAATTCCGTCCCTGACGGGGCCGCTCCGCGCACTTCATCCTCAGATTGACCGTCGGGCACTTTCGATGGTATGGAGACTGCCCTCTACAAGAGGACGAGCAATAAACCCTACCCCCCCATTAATATGACAGCCCACGTGCCCCTTCTACCTTCCAGCACCCGCACACACAAGCCAGAGAGAGCTCCAATGCTCAATCTTCCCCCCCTTCATTGAAGCGCACCCCCAGATTCATGCACCCCAAGACACTATATCCCTATCTTGTAAAGTGCTGAAAACTGAAAAAGCCTCCTCTAACTCCCCACACTTCGCATACATGTCAATCAAAGCGTTTTCTAGTACGACATCCATATGCAATTTATGAATTCTTATAAGATTGTGTACTAGTTTTCCTTGCCAAAGTGTTCCTATGCTGCAACAGGCTTTTAGAACACACAGCAACCGGACTTTGTCTGGTTCTGCACCATCTTGAAGCATCTTTTGGAAGAGCTCCCAAGCTGAAAGTTCTTTGTTATGTTGGTTGTACCCTGCTAACATTGCACCCCATGGTACCTCATTCTTATTAAGAAGATTGTCAAATACCCTACGTGCTTCTTCAACAACACCACACTTCGCATAAGAATCAATGAGAGAGCTACCAATAGATACATCTTTTTCCAAACCATCATCAATGATTTGATGGTGGAGTAGCATGATCTCCATGAAAGTTTGCTCCAAGCCACATGCTTTTAAGACACATGTATACACAAATTTGTCTAGACAAGAAACTGATTACTGCATTCTCTCAAAAAGCTCAAGGGCTGAAGCACCTTGTTCATGATGAACATAACCTGAAAGCATCACAGACCATGTAACTACATTCCGGTCTATGGTGTCATCAAACAATTTACAGGCTGTTTGAAACTCCCCAAGAGTCACCCAAAATTCTACCACCATCTTTTCCATCTACAGCTCCTCCATGCTCAATCCCTTTTCTCCACATCCCTCCAATCAATATCTCCACATGTTTCTCATCAATCATCAAATTCATTCTTCAAGTACCTGTAATCAAACATCTTCTTCTGCCAAATAGCACCACATTAGTGTATCAAAACCAACCAAATTGTGGGCTAACATACTCCCCTCTTCTTAATTGCGAAGTCGTCCTCGACGAGCGATATGCTACCTGCAATCAAATCATCCAACATGTGCTCATCACTCAATCAAATACAAATCTTTACCTTACATGTCTATTCTCTTGTTCCTCAATGTAGCACCTGAAATCATACTCATACAATCATTTGTTAGTACCAAAATCCAATCATTCCACTTACCATCTTTGTCCATCTTCTTGCATCTTCATTGACATGTCCACCTGTCTGCAACTTCATTAAAACATTAGAATCTTTCTTCATTAAATCACAATATGTACAACCAAAATGAAAAGACAATCATATCCTTGATCCACATCACACATATATATTCAGCACACACATCATGATCAGTGTCACACATGCATTCTCGTCACACACAACATACATATATGCAAACAGAAGACATGTCCATATTCGCTCTCGTCACACTTCTCGACTACTTATTCAACACGTCACAAATCTTTGTTCCACATGCATACTCAACACACTTTCCACACACACCATATATAATCAAAACCATTCCCCACTTTTATTTTTGATACTCTTCTTGGCCATACGATCGCTTTCCTGGTTCCTTTTTCTCATTTCTAGCTGAGTTCTCTCGCCGATTTTTCATTCCCTTTCTACCTAGGGTTTCCACTACCCGCTTTTCTTCCTATCTATCTTTCGTTTTTTTCTTTCTTGCTCATCGATTAGATCCTATGCTAGGTCACCACCACCTCTCCTTAATTGATCGCGACACGGAAAAGACCACTCAAGCCTAACACGAGCTCACTCTAACAAGATCACTCATCGTCGACGCGATTCCGAACTTCACAAGTCATTGCACCACCTGAGAGCCAAGTTGAACACTTCCGAAAGGTTTGCAGACAAACAATGCAACTAGCACGATTGGATTCCTCAAGTCCAAGCTTTCCATAGACACATCACAACCAAAACCCTAGCCGAGCTTAAGCTTCAATTTGACATGTTTCATCGGGAGCCCACACATAACCCAAATCCCCACAACACAAACACATATATTCCCATCCGAGCATCATGCTCTCTCACCTCTCTTCTGTCCCCCCTCGAGCGAGGAATTCTTCTCATTCAAATTTTTCCACATTTTTTCTCTATTTTTTCATCATTTTTTTTTCACATATTTACTCACACTTGCCGGCCTACGCCGAAGCTGGATGCGATTCGTGGACTCGACCACACGATCGAGTTTGCTCCACCCATCTTCCAACCCAACGCAGCACGTGACACACAGACAGCTAGCCCTATGCGAAACCGATGTCGGTTCGTGACTTTGACCACCCGGCCAAAGTGGGTCCACCCACCTATCGGCCCACATAGGCACATAGCCACATGCACACATACATAAACATATATATATTTTTTCATTTATTTTTTCATTCCCGCATCTCAAGAATTAGGAGACAAAAGAAAGGATCTTTTTCCAACCATCCCGATCACAACACACACACATAAACTCCCCGTGGACATCCCGATGAGACATATCTCCTCTTTGCTCCCACTCAAGCCAAAATCCAGCCACTAATGCCATGGTCAACCCTTCCTCTCAAGACCCGCACATACTAACCACCTTGTCCATCTGAAACCTCAAAAAGTGTCACTTTAGTTCCTAAGTGTACAACAGACTTGGTCCATCCGTCCTCACATTTCTCACTGGCAATCCACAAAACAAACCCTAGTTAGACTCAAGCCATCCTCACCAACATCCATTGCCTCGTCTATCTCTTTTTCATCTCCAACCTCTGCCTCGCAGAGATTCCACTTGACCTGACAAATGACCTGAAAAATTACCATTGCTCGTTGTGCTCCTCAATGATTCAAGCCTCGCCGCTAAGTCCCTTAATCCTTGTTTGTTGTGCTCAATATCACTCTGATATTGGAACAGGTCACAATCGATGCCTCGAAACCGATTCCATATTTGCTCCATCTCTTTATCCTCTCTCACCCTTTTTGCAGATCCGAGGGGAATATCCTTCCTCTTCTCAACTCGAACGGTCAACTTCTCGACCTCCTCTCTAATCGATCTTTCCTCCCAAATCCTACTCATATTTTCTTCATCCAGGTAATCTACCTTCTTCGACAATTCATTCTTCGTCCTTTCTAACTCTGTTTCGAACGCATCCAACCTATCCAACACCGCTTTCAGCTCTTACTCCGTTTTCCTCGCTCTCGGATCCTCCACCTATCCTCGCATCACATCGTCTTTCCGATTCATCCACCTACCGAGCTTGCTACTCAGCCTTGCATTCTCTTTCTCTACCCGTCTCACTTTCTCATCACTCTCTGCTTGGGCACTTTTCATTCTTTCTAAATCGAGGTGGAACGCGTCACATGCCTTACCTGCTTCATCACTGTATCGACAGATTATGCTTTATACCTTCTCAATTTCATGCTCCATTCGTTCGATTCTCCTCATCAGGTCATCCCTATCTCTTGAGAGCTCTTCTTCGATCGCAACTACAAAGCAGTCGGCTACCATCAAGCCGTATCTCAAGTCCCAGACCATGTTTTCACTCTCGAGCTTCACAAGATCTTGCCTCCAGCTTTTGTTTACTCTTTTCCACTCCTTGTTTTCGCTTTTCAACACTTGTACTTGCTTTTCCCAAGTTTCTAGGACCTCGGCCATTTTCTCTTGATTTTCCTCTAATTTCGCTATTTTGATCCTCTCGTTATCTCGCTCCACATGCAACCAATTGACTTGACATTCCAAGCTCTTCACAAGTTCTATCAAGTCTCGATCATGAGATCCTGTGTCCTTGCTTTCACTTGCTCTCGCAATCTCCGTCGACGAAGTAACTCCACCCTTGTCAACTTCCACAGACAAAGAGGATAAACACCTACCAAATTGATTCCTTGTGACCTTTACGCCAGTGATCTCTTTTGAGCCACACACGTGCTCGCATAGTCTCTTTTTCCCACAGTCCACACATGTGGGGACAAAATCCAACCGTGAGCATACACGAGGGCAATATTTGGCTATATGCCCAATCTGCTCACAACACCAAAATCTCTCATAATTTGATATCGGGCCCAATCGCCACCCTCGGTTCGCATGATCTCTCATGGTCGAATGAGAATATATCCATCTCCTATTTTGTCCAAAATTCGGTTGCCTCATGCTGGCCTTCTCAAAACCACATGCTTGCTCTTGTTGGGCCATTTCTTTAATGAAGATCAATGCAGATTTGGGATCGACTTGGCTGTGCCACACGATTGGGGCACCAAGCGAACTCGTAGCACTCTCGATGACATGTGCTAAGCCAATTCCCGGAAAACGCACCAAAATGATAGGTTCCTAGGCCCAATGAAAACATGATTGTGGAAGCCTTTATTTTGCTTAACCCCTCACAATCAGTCCACTAGAACCCACAATTATCTCGCAAGGGATTCTTCCTATGTCTATGCACTAGCTCATATGTTAAAAACAAATTCTGTTCGGTTAAATCCAAAGGTATAAGTGCTACTGGACTGAACGCGTTAAAATGTCATAAGTCTCTAACTCCAGTTACCAAAGCGAGTTCGGATATTTCTTCTATTAGGCATGACAATTGCATATAATCTGAATGATTTAGACAAGCTCTATCTTTTATTATCTGCATGAAGTGATCACTTAGCACACCTGGAAGGTGGGTATCGTAACACATTCGGAAGATCTAAGAAAGTGTATGTTATTCATGATATGAAATAATAGCACATTTACAAATCCTATTGAGATACTGTAGTTTTACTGTCCATAAAGTGGCTTCAATAGCACTTATCGAAATATGAACAATGTTTATATTCAGTCAAAAACACACTAGAACTTTGTATTTCTTCATTGTCATTTATTTGTACCTCTCTTACTACTGAAATCGAAGCAACTGGTGAGCACAACAGATTTCTGAACAAATTTCTGAGAGAGCAGATTAACAGACTGTTGGAAGGTGTATTTTTGGAAGAGTATTTTTTGATGAAAAAAATTAGTAAAAAGTAAAAAAAACTTGTAAAATATTTATGCAATGATTGTAAAAATAAGGAAGAGTCTTCCTTATGTAGTCAAGGATCTCATGTAATTTTTGTAGAATTTTTAGAAACTCTTAGATAGCATATTTTGAGAAAATTAGAGAAAAAGACCTAATTTCAAGTGTGAAAAGGGACACTTGAAAATGTATATAAGTCAACTTTCTCTAATTAGGAGAGGTTGGTTAGTCATTTGCTCATGCTATCAATAGAGAAGAGAGAATTTCTGCAAAAATCGTGTTTTCTCCTGTTGAGTGTATTTTCTTTGATGTGAGAGCTTGTTTCTTGTTTAATCATGGAGATTTGTGAGTTACATTTGTGTATTACTGAGAGAGTAGTATGAAGGAAGAGGTTTACTGATGTAATGAGTGGAAAAGGATTGAAGAAAGTTCCAGAATTGTGAAAATCGTCTGAATGTACAGAATCGCGATTGTCTCGTCTCTGTGATACAGGTGATATTTTTCAATTTTGAGTTCATATTTGTATTCTGCTGATGAAATAGCATGGTTTTGACACAAATATTATAGAAAATGATGGAGATTTGCCTTAGATATGGTAAACCCTAGATTTTCTCTTCATCTTCAATTTTCCTCAGCAATCCAGCCATTAATCTCTTATTTCCTTGAATCTATTATCTTGAAGGGGCTGTGGTCTTATGGATATTCCTTGGATTGACAAAATAAAGATGATTTGTTGATTCTTTGTTACTTCATGATTGGAGAGGACAACTTGGAGTCCAAAACAAAACATTTTTTGGCGCCGTTGCCGGGGAACATTCCAAGAACTTCTTTGAAGTTGGACCTTTGCTGGATCTTCAGTTGATGATGGTAACCAACACAAGAACAAGGTAAAGCTCATCAATTAAGAAAAGTGCACATGAATAGGTAGATATCATTGTTTGTCTTTAGGGAAGAAGAAAGCAATGGATGTCTTGTAGAAGTGGGAGTGCTGAAATCTTTGTAAATTGATAGTTGCTCATCATATTGGTGAAGTAAAAGTGCAGGTGTGTGAAGGATTTGAGCCAAGAAGCTAAAGATGGAGGTAACTTGAATCTATTCTTGCATTTTTAGATTTCTTTTTGTCCAAGTACTAGACATCATGGGTGATCTTGGGAAGATAACATGGTGATATTAAGGAAAGGACAGTTAAAGTAGCTAGATGCAAGAATGAGGGATTCAGTTGTTGACCAAATCTGAGCATTAATCTTGAGTTGTTCTGCATTTTGAAAAAATATATATGATTGAGTTTATCTTTACAAAAATTGATTGCCTTTCATAACACTTTTTCATTTGAGAAATTTTCTTTGGTACTTTAATGATAGCTAAGGACATAGAAACTCATAACCAATCAAGAACCATGGGATCAGCTGATCTCCAAAATCAGAAACCCTAAGTAAAGTGTTCTCCTTTATTTTTAGGGCAAAAATACCAAACAAATTCATAAAATTCCTCAAAAATAATCAAACAAATTTCTTTTCTTGTTAGGAAGTTGAAGTGAGGTGTTGTGGATTAGGAGTGATTGTGAAAAACTAGAAAAGAAAGCAAAAAATGATCAAAAAACCAGAAAATTGAAAAAACACGATTCTCTGCACAGAATCGCGACTTTCTGAAAAAAGTGATTGATTTTGAAATAACATTTTAAGTGAAAGTTGAATTGAAGTTGTGGAAGGGTTTTGAAGGTAATCAAGAAGAAAAAAACTACTCAAATTGGCATAAAATCAAAAATAGAGAAAAACACGATTTTCTGCACAAAGTCGCGATTCTCTGAGGAAGATTGTGATTTTGGTGCAAAAATTCAGGAGCAGAGTTAATTACAAAGAAAAGAAGGAATTGAAGCAAAACAAAGAGAAAGAAAACTTAAAAAAATAAAAAAATTATTATCAAAAAACCCAGAAAATTAGAAAACACGATTCTCTGAACAGAATCGCGATTTTCTGTAAAAAGTGTTGTTTTGAAATAACTTTTCAGGTGACTCATGTATTGAAGTTGTGAAGGATATTGAGAAAAGGCAAGGACATAGAATACTCAAATTTTGCACAAAAAAAAGATCTACAGAAAAAACACGATTCTCTACACAAAATCGCGATTTTCTGTAAAGAAAGTTTTTTGGAATATGTGGTAAATTTGGGTACTTGACATAAGAAAGTGTAGAGGGAGTCATTAAGATTGAGTAAGTGAAGCTGAACAAGTCAAAGAGTGAGGAAAAACAGAAATCACACAAAATCGCGATTTTCTGAACACTATAAAAATCTGAAATTCAAAGAAAAAATCATTTGAGTGAGAGTGAGGGAGAGAGAGAGTGTGCAGAGTCGAATAAAGTCGCGATTTTCTGCTACAAGCAAGCTTTGGAGATATTTTCAACTTGACAAGCAAGGTAAAAAGTCTAGCAGTATTTTGAGTACATATTTTTTGCATTAAACACAGAAAAGTAGGAAAATCGTAAAATCACGAAATCGCGATTTTCTGTTTTTGTTGGCTTTCAGTAAGAAAAAAAGTATTTCTCAAGAAATTTCTTTTATTGCATGTCAAAATTTTGATAAGGCGATTCTATAGGTTAAAAAATATTGAAAAAAACAAAAAGTTGAAAATCTGTCAAATTTTGGACAAAATCGCGATTCTGAGTTTTACTCAAAATCGCGATTCTGTGAAAAAGTGCCTACAACATCGCGATTCCCAGAACGCGATTTTCATAAGAAAATCGTGTTTTTAACAATCTGTGAGCAATCACGATTGTCTGGGAACAAAATCGCAAAAAACACGATTTTGACACAAAATCGTGGAAAACACGATTTTGTGAACAAAATCGCAAAAAACACGATTTTGACACAAAATCGTGGAAAACACAATTCTGTGAACAAAATCGCAAAAAACACGATTTTGACACAAAATCGTGGAAAACACAATTCTGTGAACAAAATCGCAAAAAACACGATTTTGACACAAAATCGTGGAAAACACGATTCTGTGAACAAAATCGCAAAAACACGATTTTGAACACAAAATCGTGAAAGACACGATTTTCACACAAAATCGTGAAAAACACGATTTTCACAGAAAATCGTGAAAGACACGATTTTCACACAAAATCGTGAAAAACACGATTTTCACACAAAATCGTGAAAAACACGATTTTCAACAGAAAATCGTGAAAAACACGATTTTCACACAAAATCGTGAAAAACACGATTTTCACACAAAATCGTGAAAAACACGATTTTTAACATAAAATCGTGAAAAACACGATTTTCACACAAAATCGTGAAAAACACGATTTTCAACAGAAAATCGTGAAAAAACACGAATTTCACACAAAATCGTGAAAAACACGATTTTTAACAGAAAATCGTGAAAAACACGATTTTCACACAAAATCGTGAAAAACACGATTTTCAACAGAAAATCGTGAAAATCATAAATTCCACAGAAAATCGTGGAACAACACGATTTTCAACAGAAAATCGTGAAAATTCATAACTAACCAGAAAATCGTGGAAAAACACGATTTTCAACAGAAAATCGTGAAAAAGTCTAATTACATCATAAAATCGTGAAAAACATCAAGTTCATCAGAAAATCGTGAAAAAGTCTAATTGCATCATAAAATCGTGAAAAACACGATTTTCATCTGAAATTTGTGAAAAAAACACTACTGGCAGTAGAAAATCGTGAAAAAACCCTAAATTCATTAAGAAGTTGTGAAAAGCACAAAACATAGGAAGAAAATTAAAACACACACAATTTTGGACAGAAAATTGTGGAAAACCAATATATTGGTTAGAAAACTGTGACAAACACTCTTTTGAGTATTAGAAATTTGTCAAAAATAGTTGAATGATACTAAGGTCTGGAAATAAAATAAATTCACTTCCTAAACAAGACCTAACAAGGAGGGAAAAAGAGCCAGGAAGTAGTAAAAGATCAGAAAGAAGTTTAGGCCAAGAAAATAACATGGAAAACCTAAATGAGACAAATGAGTCAATAGAAACTGGGGATTTTAGAAACATCCTTAAATACATGTATACAAATAGGTTTGGAACCTATGTATACCAGGATGGAATGCATAAATTCCTCATTAGACTGAGAAATTTAGAAATTCCCCTGAATATAACTCCAGTAGCCCAATTCAAAGATGGAAGATATGAAGACAGGCAAGGATGTGTATACATCTTCTCTCAAGACCCAGAAAATTCAAATGATCTAGGGCAATGTGCTGACAAAGGACCTTGGGAACATAACATGGGACAACCAGACATACCTAGACCAAATGAAAACTACACTAATAATGAGCAAAATCATGGGAGAAGGACACATGCTTCACCAAATCCCTTTGACAGAGAACCAGAAGGAAACAATGACTTCCCGCTCAGAAGAAGACCTCATTGGCAACCTCAGGGTAGGATGCTTAGACCATACCAAGTAGCCAAATGCATGAAGAACCAATATGAAGGGTATTCAGATCCTCATGCTCATGCAGCAGAATTTAGACAACTAATTAGAGCAGAGGAAGTAGAAGATTACAAGGTACAATTTGAGGCATTTGGTCTAACCCTAACAGGGCCAGCCTTATCATGGTTCATTCCTTTGAGAAAAGAAATGTACCTAGACATTGAATCTTTCTTAGAAGCTTTCATTGGTGAATTCTCTAAGACTGGAATCAAACATAGTACTGCCACATTGATACACAGCTTCAAACAACAAAAGGAGGAAAATGTTAGAGAAGCAGCCAGAAGGTTTAAGCAGTACATTGATAGATGCCCAAGAGAAGAAGTACCTTCCATGGCAAAACAAGTATCCTTATTCATTGAAGGTTTGAGAAGTGCTCAACTAAGAACCCTAGTGTACTATAGGAGATGTCCTGACTTAGCAGCCTGTGTGAAGGAGGCAATAGACTTGGAGGACAACAGAGGTCAAGATCTGTTGGCATTTGATCAACCTAGATCATATGAAGACAAAATTCCTCCAGCAGAAGAATTGGCTCAGGCCATTGCTAAAGCCCTAGAGGTAAACACTAAAGCTAATCTGATTAACTCTAGGATAAACACAAACAAAAAATGTTACATTTGTGGAGAAAATCATCTGGCACAACAATGCCCTTATCAGAAACCACAACACTTACAAGATAGGAAGACACTCAAGTATTGTACACTAGAGAGAAAATGGACCAACCATACCAGGGAGGAATGCTTCTATAACAAACAACCCGTCAAGGAAAGAGACTACATGGCTCAGAGGGAATCAGGCTATACTGAACAACCAAGACCTGTGCTCGGACAACAACCTCCTATACCAACTAATGTGGTACCAATCAAGTATACACCAATAGAGGAGGGGAATTCAAGACTAAGATCACCATATAAGGAAGAATATCAATGGAGTGAGGGACATCAAGAAGATTGGGAAGAATATGAAATGAGAGAACCTGAGTTAAAAGCACTAGACTTGGGAAATGGGAAAATTGAAATGGACACAGCAACATTCATGTATATTACCAACAATTACATGTCCAACCAAAAACCTCAATTCAAAGGGGGACCAAAGATAACTTGTTATAGGTGTGGGGGAGAGCATTTCATTAGAGATTGTCCACAACCTCCAACATTCAGGATAGAGGGAGCATACTGTAAGGATTGTGGTAGAGAATATCTGATCAAGGACTGTCCAAAAAATCCCCAAAAACAACAGAACACACCTAATAACATACCTTTAAAAACAGTTAAAATTATGGAACAAGAGGAATTGAGTGACAATGATCAAATTGAACTTAAGGTTATAACAAGGGCACAAGCCAAGCAACAAGGAACAATTAAAGAACAAAGTGAGGGTTTCACATCAAAAGGAAAGAAAAATAGACAAAAAGGGAAATGGGAAAAGAAGAGGAAAGTGGGCAAAAGTCTGGAAGAAGACAATCAGGAACAAACAAATTCAAAACATACTTCTCCTCAAAAGACCCAGAATCTGTCTGAATTAGGAAATTCTCAGAGCCTAGACACCCTAATCAAAGCCTATAAAGGAAGGATTCAAGAGGGACCAAACCCCGCAGATCATGCAATGGCTTATCCCATACCGGATTTAGAGCATGAAAGGATGCTAAAATGCAAACAAATTATCCAGGAAACACAACTCACATTAGGGGAAGAAGACAGCTCTCGGAGAACATTTGATCAGCATGAGAAAACAAAAACCAAGGAAAATGATAAAGAAGGAAATCCACAAATAACATTCCAGATAATTATAGATGAACAATGTAGCATTACATGTCACACAACATGGGAAGAGGTGTTGAAACAAAATCCTCACTTACAAAACAAAATGAACAAAGGGGAAACAGTACCTGGAAACCTTCATTCACCATTACAAGAATTAGAGGAATTATGGTACATTCCTATTGATAAAATAGGAGGGTATTGTGAAGGGGAAGAAGGAAATTCAACCCTAAAGATCCAATATGGAAAAAACTTTGCTAAAGCCATTTTGGATAGTGGATCAGGAGTGGCCATAATGACTAAACAAACCTGGGAGAAATGGGGAAGCAATGAATTACTACCCACTAAGATGAGATTACAACTTGCAGATGGGCATATAGAAAAACCCCTAGGAATCTGGGAGAAAGTGATTGTGGACATATGCGGTATAGAAATAGAGCACACCTTTGCTGTAGTGGAATTCCCACAATCCACTTCATATGAAATTATCCTAGGAAGACCTTTTATGAGACAAATGCAAATTGTACAAGATTGGGGTAATGATTGTTTATATCTCCAAAGCAAAGGAAGAATAACAAGAGTGAACTTAAGAAATGGGCACTACTGTGATATATCTCCTCAAGAATGGTACAAAGTACATCAAAATCAAGAAGAAAGTGACGAATCAGAGTTGGAGGATCAGGAAGAAAGTGAATCAGCAATATGGAAGTGCAACATAATAAAAAATCTCACCAATAGAAAAAGGAGACTGAAAAGAGAAGATTGTGTGGAAGGAAGAAAAGTGCAGGATGAAAGTTATGTGCCACAACAATTTAAAGATGAAGAGTTTGAGCCTTATGGGTGGAATCAAATCTTAGCTACTATGGATCTGGCCAGTGAAGAATATGTAGGAGTGAAATTCCAAAATGAAGAAGGCTTTGATGTTTTCCACATTGGCATACACATGATAAGTGTACCAAAAACAGAAGAGGAGCAGAATAAAGAAATAACGTTAAAAAAAGGAAAAACACAGTATTTGGAAACAGTAAAAGCCAAGGATGCAATCAAAGACAAAATCTCAGGCAAATACAAGGAACATAAACACAAGGAAATAGAAAGAGATCAGACAAAGGAGAAGAAAGAGAAGGAGATCAATAAGGATCAATATTTTGATGTACCAGCAAATTTTAAAACTTATGAGGTAGAAGACAGACTACTCCTGAAAATGAAACCAAAAAGAGAAAAGAAAAAAGGAGAAGCTTATGACAATGAAGAACAAACAAAAAAGATTGTGATTACTCAGGAAGAAGGAGAAGAGAGACAGATAGTGATAGCTGATGATATGACCACACAAGAAGAAGAAGCCTTAAGGAGTCTGGCAAAGAACTATAGGGATGTATTTGCTTACAGTTATAAAGATTTAAAAGGAATTGATCCAAAAATCTGTGAGCATAAGATTCCTATGACACCTGATGCAAAACCAAGCAAACAGAGACACTACACATTTAATGATAAATACTCTGCCAAAATAAAAGAAGAAATTGACAAGTTGTTGGCGGCTAATTTCATTTATGAAATAGAGTACACTGAATGGATATCACCTATAGTTGTGGTGCCAAAGAAGAATGGAAAACTTAGGGTTTGCATCAACTTAAAAAAAGTGAATGCAGCAACTATAAGGGATAGTTATCCACTGCCAATAACAGATCATCTTCTTGAGAGAGTTGCAGGAAAGGAGGTTTACAGTTTCCTAGATGGTTTCTCAGGCTACAATCAAGTGCCAATAGCCTTAGAGGACCAACACAAAACTGCCTTTTCTACAGAATGGGGGGTCTATGCCTTTAGGGTTATGCCCTTTGGACTAACCAATGCTCCAGCAACCTTTCAAAGATTGATGTGTCATATTTTCAAAGAATTCCTGAGAAATGTAATGGAAATCTATGTGGATGACCTTTGCACTTTTTCTTTAAAAAGACAAGATCATTTACAAGATTTAGAAAAAATATTCAGGAAATGCAGGACGTACAGAGTATGCTTAAATCCTGAAAAGTGTGTATTTTTTGTGAGACAAGGTAGAATGTTAGGTCACATAGTTTCAAAAAATGGAATTTCTACAGATGAGAAGAAGATAAAAGCAATAATAGAACTTCCAAGACCTACAAATGTGAAGGAACTCCAAACTTTTATGGGACATTGTGGGTACTATAGAAAATTTGTACACAAATTTGCTGATATAGCTAAACCCTTATATGCCTTAATTACAAAGTTTGAGTGGACTGAAGAATGTGACCAAGCCTTTGAAACATTAAAAACTTGTTTGGTGACAGCACCAATTTTAAAAACACCTCAGTGGGATCAAATTTTTCATGTACATGTCGATGCTTCAAATTATGCTCTGGGATGTGTGTTAGCACAACCTATAGAAGGAAGCAAGTTAGATTTCCCAGTAGCATATGCAAGTAGACAATTAAACATGGCAGAAAAAAATTACACAACCACCGAGAGAGAAGGATTGGGAATGATATTTGCTGTCAAAAAATACAGACATTATCTATTGGCCAACAAGTTTAAATTCTTTGTGGATCATCAAGCTCTACTCTATTTAGTAAATAAACCATGTCATACAGGAAGAATAGTAAGATGGTTTCTTTTACTAATGGAATTTGAATTTGAGGTGGTGGTTAGACAAGGGAAAACACACTTGAGAGCAGACCATTTGTCAAGAATCCAGTCAAGAGAACCTAGTTCACCTATAGATGACGATTTGCCAGATACATACTTATTCAAGGTGGAAAGTGTTCCTGAATGGTCTATGTCATTAATTCCTTTACTAACCATGGGACCGTGTAGCACATTAGGGAATAACACACATCTAGTGTTACAAAGCAGAACTTTCATGTTATTAGCTGGACATTTGTATCACCTCAATCAGTCAGGCATACTGGAATTTTGTACTCCAGAGGAGGAGCAATATGAATATGTAAGAAGAGCTCATTACTGGAACCCATGTACTCATGCTTCCAAAATAGTCACTTTAAGCAACCTTAATAGGATGGGAGTACATTGGCCAAACAAGATTCAAGATGTGGAGAGATATATTGATAATTGTAAAAAATGTCAAACATTGGAGGAATCAGATTTGATAACTTTATATTGGTTTCAAAAAAACCCTGAATGGAGTGAACATATTGTAGAGGAATTGAAGAGAAAGAGGAAAGGGAAACAGGTGATAGCTGGTGCTGACTCAAGAAACTTACAAGTGATCTCGGAAGAATATCAACTCATAGGAGAACAACTATATAAGAGAGGAATGGATGGATATCTGAGAATCTGTGTTCCGGAAGAAAAGTATTTAGAAATGTTGGAAATGGCACACTCAGGAGTGGCAGGAGGACACTTTTCAAGTGATAGAACAGCCAAGCTCATATTGTACTCTGGCTTTTGGTGGCCAACCCTATTTGCTGATGCAAGGATTTATGTAAAAAGAAGTGATGTTTGTCAAAGGGTGACCCAACCAAACAAAAGAGATGACATGCCATTAATTCCTTTAATTTCAGCCAGAGCTTTTAGCAAATGGGGATTGGATTTTATTGGACCAATACATCCTCCAGCCAAACAAACCCATGCAGAATACATAATAGTAGCCACAGATTATTTGACAAAATGGGCTGAGGCCAAAGCTACTAAAAGAAATGATGCTCACACCACTGCCAAATTTTTGTATGAAAACATTATCACTAGATTTGGACTACCAATTGAACTGGTAAGTGATAGGGGAACGCATTTTTTAAATCAGATCATAGAAAATATGACCAACCACTTTTTAATCAGTCATAGAAAATCAGCCCCATATCACCCACAAGCTAATGGCTTAGCAGAAAGTACTAATAAAGTACTTTGTGCAGTATTGTCCAAACTAGTCAACACAAATAGAAATGACTGGGATTCTCAACTTCATCATGTTCTCTGGGCTTACAGAGTGGCATACAAAACTGCAATAGGCACTACCCCATTTAATTTAGTATATGGCCAAAATGCAGTTTTACCCATGGAATTTCTTATTCCAACATTAAAAGTGGGTAATCAATATAATTGGACAGGACATGAATTATCCGAGAGAGTCATAGATTTGGAAAAACTAGGAGCTTCTAGACTCCAAGCAGTGATGAGTATATATGCAGACAAGAAAAGACAGAAAGCTTATCATGATGTTCACATTAAAGACAAAGATCTACAAGAAGGAGACCTGGTCTTGGCTTACACAGTTAAGGAACATCAGAGAAAATTTCAGAAAAAAGGTCATGGGCCATACATTATACATCAGATAAGTAAAAGTGGAGCCATCCAGTTAGCTAATATTGATGGAGAAATCATGCCAAATTTCATAAGTGGATGCAGAGTTAGGAGGTATGATTATCCGTTAACACCCGATGAATGGAGAAGACTGCAAAAGGCCCAAAATAGAAAAAAAGAAGAGCAAAACATCAGAAAAGAGGCTCAACAAGAAGCTAAGGAGAGAATAAGGAAATTGAAAGAAGTGTGTTTATGTGAAAACATCCTAAAACAAAAAGAACATTTGCCTGTGATCATGATGAATTATCAAAATGAAAAAATTAGGGTTTTAGTAGATTCAGGAGCTCAAGTGAATCTGATTAGCTCAGCTTTGGTAAACAAATTTAACTTAAAGAGGGCTGAAAGCAGAATTTTGATCAAAACCCTAGAAGGAAAAATAATTCAGAGCATATCTTCACTTTCTATTAAAGTTAAATATAATGAGGAATATATGGATATAGATTGTGAAGAATGGCCAGACCAATTCATGACTGAAAAATTAATTTTGGGACAACCTTGGCTCAAACAAGGTAAAGCTGTTTTGAACTTTGAGAAAATGAAGCTTAATTTGACCTTAAATGACAAAAAGTTTTTAATGTTTTTTCTGAGCAATGAAGGACAGGAGGATTATCTAGATGTTCTTGACCCAGATATGGAAGGATTTACTTTTTCAATAAAGGACAGGAACAGATTACCAATACCAAGTGCTCAAGCTTCATACAATCAAAACACACAAGAGATCTTGGGAGTAAAAACAATTGGTGAGACAGACATACGAAGACAGTCATGGATACATCAACAAAACAGAACTACAAGCACATGGAGAAAGAACACGCATAGATGGTATCCACCAAAACAGGAAGAGGGAATAAAATGGGTATGGAGACCAAAAGAAGCTACAAGAAGTTTGTCTATGAAACATGGATACTTGTATGATACAAAGACATGGAGAGTGAAGCATTGTTGGGTAAAAAAATCAGAATTAAGTCAATGGAAGAGAGATCATCCACATTTAATCTATTTCCAGATCGGTGGAACAAAATACTATTAAAAAAAAAAAAAAAAAAAAAAAAAAAAAGCAGGGAGAAGGAAGGACAAAAACAACATGTTCTTCTAAATTCTTTTTTCCTTAAAATGGAATTAGGAGGGGAAGGAAAGCAGAAAAAAATAAAAAAAAATATAATACAAAAGAAAATGTATTTTAGTTTCTATCTAAAATTAAAAAGCACAAAAGCAAGATTTAGGGAGGAAGAAAGTAACTTATTATGGAAAATCTGTATTATTTTTGTTCAAAATTTTGTGACCATCTTTTTTATATTATTTCATCTTCTTTTCTATTTAAGAATTGTTTTCTTTTTTGAGAAAGGAATTGACAATTGAAGAGAGCACATTAGATATCTTGCTACACCTGTATTGCTCACTTAAAAATTGAGTCCTTTGGAATTTGTTTGGAATTTGTTTCTTTCTTATGTTTATATCAGTGATATTCCAGAATGAGACAGTATTTTTTGTGAATTCTTGTGACTCATGTGGGTGGAGTATTTTCTTTCCTGTTATATATAAATACAGGATGGTGAATGCAAAGGAGTTGACAATCCATGACTTCAAAGCTGATTCAGTGACTTTGTCCAGAGGACACTGGTTTTTGGACAGTGATGCAGCTGAAGAACAAGTGGACTTAGAATCCGATGAAGACCAAGAAATCCCAGAAGCTGAAAAAATAGCAAAAGAACTAAAAGAAATTCTGGGAGTGATAGGACAGCATATCTTCACAGTAGCAGTGGGAGGATATAAGTACACTATGCTGTGCCAAGAATTTTACAGGTTTCAGAAAACTTCTGTCAACCTCAAAAGATGGAAAGCTGTGGGATTGCACAAGCTCTTAGAAGAACCTATGTTCTTTATTGACTTTGAAAGAGTAGCACAAGTGATGGGAAGCTTGGAGGAAGTGGGAAAAGGCAATGATGCCTACTTCAGATGCAAAGTGAAGAATAAAGATAATCAGGAGGCAGGGATAGTCATCAAAGCAGAACATATCAGAGCCGCTTTACAGTTCTATCCAATGGGCACTAAACTGGACCAAAGCTTTGTCAAGAAAAATAAGGAGACTTACACGGGGTATGTAAAGTTCACTGACTTCAAGGGAAAAGAAAATGAAGAATATGCTATAAGAATGTTCTTGCAGTTCTTTTGTTTTCCGAAATTACCAAGGTACACCATGCCTCATAAGTCAGTAACTCTATTGATGTTCAATAACAAAGATAGAACCAAGCCATTTGGGGTGATGGATGTCTCACCATACATCCATGAACAGCTGAAGGAAGCAGCAAAACACTGGGAGCAGAAGAAATTCATGAATGGAGCCCAGTTTTTGACAAAAATCATTTATCATGTTCTAGGAATGGAAGAACAGTTAAAGTTGGCTCCTGAAGCACAGTACTTCAGAAATCTGATGACAGGAATCAAAAGTTCCCCAAGAAAAGCACTTGGAAGAGAATCAGAAGGACAAACTCGCATGAGGGGAACAGGAATGAAGAGAAAAGTAATGTCTGAGGAAGTGATTCCAGTAAAGAAAAGAAAGTTGGACCCCAGAAAAGTAGAGTTAGAACAGGCGGAAGAAACAAAAGAGGAACAAGTGGCAGCACAGAAAAAGGTGCAATCCTCCAGTGAACCTCATCCTCCGCAGACAAGTAAAGAACAGCTTTATACTTATCTCACTCAAGGAAACAGCAAAAGAGCCATATATGAGGCACAATATCAAAAAATGTTGGAAGATTTTTCATGCAAAGCTACCGATTGGATCCAAGAAGAGGTGGAGCACTATGAAGCATTGCATGAAGAAATGATGGCAGCCGAAACTGAAGAGATATTTGTGAAGAAGGAGGTAGAATTGCTGGCATACTTCAAGGAGTTGCAAGGACCTCCAGAGGCCAGGACTACTGTGATAGTGAAAAAGAAGATGCCAAGGAAACCTGTTCAAAAGAAGAAGATGATCAAGAAAGGGAAAGGAAAAATGACAGATGAACATGTGATGAAGGAAATGAAACAAGTAATTACAAAAGAAACACAGAAGCTAACCTCAGTGATGGAAGTGTCAAAGCCTACAGAACAAGAAGTGGGAGGATCTTCACGATTCTCATCTGATTCAGATAGCGACATTGAGAGTTTCTTGCTAAAAAGTTTAAATCTGTCAATACCCAACACTCCCAATATAGCTGTACAGGCTGTGGAAAAAGTGAAGACACCTGAGGATTCAAGTAAGAAATCTCAAGAGAAGCAGACACAGGAGGAAATAGTTCCACAGATGAGTGCTGAAGAAAAAAGGAGGCAGTTAAAAGGAAAGGCAAGGATGACAGAAGAGGAAGACCAGAAGAGAGATGAAGATAGTTCTGGAATAATGAATGATTGACAGAAATTCAATATGGACCAACCCATCACAGACACAGTTCAAATTAAATGCAAGGTTGACTGCAAGTTTGGAGGAACTAGCAAAGAAAGTATTCGGCAGTTCAAATAATCAGCAGAAGGATGCATCCAAAGAACAGGAAAGCAAGGAGTTAGAATCAGAAAAGAAGACTCAAGAGGTTTTGGGACAAGTAGAGGAAGGAATTGTTCAAAGTATAAAGGATGTGCTGCAGGATATAAAAAGCAGTGAGGAATTTACATCTAAGAATGATCAAGAACAGGAGGTGGAAGCAGATTTTATGGACATTGAGGAGCAAGATCAGGAATGCATAAAAGAGAAAAGTAATGACCAGGTTGCTGGTACAAAAGAAATTGAATCAGTTGAAGTTCAGGAAAAGCAGGAACAGGAAGAACAACTCAGGGAAGCTCAACAAACCCTTGTTGGAAAGGACTCAAACAGAAGTCAGGAAACCCTAACACAAGAGAAGGAGATACAAACTAAGGGAGACCAGTTCTTTACAGAGAAGCAACAAGTATTGGAAGAAAAGAAGTCATTAGAAAAGAAGAGGGCTTCAGATGTTTCAGAGCAGAAGAGTGCAAATGACAAAGCACTTGTCTATGAAGAGGATGATACCAATCAGGATACAAAGACTGATGATCTTAGTTATAAAGAACAAGACATTCAAGACATAGAAGAGGAAACAACAGTAGAAGAAGATGATGTGGATAAAGAAGATAAGCAAATTGAAGTTAGACAGACAGAAATAGAAGTAGGGTTGGAAAGAATACCCAAAAATATAAGATCAGCTTGTCAAATAATTATGAGTAACATTGAACAGTTCAGACCATCTAGCAGAAATATGGTCATATCAGGTATGGTGGCTGAATCAGAATTTGAAAAAGGCAGTTTAATTATCAAAGAACACAAGAAAGAAAAAGAGCAGATGACAGAGCAATTAAGGTTGATAAAGGAAAGAAATGAAGAATATCTCAATAGAATCATTGCTTTGGAAGAAGCTGAGGTTCAGAAACAGAACAGGATCCAATATTTGGAAGAAAAGAGTGTAAAGTTATCAGAGCAGAATGGCAAAATGGAAATGGAACTAAAAACCATAGGAGGAAGATACAGAACTTTACAAACATCTTATCAAATTCTGACTAGAGCACATGAAGAGATTAATAAAGTGTTGTTAGAAGAAGGTCAACTACAAGGTGGAAGTAAGTCTGTTCAATTGACAGAGGAAGAAAAGGAAGAACTGCATAAAGAAATTCAAAGACTTCAAACAGAATTAAAAGAGGCCAAAGAAATGGAGAAACAGGCAAACACTCATGCTGCCACATCAATGAGAGGATATCATCAATTACATTTGGAGGTAGAGAAGGAAAGAAGTGAATGGCAAGCGAAGATGGAGGAAGAAAGAAATGAGTGGAGGAAGGAAAAGGAGTTATGGGCAGCTCAGAACAAAAATTCAATAATGACTATAGAAGAATTACAGAAACAGTTGGAGAAATCAAAAGTTCCAGAAGAAATTCAAGATCAAGTACAGGCAGAAGATACAGATAAAAGGGAATATGAAACAGGGGATTTTGACAAGGAACAAGAGAACAAGGAACCAGCAGCCAAAGAAACAGAGGAAGAATATTCTGAAGATTTTGTACAGAAATTATTGACCAATAGAGAGTCAAGAATGGATTTTATTAGAAAAATGCATGATGAGTATGAAGATCAAATAGTTACCTTTGCTCTAAATAAAGGCATTAATCCAGATCAGCATCATTGGGCTGCAGACGGATTGGGAATACCTTTCTGTATGATTTTGGAGAGTATAAAGAATTATCAATTGGCCAGAGTAGGGCTATCTCCAAACAAATACCTTGAGTACGAAGAAGATATTAATGTCACGAAGGAGTTATTTGAAAGAGCAAATCCTAAATGGAGAAATAAGTGGTTGGATGCCAATAAGGAATGTAGGAAAATCTGGAAAGAGGCACCTTTGAATTTAAAGATCAACCCAGCTTATTGTCCAGTTGCCAGAAGAAGAGAATGGACTGTTTTTTGGGAAAGGAGAAAAACAAGGCAGATACCAGCAAAGTGGCTGAACTTTCCAAAAATAGCAGGTCCAAAGGCAGGAACTTGGCCTACAAAAAGTTACATGGTGAATACTGTTGAGTCCGTAATAACTACATACAAAGATGTCAATGACCCTGCTTGCATACTACTTGTACGAATAATGAGATTACTTCTAGCTTGTATAGAAACATATACAGATACAGATGTTAGAGTTTTGAATTACATTGGTTTCAATTCTCCTACAGATGCCTTATTATTTGATCTAAGTGAGACACCTGATAGAATTTGTCTGATGGCCTACTACAGCAGAATTATATTTTTGGGTAGCCATTATTTACAGATTTTTGAGGATGCCTTCGATTATGGATTTTTTGAGAGGGAGTCAGAGATTTTTGGAAACCTATCAGTTGTTACCAAGTCCAGACTTACAGCATACGAAGCTTCTTACACAGAGTACTTGAAAAAGGATGTCATAGATAAACCTGAAGCTGCAGTACAGTGGAGAAAAGCTTTATTTGAAATGGTCAATAATTTGAACATAACAGAAAGGAAAAGCCATGATTTACTGTCACAGGTATATCAAAGAAAGAAGAAATGAGGCAAAGTGACCAACATAGAGGATCAGAAAATCTTTCGTCAGGAGCCGAAAGGCTTAGGAGGGGAAGGATGTTGGAAGGTGTATTTTTGGAAGAGTATTTTTTGATGAAAAAAATTAGTAAAAAGTAAAAAAAACTTGTAAAATATTTATGCAATGATTGTAAAAATAAGGAAGAGTCTTCCTTATGTAGTCAAGGATCTCATGTAATTTTTGTAGAATTTTTAGAAACTCTTAGATAGCATATTTTGAGAAAATTAGAGAAAAAGACCTAATTTCAAGTGTGAAAAGGGACACTTGAAAATGTATATAAGTCAACTTTCTCTAATTAGGAGAGGTTGGTTAGTCATTTGCTCATGCTATCAATAGAGAAGAGAGAATTTCTGCAAAAATCGTGTTTTCTCCTGTTGAGTGTATTTTCTTTGATGTGAGAGCTTGTTTCTTGTTTAATCATGGAGATTTGTGAGTTACATTTGTGTATTACTGAGAGAGTTGTATGAAGGAAGAGGTTTACTGATGTAATGAGTGGAAAAGGATTGAAGAAAGTTCCAGAATTGTGAAAATCGTCTGAATGTACAGAATCGCGATTGTCTCGTCTCTGTGATACAGGTGATATTTTTCAATTTTGAGTTCATATTTGTATTCTGCTGATGAAATAGCATGGTTTTGACACAAATATTATAGAAAATGATGGAGATTTGCCTTAGATATGGTAAACCCTAGATTTTCTCTTCATCTTCAATTTTCCTCAGCAATCCAGCCATTAATCTCTTATTTCCTTGAATCTATTATCTTGAAGGGGCTGTGGTCTTATGGATATTCCTTGGATTGACAAAATAAAGATGATTTGTTGATTCTTTGTTACTTCATGATTGGAGAGGACAACTTGGAGTCCAAAACAAAACACAGACAATCAATTTTTTAGAGCTCCAAAACTTCCAGCTTTAAATTCAATCGCAACAAATTTGAACACGTACCTTGAACTGTCTTCAATATGTATCTATTTTTCAATTCAATCGTAATTTTTGCGCACAACAAAATCAGAATTTATAATAAGCCAACTCATAAACTATGAATATCTGTCCACATCGGAAACATCAAGTGTATGATAATAGCAGAAAGTTATAATTTCCTTTGTCTCAGTGATTGATGTGGTCCACAATGTTTACATCAGATGCAAGTGCCATTCAAGTTCATGCATTACTTCGTAGAAGATAGAACTTCACATAGAAGGTGCCACGATGAGCAAATACCACAGTCGTATATAAACAGTAACTCTTTCATGCCTTTGATGGAAGACTCTTTGCGTGAATCTGTTCCTTTAATCTCTCTGAGTAGCATGACTTCTTCCTACAATTGCTAAGTTTTCTTCCTGTACTGTGTTAAAATGCCAGAAACATATGCAAGGATGATAGCATCCAGTTTTCATTTCCCAGTATGCATCAAAATTAAGGAAGGGTGCTCACAAAACTTTGACATCAAAGTATAGTTTTAATACCATCCCTCCAATTAATTTCCCTCTTTTTACCTGTATAATAAAACAAAGAGATTGAACAAGAATTTCTCACCACAGCGGAGTTTCCTTTTCGATAAATATCTTAAGGAGGTCATATAGCATACGACTTTATTATAGCTAATAGAGTTAGTGTGTCATACATTATAGAAATCTGGACATCAATGTTGCAACAGACATTCGAAGCGGCTATTCTCATATGAAAGAGACATGGTATGGTGAACTAATTCAAACATGATTAAATGCAGAAATTTATGCAGACAAATGTGTCAAAATAAAACGTTGTAGATTCTATGTGATTATTTCAAACGATGGAATGATTGGAACTCAAGGCACAGATATGGACAATTGGCAGCTCCTTCCTGTCATCACAGCGATGCAACACAGGCTTTGCTTTCAACTGGGAGATCGATACAAATAATACCTTTGTAAAACCACGCGGCCCCGGAGGAATTCACAAAAAAATTGAAAGTTGTTGGACCTACATGATGCGCAATCCTTCTTCTGTTTCTCCTCTATGATGGCGGTCAGCACTACCGTGTTCCCTTCTAGAATGTTTCTGATGGTCAATCTTCTAGCCACCCGTACCACAGCAGGCGACTCTTTCCTTTCTGATTTGTGCCCAGCCAACAATACCTTTGAGCAATAGCCAATCTAGAGAGAGTATACCTCACAGCCACCTGGAAGTCTCCCTCTAAAACTCCCTTCGCACCTATGAAACACACATCATGGGTTGCGGGACTCTTGACTGCCTGATTGGGAATCAACTTCTCTCTTCCTCCTACGGATCCGCTACTCTCCCTCCGTTCCCTTCATTGCCATCTGACGAGCCCACTAGTTGGGTGTCGAATTCCGTCCCTGACGGGGCCGCTCCGCGCACTTCATCCTCAGATTGACCGTCTGGCACTTTCGATGGTATGGAGACTGCCCTCTACAGGAGGACGAGCTATAAACCCTACCCCACCCATTAATATGACAGCCCAGGCTCCCCTTCTACCTTCCAGCACCCGCACAGACAAGCCAGAGAGAGTTCGAATGCTCAATCTTCCCCCCCTTCATTGAAGCGCACCCCCAGATTCATGCACCCCAAGACACTATATCCCTATCTTGTAAAGTGCTGAAAACTGAAAAAGCCTCCTCTAACTCCCCACACTTCGCATACATGTCAATCAAAGCGTTTTCTAGTACGACATCCATTTGCAATTTATGAATTCTTATAAGATTGTGTACTAGTTTTCCCTGCCAAAGTGTTCCTATGCTGCCACAGGCTTTTAGAACACACAGCAACCGGACTTTGTCTGGTTCTGCACCATCTTGAAGCATCTTTTGGAAGAGCTCCCAAGCTGAAAGTTCTTTGTTATGTTGGTTGTACCCTGCTAACATTGCACCCCATGATACCTCATTCTTATTAAGAAGATTGTCAAATACCCTACGTGCTTCTTCAACAACACCACACTTCGCATAAGAATCAATGAGAGAGCTACCAATAGATACATCTTTTTCCAAACCATCATCAATGATTTGATGGTGGAGTAGCATGATCTCCATGAAAGTTTGCTCCAAGCCACATGCTTTTAAGACACATGTATACACAAACTTGTCTAGACAAGAAACTGATTGCTGCATTCTCTCAAAAAGCTCAAGGGCTGAAGCACCTTGTTCATGATGAACATAACCTGAAAGCATCACAGACCATGTAACTACATTCCGGTCTATGGTGTCATCAAACAATTTACAGGCTGTTTGAAACTCCCCAAGAGTCACCCAAAATTCTACCACCATCTTTTCCATCTACAGCTCCTCCATGCTCAATCCCTTTTCTCCACATCCCTGCAATCAATATCTCCACATGTTTCTCATCAATCATCAAATTCATTCTTCAAGTACCTGTAATCAAACATCTTCTTCTGCCAAATAGCACCACATTAGTGCATCAAAACCAACCAAATTGTGGGCTAACATACTCCCCTCTTCTTAATTGCGAAGTCGTCCTCGACGAGCGATATGCTACCTGCAATCAAATCATCCTACATGTGCTCATCACTCAATCAAATACAAATCTTTACCTTACATGTCTATTCTCTTGTTCCTCAATGTAGCACCTGAAATCATACTCATACAATCATTTGTTAGTACCAAAATCCAATCATTCCACTTACCATCTTTGTCCATCTTCTCGCATCTTCTTTGACATGTCCACCTGTCTGCAACTTCATTAAAACATTAGAATCTTTCTTCATCAAATCACAATATGTACAACCAAAATGAAAAGACAATCATATCCTTGATCCACATCACACATATATATTCAGCACACACATCATGATCAGTGTCACACATGCATTCTCGTCACACACAACATAGATATATGCAAACAGAAGACATGTCCACATTCGCTCTCGTCACTATTCTCGACTACTCATTCAACACGTCACAAATCTTTGTTGCACATGCATACTCAACACACTTTTCACACACACCATATATAATCAAAACCATTCCGCACTTTTATTTTTGATACTCTTCTTGGCCATACGATCGCTTTCCTGGTTCCTTTTTCTCATTTCTAGCTGAGTTCTCTCGCCGATTTTTCATTCCCTTTCTACCTAGGGTTTCCACTACCCGCTTTTCTTCCTATCTATCTTTCGTTTTTTTTTCTTGCTCATCGATTAGATCCAATGCTAGGTCACCACCACCTCTCCTTAATTGATGGCCACACGGCAAAGACCACTCAAGCCTAACACGAGCTCACTCTAACAAAAACACTCATTGTCGACGCGATTCCGAACTTCACAAGTCATTGCACCACCTGAGAGCCAAGTTGAACACTTCCGAAAGGTTTGCAGACAAACAATGCAACTAGCACGATTGGATTCCTCAAGTCCAAGCTTTCCATAGACACATCGCAACCAAAACCCTAGCCGAGCTTAAGCTTCAATTTGACATGTTTCATCGGGAGCCCACACATAACCGAAATCCCCACAACACAAACACATATATTCCCATCCGAGCATCATGCTCTTTCACCTCTCTTCTGTCCCCCCTCGAGCGAGGAATTCTTCTAATTCAAATTTTTCCACATTTTTTCTCTCTTTTTTCATCATTTTTTTTTCACATATTTACTCACACTTGCCGGCCTACGCCAAAGCTGGATGCGATTCGTGGACTCGACCACCCGATCGAGCTTGTTCCACCCATCTACCAACCCAACGCAGCGCGCGACACACAGACAGCTAGCCCTATGCGAAACCGACGTCGGTTCGTGGCTTTGACAACCCGGCCAAACTGGGTCCACCCACCTATCAGCCCACATAGGCACATAGCCACATGCACACATACATAAACATATATATATTTTTTCATTTATTTTTTCATTCCCGCATCTCAAGAATTAGGAGACAAAAGAAAGGATCTTTTTCCAACCATCCCGATCACAACACACACACATAAACTCCCCGTGGACATCCCGATGAGACATATCTCCTCTTTGCTACCACTCAAGCCAAAATCCAGCCACTAATGCCATGGTCAACCCTTCCTCTCAAGACCCGCACATACTAACCACCTTGTCCATCTGAAACCTCAAAAAGTGTCACTTTAGTTCCTAAGTGTACAACAGACTTGGTCCATCCGTCCTCACATTTCTGACTGGCAATCCACAAAACAAACCCTAGTTAGACTCAAGCCATCCTCACCAACATCCATTGCCTCGTCTATCTCTTTTTCATCTCCAACCTCTGCCTTGCAGAGATTCCACTTGACCTGACAAATGACCTGAAAAATTACCATTGCTCGTTGTGCTCCTCAATGACTCAAGCCTCGCCGCTAAGTCCCTTAATCCTTGTTTGTTGTGCTCAATATCACTGTGATATTGGAAGAGGTCACAATCGATGCCTCGAAACCGATTCCATATTTGCTCCATCTCTTTATCCTCTCTCACCCTTTTTGCAGATCCGAGGGGAATATCCTTCCTCTTCTCAACTCGAACGGTCAACTTCTCGACCTCCTCTCTAATCGATCTTTCCTCCCAAATCCTACTCATATTTTCTTCATCCAGGTCATCTACCTTATTCGACAATTCATTCTTCGTCCTTTCTAACTATGTTTCGAATGCATCCAACCTATCCAACACCGCTTTCAGCTCTTCCTCCGTTTTCCTCGCTCTCGGATCCTCCACCTGTCCTCGCATCACATCGTCTTTCCGATTCATCCACCTACCGAGCTTGCTACTCAGCCTTGCATTCTCTTTCTCTACCCGTCTCACTTTCTCATCACTCTCCGCTTGGGCACTTTTCATTCTTTCTAACTCAAGGTGGAACTCGTCACATGCCTTACCTGCTTGATCACTGTATCGACAGATTATGCTTTATACCTTCTCAATTTCATGCTCCATTCGTTCGATTCTCCTCATCAGGTCATCCCTATCTCTTGAGAGCTCTTCTTCGATCGCAACTCCAAAGCAGTCGGCTACCATCAAGCCGTATCTCAAGTCCCAGACCACGTTTTCACTCTCGGGCTTCACAAGATCTTGCCTCCAGCTTTTGTTTACTCTTTTCCACTCCTTGTTTTCGCTTTTCAACACTTGTACTTGCTTTTCCCAAGTTTCTAGGACCTCGGCCATTTTCTCTTGATTTTCCTCTAATTTCGCTATTTTGATCCTCTCGTTATCTCGCTCCACATGCAACCAATTGACTTGACATTCCAAGCTCTTCACAAGTTCTATCAAGTCTCGATCATGAGATCCAGTGTCCTTGCTTTCACTTGCTCTCGCAATCTCCGTCGACGAACTAACTCCACCCTTGTCAACTTCCACATACAAAGAGGATAAACACCTACCAAATTGATTCGTTGTGACCTTTACGCTAGTGATCTCTTTTGAGCCACACACGTGCTCGCATAGTCTCTTTTTCCCACAGTCCACACATGTGGGGACAAAATCCAACGGTGAGCATACACGAGGGCAATATTTGGCTATATGCCCAATCTGCTCGCAACACCAACATCTCACATAATTTGATATCGGGCCAAATCGCCACCATCGGTTCGCATGATCTCTCATGGTCGAATGAGAATATATCCATCTCCTATTTTGTCCAAAATTCGGTTGCCTCATGCTGGCCTTCTCAAAACCACATGCTTGCTCTTGTTGGGCCATTTCTTTAATGAAGATCAACGCAGATTTGGGATCGACTTGGCTGTGCCACACGATTGGGGCACCAAGCAAACTCGTAGCACTCTCGATGAGATGTGCTAAGCCAATTCCCGGCAAACGCACCAAAATGATAGGTTCCTAGGCCCAAGGAAAAGATGATTGTGGAAGCCTTTATTTTGCTTAACCCCTCGCAATCGGTCCACTAGAACCCACAATTATCTCAGAAGGGATTCTTCCTATGTCTATGCACTAGCTCATATGTTAAAAACAAATTCTGTTCGGTTAAATCCAAAGGTATAAGTGCTACTGGACTGAACGCCTTAAAATGTCATAAGTCTCTAACTCGAGTTACCAAAGCGAGTTCGGATATTTCTTCTATTAGGCATGACAATTGCATATAATTTGAATGATTTAGACAAGCTCTATCTTTTATTATCTACATGAAGTGATCGCTTAGCACACTTGGAAGGTGGGTATCGTAACACATTCGGAAGATCTAAGAAAGTGTATGTTATTCATGATATGAAATAATAGCACATTTACAAATCCTATTGAGATACTGTAGTTTTACTGTCCATAAAGTGGCTTCAATAGCACTTATCGAAATATGAACAATGTTTATATTCAGTCAAAAACACACTAGAACTTTGTATTTCTTCATTGTCATTCATTTGTACCTCTCTTACTACTGAAATCGAAGCAACTGGTGAGCACAACAGATTTCTGAACAAATTTCTGAGAGAGCAGATTAACAAACAATCAATTTTTTAGAGCTCCAAAACTTCCAGCTTTAAATTCAATCGCAACAGATTTGAACACGTACCTTGAACTGTCTTCAATATGTATCTATTTTTCAATTCAATCGTAATTTTTGCGCACAACAAAATCAGAATTTATAATAAGCCAACTCATAAACTATGAATATCTGTCGACATCGGAAACATCAAGTGTATGATAATAGCAGAAAGTTATAATTTCGTTTGTCTCAGTGATTGATGTGGTCCACAATGTTTACATCAGATGCAAGTGCCATTCAAGTTCATGCATTACTTCGTAGAAGATAGAACTTCGCATAGAAGGTGCCACGATGAGCAAACACCACAGTCGTATATAAACAGTAACTCTTTCATGCCTTTGATGGAAGACTCTTTGCGTGAATCTGTTCCTTTAATCTCTCTGAGTAGCATGACTTCTTCCTACAATTGCTAAATTTTCTTCCTATACTATGTTAAAATGCCAGAAACATATGCAAGGATGATAGCATCCAGTTTTCATTTCCCAGTATGCATCAAAATTAAGGAAGGGTGCTCACAAAACTTTGACATCAAAGTACAGTTTTAATACCATCCCTCCAATTAATTTCCCTCTTTTTACCTGTATAATAAAACAAAGAGATTGAACAAGAATTTCCCACCACAGCGGAGTTTCCTTTTCGATAAATATCTTACGGAGGTCATATAGCATACGACTTCATTATAGCTAATAGAGTTAGTGTGTCATACATTATAGAAATCTGGACATCAATGTTGCAACAGACATTCGAAGCGGCTATTCTCATATGAAAGAGACATGGTATGGTGAACTAATTCAAACATGATTAAATGCAGAAATTTATGCACACAAATGTGTCAAAATAAAACGTTGTAGATTCTATGTGATTATTTCAAACGATGGAATGATTGAAACTCAAGGCACAGATATGGACAATTGGCAGCTCCTTCCTGTCATCACAGCGATGCAACATAGGCTTTGCTTTCAACTGGGAGATCGATACAAATAATACCTTTGTAAAACCACGCGGCCCCGGAGAAATTCACAAAAAAATTGAAAGTTGTTGGACTTAAATGATGCACAATCCTTCTTCTGTTTCTCCTCTATGATGGCGATCAGCACTACCGTGTTCCCTTCTAGACTGTTTCTGATGGTCAATCTTCTAGCCACCCGTACCACAGTAGGCGACTCTTTCCTTTCTGATTTGTGCCCAGCCAACAATACCTTTGAGCAATAGCCAATCTAGAGAGAGTATACCTCACAGCCACCTGGAAGTCTCCCTCTAAAACTCCCTTCGCACCTATGAAACACACATCATGGGCTGCGGGACTCTTGACTGCCTGAACGGGAATCAGCTTCTCTCTTCCTCCTACGGATCCGCTACTCTTCCTCCGTTCCCTTCATTGCCATCTGACGAGCCCACTAGTTGGGTGTCGAATTCCGTCCCTGACGGGGCCCCTCCGTGCACTTCATCCTCAGATTGACCGTCGGGCACTTTCGATGGTATGGAGACTCCCCTCTACAGGAGGACGAGCAATAAACCCTACCCCCCCCCCCATTAATATGACAGCCCACGCGCCCCTTCTACCTTCCAGCACCCGCACAGACAAGCCAGAGAGAGCTCGAATGCTCAATCTTCCCCCCCTTCATTGAAGCGCACCCCCAGATTCATGCACCCCAAGACACTATATCCCTATCTTGTAAAGTGCTGAAAACTGAAAAAGCCTCCTCTAACTCCCCACACTTCGCATACATGTCAATCAAAGCGTTTTCTAGTACGACATCCATATGCAATTTATGAATTCTTATGAGATTGTGTACTAGTTTTCCCTGCCAAAGTGTTCCTATGCTGCCACAGGCTTTTAGAACACACAGCAACCGGACTTTGTCTGGTTCTGCACCATCTTGAAGCATCTTTTGGAAGAGCTCCCAAGCTGAAAGTTCTTTGTTATGTTGGTTGTACCCTGCTAACATTGCACCCCATGATACCTCATTCTTATTAAGAAGATTGTCAAATACCCTACGTGCTTCTTCAACAACACCACACTTCGCATAAGAATCAATGAGAGAGCTACCAATAGATACATCTTTTTCCAAACCATCATCAATGATTTGATGGTGGAGTAGCATGATCTCCATGAAAGTTTGCTCCAAGCCACATGCTTTTAAGACACATGTATACACAAATTTGTCTAGACAAGAAACTGATTGCTGCATTCTCTCAAAAAGCTCGAGGGCTGAAGCACCTTGTTCATGATGAACATAACCTGAAAGCATCACAGACCATGTAACTACATTCCGGTCTATGGTGTCATCACACAATTTACAGGCTGTTTGAAACTCCCCAAGAGTCACCCAAAATTCTACCACCATCTTTTCCATCTACAGCTCCTCCATGCTCAATCCCTTTTCTCCACATCCCTGCAATCAATATCTCCACATGTTTCTCATCAATCATCAAATTCATTCTTCAAGTACCTGTAATCAAACATCTTCTTCTGCCAAATAGCACCACATTAGTGCATCAAAACCAACCAAATTGTGGGCTAACATACTCCCCTCTTCTTAATTGCAAAGTCGTCCTCGACGAGCGATATGCTACCTGCAATCAAATCATCCAATATGTGCTCATCACTCAATCAAATACAAATCTTTACCTTACATGTCTATTCTCTTGTTCCTCAATGTAGCACCTGAAATCATACTCATACAATCATTTGTTAGTACCAAAATCCAATCATTCCACTTACCATCTTTGTCCATCTTCTCGCATCTTCATTGACATGTCGACTTGTCTGCAACTTCATTAAAACATTAGAATCTTTCTTCATCAAATCACAATATGTACAACCAAAATGAAAAGACAATCATATCCTTGATCCACATCACACATATATATTCAGCACACACATCATGATCAGTGTCACACATGCATTCTCGTCACACACAACATACATATATGCAAACAGAAGACATGTCCACATTCGCTCTCGTAACTCTTTTCGACTAATCATTCAACACGTCACAAATCTTTGTTGCACATGCATACTCAACACACTTTTCACACACACCATATATAATCAAAACCATTCCGCACTTTTATTTTTGATACTCTTCTTGGCCATATGATCGCTTTCCTGATTCCTTTTTCTCATTTCTAGCTGAGTTCTCTCGCCGATTTTTCATTCCCTTTCTACCTAGGGTTTCCACTACCCGCTTTTCTTCCTATCTATCTTTCGTTTTTTTTTTCTTGCTCATCGATTAGATCCTATGCTAGGTCACCACCACCTCTCCTTAATTGATGGCCACACGGCAAAGACCACTCAAGCCTAACACGAGCTCACTCTAACAAGATCACTCATCGTCGACGCGATTCCGAACTTCACAAGTCATTGCACCACCTGAGAGCCAAGTTGAACACTTCCGAAAGGTTTGCAGACAAACAATGCAACTAGCACGATTGGATTCCTCAAGTCCAAGCTTTCCATAGACACATCGCAACCAAAACCCTAGCCGAGCTTAAGCTTCAATTTGACATGTTTCATCGGGAGCCCACACATAACCCAAATCCCCACAACACAAACACATATATTCCCATCCGAGCATCATGCTCTCTCACCTCTCTTCTGTCCCCCCTCGAGCGAGGAATTCTTCTCATTCAAATTTTTCCACATTTTTTCTCTCTTTTTTCATCATTTTTTTTTCACATATTTACTCACACTTGCCGGCCTACGCCAAAGCTGGATGCGATTCGTGGACTCGACCACCCGATCGAGTTTGTTCCACCCATCTACCAACCCAACGCAGCGTGCGAGACACAGACAGCTAGCCCTATGCGAAAACGACGTCGGTTCGTGGCTTTGACCACCCGGCCAAGGTGGGTCCACCCACCTATCGGCCCACATAGGCACATAGCCACATGCACACATACATAAACATATATATATTTTTTCATTTATTTTTTCATTCTCGCATCTCAAGAATTAGGAGACAAAAGAAAGGATCTTTTTCCAACCATCCCGATCACAACACACACACATAAACTCCCCGTGGACATCCCGATGAGACATATCTCCTCTTTGCTACCACTCAAGCCAAAATCCAACCACTAATGCCATGGTCAACCCTTCCTCTCAAGACCCGCACATACTAACCACCTTGTCGACCTGAAACCTCAAAAAGTGTCACTTTAGCTCCTAAGTGTACAACAGACTTGGTCCATCCGTCCTCAGATCTCTGACTGGCAATCCACAAAACAAACCCTAGTTAGACTCAAGCCATCCTCACCAACATCCATTGCCTCGTCTATCTCTTTTTCATCTCCAACCTCTGCCTCGCAGAGATTCCACTTGACCTGACAAATGACCTGAAAAATTACCATTGCTGGTTGTGCTCCTCAATGATTCAAGCCTCGCCGCTAAGTCCCTTAATCCTTGTTTATTGTGCTCAATATCACTCTGATATTGGAACAGGTCACAATCGATGCCTCGGAACCGATTCCATATTTGCTCCATCTCTTTATCCTCTCTCACCCTTTTTGCAGATCCGAGGGGAATATCCTCCCTTTTCTCAACTCGAACGGTCAACTTCTCGACCTCCTCTCTAATCGATCTTTCCTCCCAAATCCTACTCATATTTTCTTCATCCAGGTCATCTACCTTCTTCGACAATTTATTCTTCGTCCTTTCTAACTCTGTTCCGAACGCATCCAACCTATCCAACACCGCTTTTAGCTCTTCCTCCGTTTTCCTCGCTCTCGGATCCTCCACCTGTCCTCGCATCACATCGTCTTTCCGATTCATCCACCTACCGAGCTTGCTACTCAGCCTTGCATTCTCTTTCTCTACCCGTCTCACTTTCTCATCACTCTCCGCTTGGGCACTTTTCATTCTTTCTAACTCGAGGTGGAACGCGTCACATGCCTTACCTGCTTGATCACTGTATCGACAGATTATGCTTTGTACCTTCTCAATTTCATGCTCCATTCATTCGATTCTCCTCATCAGGTCATCCCTATCTCTTGAGAGCTCTTCTTCGATCGCAACTCCAAAGCGATCGGCTACCATCAAGCCGGATCTCAAGTCCCAGACCACGTTTTCACTCTCGGGCTTCACAAGATCTTGCCTCCTGCTTTTGTTTACTCTTTTCCACTCCTTGTTTTCGCTTTTCAACACTTGTACTTGCTTTTCCCAAGTTTCTAGGACCTCGGCCATTTTCTCTTGATTTTCCTCTAATTTCGCTATTTTGATCCTCTCGTTATCTCGCTCCACATGCAACCAATTGACTTGACATTCCAAGCTCGTCACAAGTTCTATCAAGTCTCGATCATGAGATCCAGTGTCCTTGCTGTCACTTGCTCTTGCAATCTCCGTCGACGATGTAACTCCACCCTTGTCAACTTCCACATACAAAGAGGATAAACACCTATCAAATTGATTCGTTGTGACCTTTACGCCAGTCATCTCTTTTGAGCCACACACGTGCTCGCCTAGTCTCTTTTTCCCTCAGTCCGCACATGTGGGGACAAAATCCAATGCTGAGCATACACGAGGGCAATATTTGGCTATATGCCCAATCTGCTCGCAACACCAACATCTCACATAATTTGATATCGGGCCAAATCGCCACCCTCGGTTCGCATGATCTCTCATGGTCGAATGAGAATATATCCATCTCCTATTTTGTCCAAAATTCGGTTCCTCATGCTGGCCTTCTCAAAACCACATGCATGCTCTTGTTGGGCCATTTCTTTAATGAAGATCAACGCAGATTTGGGATCGACTTGGCTGTGCCACACGATTGGGGCACCAAGCGAACTCCTAGCACTCTCGATGAGATGTGCTAAGCCAATTCCCGGCAAACGCACCAAAATGATAGCTTCCTAGGCCCAAGGAAAAGATGATTGTGGAAGCCTTTATTTTGCTTAACCCCTCGCAATCGGTCCACTAGAACCCACAATTATCTCGCAAGGGACTCTTCCTATGTCTATGCACTAGCTCATATGTTAAAAACAAATTCTGTTCGGTTAAATCCAAAGGTATAAGTGCTACTGGACTGAACCCCTTAAAATCTCATAAGTCTCTAACTCCAGTTACCAAAGCGAGTTCGGATATTTCTTCTATTAGGCATGACAAGAGCATATAATCTGAATGATTTAGACAAGCTCTATCTTTTATTATCTGCATGAAGTGATCGCTTAGCACACCTGGAAGGTGGGTATTGTAACACATTCGGAAGATCTAAGAAAGTGTATGTTATTCATGATATGAAATAATAGCACATTTACAAATCCTATTGAGATACTGTAGTTTTACTGTCCATAAAGTGGCTTCAGTAGCACTTATCGAAATATGAACAATGTTTATATTCAGTCAAAAACACACTAGAACTTTGTATTTCTTCATTGTCATTCATTTGTACCTCTCTTACTACTGAAATCGAAGCAACTGGTGAGCACAACAGATTTCTGAACAAATTTCTGAGAGAGCAGATTAACAGACAATCAATTTTTTAGAGCTCCAAAACTTCCAGCTTTAAATTCAATCGCAACAAATTTGAACACGTACCTTGAACTGTCTTCAATATGTATCTATTTTTCAATTCAATCGTAATTTTTGCGCACAACAAAATCAGAATTTATAATAAGCCAACTCATAAACTATGAATATCTGTCGACATCGGAAACTCAAGTGTATGATAATAGCAGAAAGTTATAATTTCGTTTGTCTCAGTGATTGATGTGGTCCACAATCTTTACATTAGATGCAAGTGCCATTCAAGTTCATGCATTACTTCGTAGAAGATAGAACTTCGCATAGAAGGTGCCACGATGAGCAAACACCATAGTCGTATATAAACAGTAACTCTTTCATGCCTTTGATGGAAGACTCTTTGCGTGAATCTGTTCCTTTAATCTCTCTGAGTAGCATGACTTCTTCCTACAATTGCTAAATTTTCTTCCTGTACTGTGTTAAAATGCCAGAAACATATGCAAGGATGATAGCATCCAGTTTTCATTTCCCAGTATGCATCAAAATTAAGGAAGGGTGCTCACAAAACTTTGACATCAAAGTACAGTTTTAATGCCATCCCTCCAATTAATTTCCCTCTTTTTACCTGTATAATAAAACAAAGAGATTGGAAAAGAATTTCCCACCACAGCGGAGTTTTCTTTTCGATAAATATCTTACGGAGGTCATATAGCATACGACTTCATTATAGCTAATAGAGTTAGTGTGTCATACATTATATAAATCAAGACATCAATGTTGCAACAGACATTCGAAGTGGCTATTCTCATATGAAAGAGACATGGTATGGTGAACTAATTCAAACATGATTAAATGCAGAAATATATGCAGACAAATGTGTCAAAACAAAACGTTGTAGATTCTATGCGATTATTTCAAACGATGGAATGATTGAAACTCAAGGCACAGATATGGACAATTGGCAGCTCCTTCCTGTCATCACAGCGATGCAACACAGGCTTTGCTTTCAACTGGGAGATCGATACAAATAATACCTTTGTAAAACCACGCGGCCCCGGAGGAATTCACAAAAAAACTGAAAGTTGTTGGACTTACATGATGCGCAATCCTTCTTCTCTTTCTCCTCTATGATGGCGGTCAGCACTACCGTGTTCCCTTCTAGACTGTTTCTGATGGTCAATCTTCTAGCCACCCGTACCATAGCAGGCGACTCTTTTCTTTCTGATTTGTGCCCAGCCAACAATACCTTTGAGCAATAGCCAATCTAGAGAGAGAATACCTCACAGCCACCTGGAAGTCTCCCTCTGAAACTCCCTTCGCACCTATGAAACACACATCATGGGCTGCGGGACTCTTGACTGCCTGAACGGGAATCAGCTTCTCTCTTCCTCCTACGGATTCCACTACTCTTCCTCCGTTCCCTTCACTGCCATCTGATGAGCCCACTAGTTGGGTGTCGAATTCCGTCCCTGACGAGGCCGCTCCGTGCACTTCATCCTCAGATTGACCGTCGGGCACTTTCGATGGTATGGAGACTGCCCTCTACAGGAGGACGGGCAATAAACCCTACCCCCCATTAATATGACAGCCCACGTGCCCCTTCTACCTTCCAGCACCTGCACACACAAGCCAGAGAGAGCTCGAATGCTCAATCTTCCCCCCCTTCATTGAAGCGCACCCCCAGATTCATGCACCCCAAGACACTATATCCCTATCTTGTAAAGTGCTGAAAACTGAAAAAGCCTCCTCTAACTCCCCACACTTCGCATACATGTCAAACAAAGCGTTTTCTAGTACGACATCCATATGCAATTTATGAATTCTTATAAGATTGTGTACTAGTTTTCCCTGCCAAAGTGTTCCTATGCTGCCACAGGCTTTTAGAACACACAGCAACCGGACATTGTCTGGTTCTGCACCATCTTGAAGCATCTTTTGGAAGAGCTCCCAAGCTGAAAGTTCTTTGTTATGTTGGTTGTACCTTGCTAACATTGCACCCCATGATACCTCATTCTTATTAAGAAGATTGTCAAATACCCTACGTGCTTCTTCAACAACACCACACTTCGCATAAGAATCAATGAGAAAGCTACCAATAGATACATCTTTTTCCAAACCATCATCAATGATTTGATGGTGGAGTAGCATGATCTCCATGAAAGTTTGCTCCAAGCCACATGCTTTTAAGACACATGTATACACAAATTTGTCTAGACAAGAAACTGATTGCTGCATTCTCTCAAAAAGCTCAAGGGCTGAAGCACCTTGTTCATGATGAACATAACCTGAAAGCATCACAGACCATGTAACTACATTCCGGTCTATGGTGTCATCAAACAATTTACAGGCTGTTTGAAACTCCCCAAGAGTCACCCAAAATTCTACCACCATCTTTTCCATCTACAGCTCCTCCATGCTCAATCCCTTTTCTCCACATCCTTGCAATCAATATCTCCACATGTTTCTCATCAATCATCAAATTCATTCTTCAAGTACCTGTAATCAAACATCTTCTTCTGCCAAATAGCACCGCATTAGTGCATCAAAACCAACCAAATTGTGGGCTAACATACTCCCCTCTTCTTAATTGCGAAGTCGTCCTCGACGAGCGATACGCTACCTGCAATCAAATCATCCAACATGTGCTCATCACTCAATCAAATACAAATCTTTACCTTACATGTCTATTCTCTTGTTCCTCAATGTAGCACCTGAAATCATACTCATACAATCATTTGTTAGTACCAAAATCCAATCATTCCACTTACCATCTTTGTCCATCTTCTCGCATCTTCATTGACATGTCCACCTGTCTGCAACTTCATTAAAACATTAGAATCTTTCTTCATCAAATCACAATATGTACAACCAAAATGAAAAGACAATCATATCCTTGATCCACATCACACATATATATTCAGCACACACATCATGATCAGTGTCACACATGCATTCTCATCACACACAACATACATATATGCAAACAGAAGACATGTCCACATTCGCTCTCGTCACTCTTCTCGACTACTCATTCAACACGTCACAAATCTTTGTTGCACATGCATACTCAACACACTTTCCACACACACCATATATAATCAAAACCATTCCTCACTTTTATTTTTGATGCTCTTCTTGGCCATACGATCGCTTTCCTGATTCCTTTTTCTCATTTCTAGCTGAGTTCTCTCGCCGATTTCTCATTCCCTTTCTACCTAGGGTTTCCACTACCCGCTTTTCTTCCTATCTATCTTTCGTTTTTTTTTTCTTGCTCATCGATTAGATCCTATGCTACGTCACCACCACCTCTCCTTAATTGATGGCCACACGGCAAAGACCACTCAAGCCTAACACGAGCTCACTCTAACAAGATCACTCATCGTCGATGCGATTCCGAACTTCACAAGTCATTGCACCACCTGAGAGCCAAGTTGAACACTTCCGGAAGGTTTGCAGACAAACAATGCAACTAGCACGATTGGATTCCTCAAGTCCAAGCTTTCCATAGACACATCGCAACCAAAACCCTAGCCGAGCTTAAGCTTCAATTTGACATGTTTCATCGGGAGCCCACACATAACCCAAATCCCCACAACACAAACACATATATTCCCATCCGAGCATCATGCTCTCTCACCTCTCTTCTGTCCCCCCTCGAGCGAGGAATTCTTCTCATTCAAACTTTTCCACATTTTTTCTAACACTTGTACTTGCTTTTCCCAAGTTTCTAGGACCTCGGCCATTTTCTCTTGATTTTCCTCTAATTTCGCTATTTTGATCCTCTCGTTATCTCGCTCCACATGCAACCAATTGACTTGACATTCCAAGCTCTTCACAAGTTCTATCAAGTCTCGATCATGAGATCCAGTGTCCTTGCTTTCACTTGCTCTCGCAATCTCCGTCGACGAAGTAACTCCACCCTTGTCAACTTCCACATACAAAGAGGATAAACACCTATCAAATTGATTTGTTGTGACCTTTATGCCAGTCATCTCTTTTGAGCCACACACGTGCTCGCATAGTCACTTTTTCCCACAGTCCACACATGTGGGGACAAAATCCAACGGTGAGCATACACGAGGGTAATATTTGGCTATATGCCCAATCTGCTCGGAACACCAACATCTCACATAATTTGATATCGGGCCAAACCGCCACCCTTGGTTCGCATGATCTCTCATGGTCGAATGAGAATATATCCATCTCCTATTTTGTCCAAAATTCGGTTGCCTCATGCTGGCCTTCTCAAAACCACATGCTTGCTCTTGTTGGGCCATTTCTTTAATGAAGATCAATGCAGATTTGGGATCGACTTGGCTGTGCCACACGATTGGGGCACCAAGCGAACTCGTAGCACTCTCGATGAGATGTGCTAAGCCAATTCCCGGCAAACGCACCAAAATGATAGGTTCCTAGGCCCAAGGAAAAGATGATTGTGGAAACCTTTATTTTGCTTAACCCCTCGCAATCGGTCCACTAGAACCCACAATTATCTCGCAAGGGATTCTTCCTATGTCTATGCACTAGCTCATATGTTAAAAACAAATTCTGTTCGGTTAAATCCAAAGGTATAAGTGCTACTGGACTGAACGCCTTAAAATCTCATAAGTCTCTAACTCCAGTTACCAAAGCGAGTTCGGATATTTCTTCTATTAGGCATGACAAGAGCATATAATCTGAATGATTTAGACAAGCTCTATCTTTTATTATCTGCATGAAGTGATCGCTTAGCACACCTGGAAGGTGGGTATCGTAACACATTCGGAAGATCTAAGAAAGTGTATGTTATTCATGATATGAAATAATAGCACATTTACAAATCCTATTGAGATACTGTAGTTTTACTGTCCATAAAGTGGCTTCAATAGCACTTATCGAAATATGAACAATGTTTATATTCAGTCAAAAACACACTAGAACTGTGTATTTCTTCATTGTCATTCATTTGTACCTCTCTTACTACTGAAATCGAAGCAACTGGTGAGCACAACAGATTTCTAAACAAATTTCTGAGAGAGCAGATTAACAGACAATCAATTTTTTAGAGCTCCAAAACTTCCACTTTTAAATTCAATCGCAACAAATTTGAACACGTACCTTGAACTGTCTTCAATATGTATCTATTTTTCAATTCAATCGTAATTTTTGCGCACAACAAAATCAGAATTTATAATAAGCCGACTCATAAACTATGAATATCTGTCGACATCGGAAACATCAAAAGTATGATAATAGCAGAAAGTTATAATTTCGTTTGTCTCAGTGATTGATGTGGTCCACAATGTTTACATCAGATGCAAGTGCCATTCAAGTTCATGCATTACTTCGTAGAAGATAGAACTTCGCATAGAAGGTGCCACGATGAGCAAACACCACAGTCGTATATAAACAGTAACTCTTTCATGCCTTTGATGGAAGACTCTTTGCGTGAATCTGTTCCTTTAATCTCTCTAAGTAGCATGACTTCTTCCTACAATTGCCAAATTTTCTTCCTGTACTATGTTAAAATGCCAGAAACATATGCAAGGATGATAGCATCTAGTTTTCATTTCCCAGTATGCATCAAAATTAAGGAAGGGTGCTCACAAAACTTTGACATCAAAGTATAGTTTTAATACCATCCCCCCAATTACTTTCCCTCTTTTTACCTGTATAATAAAACAAAGAGATTGAAAAAGAATTTCCCACCACAGCGGAGTTTCCTTTTCGATAAATATCTTACGGAGGTCATATAGCATACGACTTCATTATAGCTAATAGAGTTAGTGTGTCATACATTATAGAAATCTGGACATCAATGTTGCAACAGACATTCGAAGCGGCTATTCTCATATGAAAGAGACATGGTATGGTGAACTAATTCAAACATGATTAAATGCAGAAATTTATGCACACAAATGTGTCAAAACAAAACGTTGTAGATTCTATGCGATTATTTCAAACGATGGAATGATTGAAACTCAAGGCACAGATATGGACAATTGGCAGCTCCTTCCTGTCATCACAGCGATGCAACACAGGCTTTGCTTTCAACTGGGAGATCGATACGAATAATACCTTTGTAAAACCACGCGGCCCCGGAGAAATTCACAAAAAAACTAAAAGTTGTTGGACTTACATGATGCGCAATCCTTCTTCTGTTTCTCCTCTATGATGGTGGTCAGCACTACCGTGTTCCCTTCTAGACTGTTTCTGATGGTCAATCTTCTAGCCACCCGTACCACAGCAGGTGCCTCTTTCCTTTCTGATTTGTGCCCAGCCAACAATACCTTTGAGCAATAGCCAATCTAGAGAGAGTATACCTCACAGCCACCTGGAAGTCTCCCTCTGAAACTCCCTTCGCACCTATGAAACACACATCATGGGTTGCGGGACTCTTGATTGCCTGAACGGGAATCAGCTTCTCTCTTCCTCCTACGGATTCCTCTACTCTTCCTCCGTTCCCTTCACTGCCATCTGACGAGCCCACTGGTTGGGTGTCGAATTCCGTCCCTGACGGGGCCGCTCCGCGCACTTCATCCTCAGATTGAACGTCGGGCACTTTCGATGGTATGGAGACTCCCCTCTACAGGAGGACAAGCAATAAAGCCTACCCCCCCATTAATATGACAGCCCACGCACCCCTTCTACCTTCCAGCACCGGCACACACAAGCCAGAGAGAGCTCGAATGCTCAATCTTCCCCCCCTTCATTGTAGCGCACCCCCAGATTCATGCACGCCAAGACACTATATCCCTATCTTGTAAAGTGCTGAAAACTGAAAAAGCCTCCTCTAACTCCCCACACTTCGCATACATGTCAATCAAAGCGTTTTCTAGTACGACATCCATATGCAATTTATGAATTCTTATAAGATTGTGTACTAGTTTTCCCTGCCAAAGTGTTCCTATGTTGCCACAGGCTTTTAGAACACACAGCAACTGGACTTTGTCTGGTTCTGCACCATCTTGAAGCATCTTTTGGAAGAGCTCCCAAGCTGAAAGTTCTTTGTTATGTTGGTTGTACCCTGCTAACATTGCACCCCATGATACCTCATTCTTATTAAGAAGATTGTCAAATACCCTACGTGCTTCTTCAACAACACCACACTTCGCATAAGAATCAATGAGAGAGCTACCAATAGATACATCTTTTTCCAAACTATCATCAATGATTTGATGGTGGAGTAGCATGATCTCCATGAAAGTTTGCTCCAAGCCACATGCTTTTAAGACACATGTATACACAAATTTGTCTAGACAAGAAACTGATTGCTGCATTCTCTCAAAAAGCTCAAGGGCTGAAGCACCTTGTTCATGATGAACATAACCTGAAAGCATCACAGACCATGTAACTACATTCCGGTCTATGGTGTCATCAAACAATTTACAGGCTGTTTGAAACTCCCCAAGAGTCACCCAAAATTCTACCACCATCTTTTCCATCTACAGCTCCTCCATGCTCAATCCCTTTTCTCCACATCCCTGCAATCAATATCTCCACATGTTTCTCATCAATCATCAAATTCATTCTTCAAGTACCTGTAATCAAACATCTTCTTCTGCCAAATAGCACCACATTAGTGCATCAAAACCAACTAAATTGTGGGCTAACAGAGCCACTATAGTAACCCTCCCACCATGACAATTCAATTGAATGTTAAACATGAGATGATAGGAGACACTATAGTGACCCCATATCTATCTAGGATTATAGCATCTATCTAAAAGTGTAACCCAATAAACCCAACTCTAACTCACTCATCGGCTCCACTGAGAGTAAGCAAACAGAGATAAAACATTGGGTCTATGAGCATATCCTATTTTTAAATTCTAAATTAAATTTGATTCTAAGTTCTATGCTCTTACTAACCCACCTTGGATCCTCACATGCTCAACTAAGGGTGATCGTCACAAGGAAACCATGTGTTAGAAATGCCCTATGGATGCCTAACAATGATTCATCATAAATTTGGAGGGGGTTTTTTGTTGAGTTATCAAGTTCAACTATGATGATCTAGGATGATAGGTATCACTTTTTGATTCCTTTAACATGTATAGTGTTCATGCCAATTGGTAACACTCTTAGTCCAAGGGAAAGTACATACACACAATGATATTTTACCCCAACTTTCTGATTCTAGGTCAGCTTTTATCACCCTAAGTCCATAATTTCACTCCATTGTACCTCTTGAAGAGACAGAGAAATACATGCACAAATAGATATCCAACTCGAGTGATTACTTCTCACCGCCTCTCTCTCTAATTCTCCCCCTCTCTTACCCTCTTAGCCTCACACACATAAATTCACACTTCCCACAAGCACACCTACACTCGCACTCATCTACCCACACACACACACACACACTCTTTTTCTTTCTTTCTCTTCTTCTCTAACTCGTTCCTATTCTTACCCTCACACTCACGCTTACCCACGCACAAACTTTCACCCACCTAGCAACCCCTATGCATTCACATACATACCCTCTTAATCCCCTTCTCCTTTTCTATCTCACACACTCTTTTACACATGCACAATCAAGCTCTCCTCTTTGCACCTATTTGTCTCTTGTTCACTTACCCTCTATACACACACTTTCTCTATTCATAATGAGCACTCGTTCTTGCATACGAATCAGATGCACAATCATACATTCATATGCTCTTGCAAAAACACATCTTCATATATGCACAACTTCAAGTACACACTCAGATCAGCAGCCAATCAAATGCACTCGATTAGGCCCTCTCACTCGTGTGCTATCGCTCTTTCATGAGCTCTCCCTCACACACACATTCTCACATGCATACACACCTACACATGCACGGTTTTCCTCACACATCCACATGCCCGCTCATACACATATACTTACCCACACATGCACTTATAAAGGTGGTCAATGGAGTCAAATTTTGTACTGTATATATTACGTCATGACTTATCCCAATACAGCTCAACATTTCACATGCTACCATTCAAAAATCATTTCGGTTGAGGTTTGAATCCATTGAACTCCGTTTGGCTATTTCTTGGTATCATGAGTCAAGTTTATGATGCTAGTTTTAAGGTGAGCTTTGCTTGATTATTGGAACATCAGCGAACAATCACTACTATTTAACTTCGGCACCAGATTTGCAATGGTTAGTTGTGCACCAGGTCTTGAATCATGTCACTTGGTATTCAGCCCAGAAAACTCTGGACGACGACTAAATAGAGACCAACCACTATCAGGGGTGACTGCAATAAAGGCAAGCCTCATAGCATTTTGTCATCGTGCGTATACACTGATTCACGGTCAGAGTTGTACCCATAGTTGAGTCAGTTGGTGGACCCGAAAGCTCCTCAAAGGGAGAGGGTGATCAACTACTCTTCCCACCTGCTTATTCAGGGATACTATCCTTCCAAATAAACGAATAAAGGCACATGGGCATTTCCTATAACAGAGTTCATTTTATATCTTCATACTTGGATCCCACGCAATGAGTGCAATGAAATTAGATTGCTACATGAGTGGACGTTTATAAAATTCATACAAACAATATTCATATGTGGCACAATTGAATAGAAACCACTTATACCACTTATCACAATGAGTGCCGCAACAACTGGGTGCATGCACTCAAGCCAAGGGTTAGCTCTCTTCAAAAACATCTAGTCGGGTCATCATCAATGACATGCTTTCACATTTATATGTCGTGCCCTTTATTCATACATGCACTTGATCACGTCAATCATGCTCACTTGATCACTTGTCCACGCACATTCCATTATGCACACACATCCACATCATGAATTACACACTCTCACACATACACATTCTAACCCATACTCACTCGTCTCTTCATGCATTTCAAGAAAGACACACGCCAACCACATTCATTTTCATGTCCTCATGCGATCACCTTTTACTTCTTCTCTATCTCACATCTCCTCTTCATCATGCCACATGCAAGTCTATGCAAACACACATATGCACCATGCTGCATCCCATGTCCTCAACCATATCCATATACTTACACTCTTTTCACCTATCCATTTCCGAATATGGAATCCCAAGAACCAGCATCACATCCTTGTCACCACTTCGTTGACTCGATCACTTCATACCTTACTTACCATTCCTGGCACTCTTTTTCCTTTGGCCTTTCACCTGTGTTCCTGCACTATCCATCAAAACAAAATCCAACCATCACAAAAAAGACTTACCATGTATAATCATACCGGACAGGATCCCTCTTTCCCTTGCACCTATTAACTCACACATCTCAACCAAAATGTAAGTACCAAAAAGATGTATCAAAACCAAAATCATCATATCTAATCTGCATGCATATAGGCATCTTCCCTAACTAATCATACGCAAACAAGACAAAGTCTGACACAAAACCGAACTCGTGCAATCAAAAAGAGACCATCTCCATAAAATACAACATGACCAAAGTAAAAGAATCAAAGTGGTATACCTCATTGTCGTGTTCAAAAAGAACCTATTGACAAGAATAGAAAAGCCAAATACAATGAGGAGGCAGTAAGCAAGCAAATACACATGTGAGTACCTGTCCTCGTTGGCGTCGACGTTAGGCAGATCGATCTATCAAAAACATATACACACATGGCACACCCATCCGGACAGTCATCATCCTCCTCCTTTCTGTCTCTCCCGCTCAGGGACAGGAATACAAAATCTTTCTTTTCTTTTTCTTATTTATATTTATTTACACATGGGTTGGCCTATGTGGCAACTGGATGCGACTTGTGGCCCTAACCGCTTGGCTAGGTTCATTCCACCCATCTACCGGCACAACATAGCATGCAACGACATAGATATGTGATGTATGAACCCACACGGAAGGGATTGCTCATAGCAAAGCCGAGTGCGGCTTGTGGTCTCGTCCGCCCAGCTGAGATGGCTCCACTCACCTGTCGACCCACTATGGCGCGAAGCGCCAAAACACACACACATATTCCAACACCTATGGCGAAACTAGCGTCAGTTCGCAGTTTTGACTGCCCGGCCAGGTGGACTGTGCTCGCCTACTAGACACGATGTATTTGCTTTTTCTTTTTGTTTTGTTTTTTTTTTCTTTTTTCCTTTTTTCTTTTCTTTTTCATTCCCCTGAAAAGAACCCCGAGAGTTAGGGAGAGGCAGAAAGGAGCGCTTCCCCACCTATCCCACACAGCAAGCATACAAAAAACACAAACAAAACAAACTCCTGATAGATCGATCTTCCTGTTGTCTTTGCTTCCTCAGACACGACACTCAAATAGCATACCTGACTGCCTACAACCTAACTAACTGACACTTAGTTGTTCATCCCCTCGCGAGGCCTCTCTTCCAACGACTATGTTGTAAGACCGGCTCGAGACTCTCTTACCTAGACACGTCCACCTCCGAAAATCAATCTCTCTAAGAAGGCGAATCCGGCTCCGCCTCAGGAGCCTCGTCACCGCTGCCTATGACCAATTGGTCCGCCCAAGCCCAACATAGACCTTCTTCGTCTACTGGTGTATCTCTAGTGGAATCATAATAAAAATATCTATCCTCGACGATTCCTGTCCAATACATCAAATACTGTTCAAACTGCACAAATGGAAATTCTACACCCAAACCTTGATTGAGGAACTCGACCAACCAATGCACTTCCCCGACGTCGTATTCAGTGAACAAGTTCTCTGCAAATATCTCCATACTCGAAAAAGCCTGATCTGCAAAATAAAGTACAGCTCGAACTGTGCTTGTTGTTATGCCCGGCCAGCCATCGTGTGCTTATCCGCTACCTGTCTATAAAATGACACTCAACATTAGCTCTTCGCAATTCTATTCTGGGTAGATGCTCGACAAAAAGGATCATATGTATATATATGCTCTTGCGCTCTTGGTTATCCGCTTGATCTTGTACACTGGTCTTTGTCAAAAAAAAAAAAGGGACTCCGTATCCTCCACGTCCATTCATATGTCCTGTTCTTGGAACTCTTCAACCTAGCTTGCTTGCTTCTCTTTTGTTGACATCTCTTTTGAAGCAACCTCAAAACAAAAACCACCGTCTCTTGGGATCTTGTGCAATATCTGGCAGCATCCTTGGTACGAGCTTCATCCTTCACCGTATTGTCACTAGTCCTAACATGTCCTTTGTCTATCTGACTCCTGGAAGTTTTCTCTTCATGCATACTCTGAATGCTGTTGTCCGTTGTATCTTTTCCATCATGATCGCCTTGATCTCGCTCGTGCTTGGCTCTTCCATTTGTACTACTCCTCTTTCTAGGCTCGTCCTTCCCTGACTCCTTGCATGGGCCTTTCTCGTAGCTTTCTTCACCAACTCGAACTTGTGGTTCCCTTGCACCTACCGCTAGAGACTCATCACAAATCCTAACTAATTGTTCCTCTTCACACCACTTTTCTTCCTTTGCACCTAACAGAACCAGTTTCTCTTTTTCCAACTCCACTTCTCATCATAGTCCATTGCCCGAGTCTTTTGGTCCATGCACTCGCTTTCTAATGTGCATACATCCCGAACTAATAGTTCACTGACTTCCCTTCTGTCCAGTCTTGCATTCTTTAATTTCATCTCCTCGACCACCTCTGACATGTACATCTCACTGCTTCTAACTTTCATCGACTCTTGGCATTGCCTTGGAACTTTAGTTCGAAGAGTAACCACCTCTGCTCCAAGTTTCTTCACCTTCCGTTGCATGGCCGATTGACTCTTCACCTCTTCAGACGAGGCTTGTGCTCCCTTCATCTTCTTTCCTTTGGAGCCCATGCTTGTCGTATAACACTCAAACTCATCGACTCCTCCCAAAAACCCTAATAGCTCCCTATCTGAGTCATCATTGTATAAGGTCGGAAGCACATATTCACCCGTCTTGGTTTGACCTCGCTCTATTGCTTGGAAGTTAAATCCATCTTGCAAAAGGCTTTTGTAATTTTCTGCTTTCAGAGGGAACTTTTCATGTACTTTTTCACGCACATCCTTTCCAACCATTTTCTTTTTTGCCTCTTTGATCGAGACCGTTTTCTTGGCATCTTCCCTAGGAGTCACTTGGATTTGTATTTGATTGGTCTTGGGCCCAATAATGATCAACCCCGTTCTACAGTCATGTACACAATCAGCCTGCATCAGCCATGGTCGCCCCAATAATATAGCAAATGTACTTTCGGTGGATCTTGGTCTCACAACCAAGTAGTCAACAGAGAATCGATCCCACCAACAATAGTTTTCACATTTCGTATTAATCCTGCGGGCTTTACCTGCGTCTGGTCAGCCATTCGGAGAGACATTGGGGTATCTTCCAGTTGTGTCAATCCCAACGCTTTCATCATGTATTCTATCATTAGGTTCACTACGGCTCCGCTATCGAATTGCGCACCTGGGACCGCATATCCATTGATCTCCACTGTGACCGCATATCCATTGATCTCCACTATGACCGCAGGGGCATTCGAGTCCACTTGAGTCGTAATACTTTGGATCGTCCCTAAGACGACCTCGTCCACCTTTTCTTTTCTTTTTACTTTCCTTGTTTTCTTGATAAACTCATTGTAGAATTGCTTTCTACAGGTTGGCGAACACCTTAGTAATGTGGCCAAATCCAAAGTGACTTCGGTCTCGGCAAGCCTTTGTACAATTTCCATTCCTTCTTCTGCTTGCTTCTTTTTTGGCAACTTCTCCTGGACTTTAAGCCTTTCTAGAAATGGTGGAACACCTGGTACAAATTTTCGTGTGATTGGTGGGAGGACCTCCACCTCATCCTCTTCATCTAAATCCCTTTGCCTCTGAGTCTCGTCATTGTCATTTGCTTGAGCTAAGTCCCCTCGAGTGTACTCTTGTACACGAGTAACCACAGCCACCATCGGTTCTTTACCTTTCTCTTTTCCTTGATTTGCCTCTACATGGTGGGTTGAAGTGCTAGCTCCTGGATCCAACTCCCTAATTACTACTCCAGTATTGGGCACTCTTCCTTGTGGTTGCATTGTCGGTTGTGGTTGCGGCTGTGCGTAGGTGGAAGTCTTAGCCCCTCGTTGTCCTTGGCCATAATCATTTCTTTGTTGCGGGCAATCAACATCATAATTGCCCTCCCTACTACAATATCGGCACATAGGTGTGAAGTCTTCTTGCTTCCTTGCATTCAGGCAATGTGCTTGTATATGCCCAAGGCACCCACATCGCCAACACTCTGGCGGTCCCGTTCGCCTTTGATTTTGTGGTTCAGGCCTTTGATATCCGCCTACTTGGCCTTGGCCTCCATAAGCATACGTGGTTCTAGGCCCCCATCTAGGTACGGAAGGTTCACTTTGGCCCGGTAATCCTTGATAGGCATAGTCCCTATTGTTTAGCCACCTTCTCTTGTCATGTCACTCATCTTCAGTGTGATTGTTCCTCTTGCAAAAGTTACAAAAGAGTCTCGGTTCTACATATAATCTCAAGACTGTAGGACATTCTGTGGCCATGTGCCCATATCCTCGACATTTTTCACAAAAGATGTTCGACCTAAACACTCCTTGATTTGGTTCGAGTGCCACTTCCTACCTTACCGCATATGTCTCATGAGTTAGAGTGGCAGCTTTTACCGCCTGAGCCACAATTTCGATAATCCTTTCTTCGATCAACACCGATATCACCTCCTTGGGTGTGCTTGTAGCAGCCATAAATGCCGGTGGAGTTGCGACAGGATTTTCTTGAGTAGTGCCACTTGTAGGCCCAGCATTTGTACCTTGCATCGGTTCAAATAAAAGTTCTTGCCTTCGTTGTTGGCCAAGTTGAACCTCTTCCCACATGCGAGCAACATCTTTGGCAGCCACCAACGTCGTCGGTCGACTCAAACTAATATGTTGTTGAGCGCTTGGATCTCTAAGTCCCGCAATAAATCTTCATTTCAAGGTATCTCATTTGGGGCATTCGCACCCATCTTTCTTACCAGGGTTTCCATCCTCTGGATATAGTGGTCTATACTCTCATTTACCCCCTGTCGGAGATAATCCATTTGTTGAGCTAGACGATCTTGGAAACCTTGCCTACAAAAACGTAGCCAAAAAGGCAGCCTTTAGCATTTGATAAGTTTGCCTTCGCGGCTCTTCCAAGTTCTCGTACCATTTGGCGGCATCATCTCTAAATATGGCTGGCAAGATTCGAAGTCTTTGCGCTTGGTCAACAACTTCATTTGCTTCACAGGTGACCTTGAACAATTGGATAAAGCTATCCGGATCCTCATCCCACAATCCTGAGAATTTGGAAAAGTCTCCTAAATGCACTTGGACTCGTTGTGCCTTTTCAAACAGTGGCGTAATGTCAATATCCTCACGATCCCAGAAATTCAGTGCACGCGGCCTTAGGATCCCTCCTTCAAACTTTTGCACTTGATTCGCGACTCTCCTACGGGAGTATACTTTTTTGACAAGCCTCTTCCTGCTATTTGAGGTTGACTCACCTTGCGATTCCCACCTTTGCCTTTCTCTTTCAAGGGCTCTTCTTTGAGCATGCTCTTCTCTTTCTGTTCGCGTTTCTCCCAAGGATGAGCTACCCTCGCTCATGTACTAGATCCGAGGTCGGCAAGCTCGGCCAACATGTGGCGCTAGGCAAACCTATGGTACTCTCTTATAGAGACGTACCAAGATTTTCCCGACAAATGCACCAAAATGGTAACACTCTTAGTCCAAGGGAAAGTACATACACACAATGATATTTTACCCCAACTTGCTGATGCTAGGTCAGCTTTTATCACCCTAAGTCCATAATTTCACTCCATTGTACCTCTGGAAGAGACAGAAAAATACATGCACAAATAGATATCCAACTCAAGTGATTACTTCTCACCACCTCTCTCTCTAATTCTCCCCCTCTCTTACCCTCTTAGCATCACACACATAAATTCACACTTCCCACAAGCACACCTACACTCGCACTCGTCTACCCACACACACACACACTCTCTTTTTCTTTCTTTCTCTTCTTCTCTAACTCGTTCCTATGCTTACCCTCAGACTCACGCTTACCCACGCACAAACTTTCACCCACTTAGCAACCCCTATGCATTCACATGCATACCCTCTTACTCCCCTTCTCCTTTTCTATCTCACACACTCTTTTACACATGCACAATCAAGCTCTCTTCTTTGCACCTGTTTGTCTCTTGTTCACTTACCCTCTATGCACACACTTTCTCTATTCATAATGAGCACTCCTTCTCGCATACGACTCAGATGCACAATCATACATTCATATGCTCTTGCAAAAACACGTCTTCATATATGCACAACTTCAAGTACACACTCAGATCAGCAGACAATCAAACGCACTCGATTAGGCCCTCTCACTCGCGTGCTCTCGCTCTTTCATGAGCTCTCCCTCACACACACATTCTCACATGCATACACACCTACACATGCACGGTTTTCCTCACACATCCACATGCCCGCTCATACACATATACTTACCCACACGTGCACTTATAAAGGTGGTTGATGGAGTCAAATTTTGTACTGTATATATTACGTCACGACTTATCCCAATACACCTCAGCATTTCATATGCTACCATTCAAAAATCATTTCGGTTGAGGTTTGAATCCACCTAACTCCGTTTGGCTATTTCTTCGTATCACGAGTCAAGTTTATGATGCCAGTTTTAAGGTGAGCCTTGCTTGATTATTGGAACATCAGTGAACAATCACTAATATTTAACTTCGGCACCAGATTTGCAATGGTTAGTTGTGCACCAGGTCTTGAATCATGTCACTTGGTATTCAGCCCAGAGAACTCTAGATGACGACTAAATAGAGACCAACCACTATCAGGGGTGACTGCCATAAAGGCAAGCCTCATAGCATTTTGTCATCGTGCGTGTACACGGATTCACGGTCAGAGCTGTACCCATAGTTGAGTCAGTTGGTGGACCCGAAAGCTTCTCAAAGGGAGAGGGTGCTCAACTACTCTTCCCACCTGCTTATTCAGGGATACTATCCTTCCAAATAAACGAATAAAGGCACATGAGCATTTCCTATAATAGAGTTCATTTTATATCTTCATACTTGGATCCCACACAATGACTGCTATGAAACTAGATTGCTACATGAGTGGACGTTTATAAAATTCATACTAACAATATTCATATGTGGCACAACTGAATAAAAACCACTTATACCACTTATCACAATGAGTGCCGCAGCAACGATTACCGCCAGAAAAGGTTGGACAAACTTAAAACAACACAAAGGCAAACAATTACATTCAGCACACTCCATGATCCACAATATTGAACGCTCATACATGTCTCTGTCATCAACGTTTTCCTACAACTCCGACCAATCCAATATAAGCCCTGTTTTATAATCTCATGTTTTTACATCACACAGAAAGATTCCCCTTGCATTTCTACATGCTAAACACCAAAGGAATTGCGCGAAGGCTTTGTCTTTAGTCCAGCGATCGACAAGTGTTGATTATACTTAATCCATATTCATTATATTCTTCTTCTAAACCATCCCAATAGCTGGAGGAACCAGACTCCCATTATTAAACCATGCTTTTGATTAAGTATAAGTCAGGCGGTGTGGTCAAGATTTAGATTCAAGATTGACAATCGAGTAGAAGACGTCAATTTAAATCTTTGCTAGGAATTGGTACATGTAGATGATGCTTAGAATCTTGCAATGGATGGTGGTACACGTTTGGGGGTAGTCTTTGCGCTCGCTTGAAGGGAAGCAGTTATCTCCTATACGAGTCTTTTTTTTGCTGTTATGCATTATAGTGAAGTGGTCATTTACGATGTGGCCTAGTGTGTATTACAGCTTTTCAATGACATTGCAGCCATGTGTTTGCTATTCCTAAAGTTCAATGATGTTCATGATATAGCAGAAATAATGCACCCTGAGATAAAAAAAAACGAACTAGTTGGAAGAAAATGAAGAGCATGTGATGCCCAGAGGGGTTACGTTTTTGGAAGGAGCCATCTGGAAGGGGAAGAGAAGAAAAAATATACTCCAAAGGGAGGAGGAAACTCCCGATTTTTCTTCTTGCTTCGTGGAGATTAGGGGATCAAGAGTGGAAAGGTGGCCTGCTCATGCCGGGGACAAAGGTGAGCGCTGGGAACAAACTTCGAAAGGAAAAGAACTGGGCAACCACAGCGAGGTATATTGGAGCAGAAATCGAGGTCACTTAGAAAATGATCGGTTCTCTGCTGTGGGAAAAAAAAACTTAGATTGTCTAGAGTACGCTTGCAGCTGTTCATGGTGAAAAGTAATAAAGTGAAGGAGGGATGTTCTTTGTTACTGTGTCGAAGGTCATGGAAGTTGAAGAAAACAAAAGGAAAGAAAAGAGGGGGGAAAGAGACGTTTGCTCCTGACCGGCTAGCTCAGGAAAACAAGTCTTGACGCCCATGTTGCATAATTGTGCATTCGAAGCAGGGAAAAACAAAAAGTTAAAGATGTCATTGGAAGGGATCCATGGTTGAGGTATGATGCGCATACAAGACATGGATGGGAAGCTGGATCCTACAGAGAAGAAGGAACCTCGCTACTCTTTATCTATGTGCTCTGAGATTTTCTAAGGAGAGCGTTTCGAGAATGATTAGATTCGACACTAATGATCCCGGAGAAAAAGATGGGGAAATCCTCTTGTGCTGCAGGATCAGATAAACTTTCAGGAGGATTGCTTCAGAGGTACTTAGAAGAACAGATATTCGGGAAATTGTAATTTTGTATATATGGTATAGAGAACAGGGCCTGGATAAAGGAAAGGCTACGAAAAGTGAGAAAGGCATGCATAGCGGCCGGAAGAGAGAACTAGAAGGAGTCGACATTACAGGCTGGATAGACCTCGATCAGAAAAAGATTTTTGGGGCTGTGTAGCAGGGAGAGAAAAAGCCACTCTGAGCGAAGGCATGAAGGGAGGTGTTCATTTGCAGAGGAGGAGGTGTGCAGACATGAGAGCTTGACATAGAGATGCGAAAAAAAAGGGGGGGCAAGTTTCTACAACTGTTGAGCCAGCTTTTGTTTCATCTGGAGGAAGTGAAAGGAGTACATAGTGAGAATTCGGGCAGAAGTTTATCAGGGGAACAACGCATGAGTGAAAAGGGAGCTTGGACGCAGCACAAGGAAAGAGCGCTCCAAATGAGATAAGCAATTTATCAGTTATAGTCGGCACGGTCAGTGCGGTATAGAAACTGGCACCGAAGGAGACTAGCTTAAGAGGCATGCTGCTGATAAAAAACTGAACCCATATGCAGGAGGTTTTAGTGATGTTAATGTGCTGGAGAATAGGTAAATGAGTTGCAGAGAGCAATGCACTTTGTTTCAAAAAAAAAAGCACAGAGCATTCATGAAGTCCGCAAATGTAGAAAAAGAGAGAGAGAGAACCTTCTGAAAAACGGATGAATTTTTGCCAAAGCTGAACCGACGCCCTCTACAAATGAGTAGAGTTCTGGCTAGCTGAATATTGTAAGTTGTGCATAACAACTATCACTGTGAACTCATTCAAGCTTTATCATAGTCATCTGTGTGGCAATTGAGTTACACAAGTGCCATCATAGATTCGTGATTTCAGTTTGCACTTATCACTGCATTCTATGCATTTGTTTCACGTGATTACCTTTAACGACTTGCATTCACCACTTGAATGATGTATGAGCATTGCTTTAATTTGAATTCCGTTAGTAAAGCATAAAAGTGAATCCATTGTAGTACTGTGTTGAATTGTACGTCAGAGCAAGTGATAAATCGACTTACTCTTCTATTAATTAATGAGATGTGACTGACGCGTGAATGCTGGTTAAACTTTGAACAAAGTATGCATCGATTTAGAACTAAACTTACAAATTCGTGAAGTTATAATGATGCGAAGAAGTCTGCAAATTATATAATCATTTGTTCTGACTATAAAGTCCACATAAGGAGTTAAAACATAGGTGATTTTCCTATAAGTTGGAGGCTAACATATGTTGCACACTAAAACATAATTGTGTATTCGATTTTTACTATGCGTAAATAGATGTGCATAAAACTTAAAATGTCATGGTATGGGTACCACAACTGTATGTCATTGAATGTAAACTTTCAATATGGAATCGCTCTTTTTGTTTCATCTAGACGGGGAAGCGTTGTATAGGTATATGGATACATCTTACTGACACTTTCAAGGGCTTCATCTATGTTCCTAATAGTAGAAACTGAATTTTTTTTATGGACGATCGATGATGATTCGAGGAGATTTTAAACTTCGGGAAACAAAAAGTGCATCAATCTTAGTTGCATGTGGCTATATGATTATACATACTCATGATACATGTTTAAACACCTGCTTTTTGCACTCCTCACAGACAACGTATTGACTGCAATCCTGTCATGCTACCAGTAGTTCATTGTGAAAGAATAATGAAACTTTTGAGTTATCTTAGAAAGTTTAGCGTTTAAGTCTCAACCATAGTTCTTGGCAAAGATGGATGAGTACGCTTAGAAAGTTTAGCGTTTAAGTCTCAACCATAGTTCTTGGCAAAGATGGATGAGTACGCTTAAAAGGAGACCTGAACCTCCTTTCCCGAACCTCGCAACAACGGTCTGCACATTTTCATACCACTCGATGGGCAGGCGGTTATACATCCCGACAGAATGATGAACCATAATAATTATGTGACAATGAATCAAGCAACGACCATGCTCTACCCTCAAGCTAAGAGTACTTACCCCATAGCCGACATGTTTGCAGTGAATCCTTCCTCAACCGTGGCCACCCTGAACATCCGCTTGTCACAACAGTTTGAGTTCCTTCGATGATGGGGACTCCATATCTTTCAGATGCGTGGTCGAGCTCTGTCATCTTCTCACGATGAATGAACATCTAACTTCGTGGAAGACACACAACTGCGATAATTGCCATCCACCACAGCTCGGAGCCGCTTCCCTTCTATTACCTTCTTCAGGATGATGACGAGGTTCGTTAGCCAACGGGCTGCACTAACCGATAGCCCCCAACTTGAGCTCTCTGACCCCTGATTCTGGAAAATCCCCCTTTTCTTGATAACGCCCTCCCCAATGGAAACAACCCGTATCTCCTTCTATCCTCGAAGCGCTAAGCAGAACCAAACTCCCCGAGACCTCCCGAGAGAGCTCCCTCCAGGACTGCCTTCACTTGCGCATGGACACCACCCCCAAACAAAACAAGCTGCTCCCCCTTAACACCGAGCAGAAAAGGACCAAAGGGGAAAGACCCTCTGAAGGTGTGCAAGCCCAATGCAGCAGGCAACAACAAAAAACCTCTCCCTTCTTGTTGTTCTCTATCCGAGCATGGGAGACAACTCCCCCCCCCCCCAAGAAGCACGGAATAAACCCCCAGCTGATGTCTCCACCAAAAAACGAAGAAGAAGAGAAACTGCCTTCGAAGCCTCCTCCTTAAAAAAATGAAGAGAACCGTGCAAAGAAAACCTCTCCCCCCCCCCAAGAACGGCCTCCTCCTATCACATGTGTCCTCCTCCTATCCCCCCCCCCCCCCTTCATTTCCCTCGTGACTGGCTACACCCCCCAACAAGCAGCATCGAGCCCTTCTCCTCCGTCCTTCCAAATTACTTCCCCTCGTGTGTATATAATGGCCATATCCCTGCCACCCTGACTTCTCCCCTTCGATGCTTACTGACCGAGGGCAGGCAGAATGCCGCCCATTCCCCCAATTGATAGAGCAGCAGACAAAGAACAAAACAGTCATACTTTCGTCCTGTTGCGGCCTCTTTTATTTCGATGGTCTCCTGTACTTGCTGTTCTGCACATACAAATGTGAACATAAAAGAACCCTTCCCCAACTATGCATTCCTCTAGCATAACCTCCTATGTACACAACTCTCACCCATTGAAATAATTTATTGAGTTGCTAAACGTTGTGCAAATCATTATATGAAGGTCCTCCACCACATGACACACCTATAGACAACATTATGCGATATATATACATGCTTATTATGGCCCAGCACATTCTTCATCAGCTGCATTTACCCCACTCCCAAGCTAGAGATCAATGTAGTCCATTCTGCTATGTTCCTAGTTGGCATTTCATCGAGAGCGACCTATACTTTGGCTTGGAGCCTCCTTTGATCATAGCCTAACTCTGCTCATAACCATCTCCCCGTGCAAAATACCTGCAAGCAAACATCTATTCCACACAATGAAGACGAGTTAGTGCAAAATCTCAATCAATAAAGGTAGTTAACACCAATATATGTCAAGGATACTTCATTGAAATTACTAGATTTATCTACCGAGAGTGATGGCACATTTTTTTCTTGCTAGTTCACTCATTCACCGACATTAGGATTTTCTTTATGTACTTTTCTTTATATATTGCACTAGTTGTATTGTTGTTTTAGATCATTCTTGTACATTCCTTTTATGTAATAGAAGAAGAAGAAGAAGATCATTCTTCTGTGCCTTCCTATTACTCATCCATACATCCTCAAACATGTGCATATATTCACCTTGACCTCATGTGCATACATTCTTTCATGCTAGACATCAATCCTCAACTCTAAACTCAACTTATATTCAACCTAAGCATGGCTATCCAAATCTGTCATACATCTTGAGCATAAAGTTCACAAGCATGCATACATAAGCATCTTCATTGCATAAATTTCTTGCACCAAGTAAGAATCATATAATGCAATCCTCAAGCTTACATAAAAGCTTCAATATTCAGCCATGTACATAATATAATCTTGCACTTCATTCAATTGAGTGCAATTTCTAAATCATTCATACATTGGTCACATACAACTAGTATTTGTGCATCCAAGATTCTTTGCTTGAATCTTAATCTTCTTCTATAGAGCCTGCTCATAGGGCTTCATTCAAGTGATTAGTATCACTTATAGCATGCCTCAATGATCAAGAATATGTAATAGAGAGTAGGATAAAATATTTTATCACTTCAAATGACATAAAGAAACAAAATGTTTCTTACATACAAAATCTTTCTCTCCATAGCTTTCCAATAGCATGAGTGTTGCATGCTCCAGGAGCTCATAGCTCCATGCTTTCCTTTGTCGTTTGTGCATCTTCTTCAAAATCTCTTGGTGCATCCATGGCATCCACTCCAAATGCTCTACAACCAAAGCTTTGATACCATAATGTGGAGAAATTTCAATATAGCAAAAGTTAGAGAACCTCTTCTAGAAGCTGCCCTGTAACACACATGTTTACTAAAACATGAATCAATCACAACTCACAAATCAATGGCTCTGGAATTTGTTCCACACATAGTAGAATCTTATAGCTTCTAATAGGCAAAAGAACACTCCATTAGGAGTTCATATGACCAGGCAATGGACTGTCTAAAGATAGACTACCTGTCAACTTAGGTTAGGTAGGAAACTAAGGTTCACAAGAAAGGATCCCAGTCACTATTGGAGAATTGCCTAACAAAGATATTTGAGATACAAAGAGTATGAGAGATACACTTTTCAACAAGATATCATATGCATTAAATGGATAAGTCAATGTGCCTTGTAGCACACTTTTGAGCATCCTTCTCATATCTATTGGTGAGAAAATGATCAGCATATGTTTCTACATCATCTCCTTGTCATCTCCACAAATTTTCACGTTCAAATGACTTCTATACATAGAGGTATGGGCATGGGACTTTTCACCTACCCTTGCATCTTCTCTCACCTTTTGACCTTTCACTTCATGTCCTTTTTCCTTCCATTGCCTTGGGTGACTTTTGGTGCTCCAAATCACCTCATATGGATAAGGTCACATATTTTTTGAGTATTCCATCTCTCTAAACATATTTTGGCTTTTATCCAAGTCATAAATAGCTTATCCCCTTTTAATTCAGCTGTCTAATTTAAGGTTATGAGTGTGCTCTCTATATTTTTAAGGGCTAGCTTCATTTTGGGCTTACATAAATACATAAATGATGAAGAGGTAAACAATGAGAGGTGAGTATGTGCCAAGCCGCACAATTGGAGCTTGTAAAAGGACCATAAATTTCAACACCCAATGCTCACTTGTGGATGCTTTTGACTCTCTTGGACCCAGTTTCCATGCATGAGCGCTTGCACCAATCCCAAACTCTAGAGTTTGGACTAAATTTGGACCTATCCCACCCTTGTTGGGTGCTGAAATGCCCATGTGACTTCATCTAAGGCTAGTTTCACACTCACCAAGGATAATCCCTTTCTCCAACTGCCCACCAAATGAGGTGACTTACCTCCATCTAGCCCAAGCTGCTCCACTAGGCTCTGATACCAATGTGAGGAATTGAACTCACAACCTCCTAGCTAGGAGTATGATGGGCTAACCACTAGCCCCAAAATCCATGGATGAGGATAACTTCCTAATCCCCTATCTTAAGGAATGGTTCAACCATCCCCTACTAGGATTATGTGACAACATACATCCTAAGCCAAGAATACATACTTCTATTTTTTCATGTGTTCCAAAAAATCCTTTATGACCCACCCATAATGTCTCATGCATGTCCTTTATTACTTGCAACCAAAGACCTGGTTTTCTTAGGATGTGTTCTGGATTTTTGACCTTACCCTTAGCATGTCTCTAAAGATAAGCATTACCTAGGAAAATTTGTAAACTTGTTTCCTAATGATATAAAATATACTTGTAGTCTAGTCAGGTAATGGTTGCAATGTACTCTGATACTTTCTTATGTCACTCCATTCATCTTCATACTCAGACTCATGAAATTACTCATATATATATATATATATATATATATATATATATATATATATATATATATATATATATATATATATATATATATATATATATATATATATATATATATATATATATATATATATATATATATATATATATATATATATATATATATATGTGTGTGTGTGTGTGTGTGTGTGTGTGTGTACATTATTTATGATATCAATTTCGAGGGACTTGGGGCACCCAAAGAAGATGTGACTCACATCCTTAATGCTATGGTGGAACCTCTTGCACCATGATGGAGTTCCACAAATTTTGCTAGCCTTTAGATTGGACCATATACCATGATGGAGAGGTGTTTCCATTGTCCAAAACCCTTGTTCCATAGTATCTTGGCCTTTAGGAGATCCCAAGAATGCACACCCTTGATGCTTGTGATTGAAAACAAGATTGAGTCATTTTGTCTGATGTCGGCCGCCCATTTCCAATCTTCACTGGTTTTGATTTATTGTTTAAACTTGCTCCAACTCTTCCATAGGGAGCACACAAGAGTCGAGCCTTTTGGGGAGACCAAAATCAAGGCGAATTGAAAGGTAAGGAGATTCAAGTCCTTCCAACTTGGTAGAGCAACCAGTGTAATCACGTTCTTGTTCCTCAAGATAAGCTTTTCCCAAGAGGTCTCATAGTTGCACCAAGCCCTGATGATCTATTTTACCACCAGCTTGTCAGCCATGCCTTCAATATCCATAATACCCAAACCTCGACAATCCTTTTGGCTGGTGTTGTTGGACCACTTAATTTTGGGAATCCCCCTTCTATTGTGGTCCCCCATCTAGAAAACATTTCTACATATTCTTTCCAACTTGTTGAGCTCTTGATCCTTTGGTCTCCATTAAGAGAGAAAGTAAACAATGGAGGAGATGAGAAAGGTGTTAATTACCATAACAGGCCCCCCGAGGGTGATTTGCATACCCTTCCAATATGCAAGCTTGTTGTCTAGTTTGGAAAGGACCCATTTCCATTGTTGCTCCATCGGACACCAAAGCCCATTGGAATAACGAGAAGTTGGAAGACATAGCCCCTAGGGATAGTTTGGCAACCCTAGTCAATCAGTAGTTGGGAAGGGGGTCCGAAGATGGCCCAGAATGCACTCTATAAAAACCAAGTCTTGCTCTGACTCTTCAACAAATTCGAAGCCTTCTCAAATATCGATAATCGCTTCCAGTATTGATCTACCCTTGATGAATCCTTTTTGGTCCTCACTTAGCCACCACTTCAAATGGTGAGAAATTATGTTGGCAATTACTTTCACAAGAATCTTGTAACATATTTGAAGCATCATAATTGGGCACCAGTTTTCAATCCTATTATTTCTACCTCTTTTATGGATAATCTTGCTGACACCATTGTTTAGGCATTCCGATGGCACCTCAAAAGCCATGGCCTCTTGCCAAACCAGGCGCAACAGAGTGGCCTCCACCTCTCTCAAAGCATTGAAAAACTCATTTGTGAGGTCGTCCGGACCCGAACTTTTTCCATTGGGGAGCGTATCGATAACTTCAAGAGTCTCACTATCCAAAATGGACTTCAAATTATGGGGTATTCTGAAGGGGGAGACTCTCGAGATGGTTGCCATGAAATCCTCCCTATGGGGAGAGAGGGGCGTCGATATCTCGAGGAGTTGAGTAAAATGGCTGATGATAATAGCATTGTTTTCTTATTCATATTGCATTCGACCCCATTGCCACCTATTAAGAAGGGAATAGAGTCTCTTGCCTACTTCCTCTTGAGGATGCCACACATCTCTTTGGTTGGTTTATCAGCCTTAGCTACCCACCAATGTTTAAAGTATACTTGCAAGTTTTTCTTTTGCATTTCTTCCTCATATCTCAACTTGCCTCTGATTTTTTGTAACTTTTCTAGTATTGGTAGTTCCCTTTCATACAAACTGACAATATGATACAATGTGTGAATATGATACAAACTGACAATATATCAGAAATGAGTGACCTAGCAAGTAAGAACGAAAATAGACTTGCTACTCATAGTAAATCAACAATGGATGTTGATGTTAAGCTGGTAGAATCTCCTCCAAATAACCAAGATGTAGATCACAACTCCTTCAAGAGTGTAAGAACTCCTCCTCTAAGATAATCTCCTAGTTGATCACCTCCTCAAGAGTGTGTGAACACTCTCTCTTCAAGAAGACCTCCTCCTTGCATTGAGCACTTAAGCTCCTTGAGATGATCCTTGAGTGATATTGCACAAAGAACCAAAGCCCTCCTTATATAGTATTTTTTCCTTGTAAAAAGAACATCATAAAAGCAAGATCTAAAGCAAATCGGCATCACTGATCAAAGAACATTTGCCTACGAAGTTCTCCAAAATCATGCGATCATCATAAAAAATAAAAGCTATTGAATAATTATCCCAAACACATCGTCTGTGTTTTTTGTAAAAAAGTATTTTTTAAAAACGCATTGTGTGTTATTGTCACTGATAGGATTTGAGCTCTGGTGGATGCTTTGGGAGGCATGTGCCTTAACCAAGGCGCGCACTTATTTTTTATGAAAAAGGATATAAAATCTACAACATATGCTATACAGTTCTAGTGACTTTGGACACTTTGGACTGATCATTGTTTCCAACAATCCCCCCTTCAATGTCACAATGGTACAAGGTTCAATAACCTGCGAAAATTCCTCTGACTGCAAATATCCCTTAATTGATTTTCATTGAATCTTGAGCTAACTCTGTATGAACCTAGTTACTTGCGAAACTACAAACTAAATGTCAAGACATGTATTACATAGATATATCAAGCAATGTATTGTTTGACTATATAATATAGCATCAAATGGTTTTGAATCTACTTCCGACTGTAATAACACATTAGCATCCATAGGTGTCTGCATAGGCTTAGAATCTATCATCTCAAACCTTTCCAATAATTTCTCAATGTATTTATGTTGTGTCATGTAGATACACTCATCTCTCTACTTGAACTGAATCCTGGGACTTGTGATAAGCATATCACTTTGTAGTGCATCTTGAACATTAGCTGGTTCATTCCCAACTAAAGTAAGTGATAAACTTTTATGAATCTCAAAACTTTTTGCATAATTTACCTGGTCTTCTTGTTCTCTCCTTGTTTGACTTTTGGTTCTTCCAATACATTCTTGTATACCACTGTCCTTCCAGGTTTGATATAACCTCTTTGGCATATTTCGAAAACTGGTGGTATCTTTTTTTGTTCTTCAGTATCTCTTCCTTCTAGAACTCTAGAACTTTCTCCAACTTCATAAGTCGGAACTTCAAGAGGTACTGATATAGGACTAGGTACTGGTGTAGGTAATGAAATTCTCTCTTCACATGTACCTTTTAGGGTTTGAGAAGGTTCATCACCCCCCTTATATGGCTGAATGTAAGCATCCAAATTCCTTTTGAAAAATGCATAGTCATCTGCCTTTATGAAATCTCGAATATCTTCCTTCTTATCATAAATTTGACTTTCTACAATATATGCATTGCGTGAGAGTAGGATATCACCTATATCTGGAACATATAATCTGTATCCTTTGCTTTCAATTCCATAACCAATCAAGACCGCTTTAATGGCCTTTACATCAAGCTTACCACAATCCTTCTTCTCAATGTGAACATAAGTTGAGGAACCAAAAACTTTGAAGTAACTCACATTGGGTTTCTTCCCATAATAGGCTTCATAAGGTGTGATAATCTTTAAAGCTTTTGTGGAAGACCTATTCAAAATTTGATTAGCTATATGTAGTGCATCAAACCAAAAATTGGGAGAAATCCTTTTGGATGCAATCATACTATGCATCATCTCAACAAGTATCCTATTCTTTCTCTCTGCAACACCATTCTGTTTTGACATGTAAGCAATAGGGAGTTGATGAGAGATACCTTTGTCTTCAAGAAAATACTTAAAGTCTTTAGAGATGTACTCTCCTCCTCTATCACTTCTCAAAATCTAGATTTTTTACTGACTTTCATTTTCAACCATAGCTAAGGACTTCTTGAAAGTAGGGAAAATGTCTAGCTTCACTTTAAGATCGTAAATCCATGAATATCTTGAGAAATCATCTATGAACATAACAAAATACTTGAAACCTTGAATAAAATACGTTCTCATAGGACCAATCACATCTAAATGTATGATCTACAACTTCTTTGTGGCCATAATAAATCCATGTTTCTTGAAAGGTAGTTTGTGAAGCTTTCCTTCAAGACATCCTTCACATGACTCTACATGGCCATGACTTCTAAGAAAAATTTCATCGAAAATCTCCATAGGATCTATTTTTCTCTCAATTTTTGAAATCAAGATGGCTTTTGGTTTTCTCTTTGGTTTCTTTTTTTTCTGCTTAGGATCTTGTTTTTGTTCACCTTTTTGTCTTTGATCTTTAGTTTGTTTTGATTGTTCTTGTTTCTCTAAATGCTTTGGTTCTATTTTATTGGGCTTTTTCTTCTTACCTTTTTTCTTCTCTTCTTGTTTTTGTTCATTCGGTTCCGATTCTTGTTTTCTATATTTGGGTTATGATGTTTCCCCTTTATCTATAATGGTTTTTATTCCTTCTTAGTTTTGTTTTTTGCTCACTCTTCTTTCACTAGGCTCAGTTTTGTTTCTTTTTTGCTTTTTCTTCTACATTGATTATGTGAAAAATAAGAGATTGATTTTCTATTGGTGACTCCAAGCCATTATTCTCCTAACCTCATCTCATGCTCTTACTAAAGCCTCTACAAAAAGATGGATTTTGTTTAAGGGTTTACTTGATTCTTATTCTTGTTCATCAAGAGCTTCTTATTGTTGGAACATCAAGATTTCATTATGCTTGAAGTGGATATGCTCTACATCAAATCCATCATTTGAATGATGCCACATATACTCCTTGAAGATTTTTATTTGTATTCATTTATTGTATTGAGAGTTTGATCATAGGATCACCTTCTTATGTAATTTCCAAAGTATTTATCTTTGTAAAAGGAAAGAGTGCAAGGCCTAAAATTCATGACTTAGAAGTGGTTGGGATTGATTCTAAATCAATCAATCAAAAAGTAGATATGACTTCAACTTTCGTTTTTCCTAGATTGTATGAAAAGATTCCAATCAATCTAAAGTACCAAACCTGTGTGATTTGGAATTCAAATCCATGAAGAACATGCTTGGTAATATCCTCAAGACTATATATAAAGACTCCAAAACATTTTTACATTAAGAATATTGTCTTTTTTGAAGCAATAAATATACTCTTTGATCATTGCTTGGCGCCATTTCTATTCTCTGCTACTTCTTCCTCAAACTCAGTCAACTTGCAAAGATTGCTACTCTGTCTACAGAGCTCCAAATCTAGATTTGTAGCATTCATTTGAAAGATATGCTTTCTATTTTATGTGTACAAATTTTCAAGTCATTTGGTTTATTACTTTTAGAGAAATTGGAGTTTTACAATCACGAGGTAATTCTCTACACATCCTTAAAAAATCGGGATGACACCAGTTCAGTCTTAAGATGATTGCTCCTTCTATTGTTGTCGGAAATCAAGGATTTTATGCTTTTTAGCAAGCCAATGCTATGTATGACACTCCCATAAGAGGAATGTTTCCAATTCTTAGTGTATTGGCTTCTCTTATGTTTGAAGTCATAACTTCTATCCATTTTTAGAAGGTTTTTATGAGCTCGCCAAGGTGCAAGTTATCTCTTTTGCATCAACTTTTTCTTATTGATGTTCCGAAGTAGCTATTGGGTTTTATTGCACTAACCAAAAGCCTACAAGGACTACTTTACATATCCAAAGAGCTGGATTACTTTACATATACAAGGTCCTATTGTGGTTTGCTCGACCAACTTCACCACTTGATAACTCAACTTTCCAACCCTCTCCAAGCTTCTCCTACTTCTTTCAATGGTATCTGAGCAACTTCAAGATGGGAGATGGCTTTCCATCAATGATTGAGAATCTTGATAGACACAATTATGCTGCTTTGCAAATCAGAATGGAGGCTGATTTGCAAGGAAGAAACCTATATGGGATTGTATCAGGTGATGAAGCAATGTCTATTCAAAGATGCATAGGAGAACCTACTCAAGAGGAAACAAATAGGATCACACTTTGGTGTGCAAGGGATGCTCAAGCAAGGTCATACATACTCATTTCTATCTCTAATTTTCTATTACCACATATTCGAGGATGCAAGACATCTCCAAAGACATGGGATGCTCTAGAGACTTTCCTTTCTACTAGTACAAAAGCAAGAGAGCCATCTTTGAAATGAATTCAACCAAATGAAGAAGACACCTAAACAAACCATCATAGAGTTTGTTACAAAGGTGAAGGAGGCTTTTGATCAATTGGCATCCATTGGAGAGTTGATTGAAGAAGAGGCCATCATGAGGCAAGTTCTTAATGGAATTAAAGGTGATAAGCAATAGAAATCTTTCACCACAGCCTATAATCTCATCATGGATGTGCAAACTCCATACTTCAACATCTTTCTTGGAAAAATCTTCAATCAAGAGGCCAAAAATAGCATAGAGGAAGGTACCTTCTATTATGGTAATTCAACTAGTGCTCTATATGCAGATAAGAAGGACAAGAAGCTAAAAGGCAAGAAGAAGGAAGAAGATGAACATGAGACTTCCCAAGCCAACTTTGTAAGAAAGAGCAAGTGGAAAGGGAAGAAGAAAGGAACAAAGCATGACAAGACTAAAAACCAGAATTTTCAGCCTTGGTCCATCTATGATAAGACCAACCAAACCACTAAGAATTGTTAGTTTAATGGGAAGACCTAGAAAGGAAGTGGAAGAGGTAGATATGGTAGCAATAGAGACAGAGATGGACACAACTTCAACAATAACAATAGAGGCCATAACCAAAGGGACTACAAAAATTATTTTGAAGATCAACAACATGAAGGCTCATTGCTCTTAATGAATCTAAACCACAAGGAGGATAAAAAAGATGATCATTTATTCTACATAGATTCAGGTGGTCAAATCATGTTGTGGGCAACATAGCTCTCTTATCTGATTTGGAAAGTCCAAAGCATAGACATCCAGTTCAAAGAGGGGATGACACAAAGCATAGTGTGGGAGAAGATTTCTACTGTCAAAGCTCCTTATAGCAAGATAAATATTATAAGCGAGGTACTCTATGTTCCCACTATTACAAAAAACCTAATAAGTGTAGGCCAAATAGTTGAGAAAGGCTTGCAAGTAAAGTTCACCCAACATGGAGCTTTGGTGGAAGATCCATGTTAAGGCTTCAAGAAGATAGCCAGAGGTGAGAAGCATGGTAGGCTCTTTACTTTTAAAGTAAGAGAAACCAAAAACATAGCTCTATTGGACTTAGTAACTATAGATGTATGGGGGCCAAGCTAAGAACCTTCATTAGCAGAATCAAGGTCTTATGTCTCATTTATTAATGATCATAGTAGATGGACTATTGTGTACTTTATCAAGAGTAAGAATCAACTATTTGATTGCTTTAAAAAGAATCTAGCACATGTGGAGAACCATGCAGGTAGATCACTCAAGAAGCTTAAGAGGGGGAGAATAATTTTCCAAAGAGGTTGATGAGTTCTTGCAGGGATAAAGGTATCAAAAGGGAAGTGACTACTTGGTACTCTCCTCAAGTGAATGGAATTGCAGAGAGAAGAATTGAGACAATGGTTGGATCAACTAGAACAATGCTTGAAGAGAAGAAGTTTCCACATTATCTATGGGTAGAGGCTATTTCAATTTTTGTGTACCTTGTCAATAGACTACCATCCAAATCACTCCAAGGTACAACTCCTTATGAAGCATGGTATGGAAGAAAACCTAATCTTGGACATTGCAAGGTATTTGGTTGTTTAGCTTATGTTTATTTACCATAAAAAATAAGAGGTAAGCTAAATGAAAGGGCAACAAACATTGTGTTTACTGGGTATGATTCAACTCAAATACGTTACAAGTTCTATAGTCCTTCAACCAAGCAATTCACAAGTAGAGATATTGTGTTTGAAGAACAAAGATCTTGGTATGATGAAGACAAATAAAAGGTAACTCTACCATATGATCTTGATTCTAATTCTCATCAATTAGGAAGCAAGCATGATACACAGGTCTAGGATCCAAGAAGTGATAAAGATGATGACCAAAATGAAAAGGAAAAAGATTACAAGCTATGAAACTCAAGAGGCAAACCAAAGATGCAAGAGTGTGGAGAATGCTCTAAACAAGAACCTAGAAGGTCAACAAGCGGTCAATAAGGGAGAAGAGACAACCAAAAAGCTATGGATATGATTGCACATTTGTTAGAAAACATTAAATCTACTTGGAAAAGGACTCAATTTCAGAGGAACCCTCAACCTATGAAGAGTCAAAGGGAAACCATAATTGGAAAAAGGCCATGAAAGAAGAAATAGATTCATTGAAAGAGATGGGCACTTGGGATTTGGCTCCAATGTCACCCAATCAAAAGGTCATTGGTTGTAGATGGGTGTATAAAGTTGAAAGAAACATAGATGGATTAGTTTGTAGGTACAAGGCAAGATTAGTTACCAAAGGATGCTCACAAACTCATGGAATAGACTATGAGGAAACATTCTCACCACTTGCAAAGATGACTACAATCAGAACATTGATAAGTGTAGCTACTACAAGAAATTGGAGACTCCTCTAACGTGATGTAAAAAATGCATTTTTAAATGGTTGGATAAGTTAAGAGGTATATATTTCACCACTACCACATTTTGAAAACCCTAATCATACATCTTATGTTTGTAGACTTAAAAAAGTATTGGATAGATTAAAACAAGCTCCTAGAGCTTGGAATTACAAGTTGGTTACATATCTTCAAGATCAAGGGTAGCAACTCAGATCCTTCTTTATTCTTCAAAAGGGATCACAATGAGGTTATCTATCTATGTGTATATTTAGATTATATAATTGTGACAGGTGATGATCTAAATGGCATTCAAAGGATCAAGAGATGCATGCAAGAGAAGTTCAAAATCAATGACTTAGGTGAGCTCACATATATCCTAGGTATGCAAGTGATTTATACAGATGAAGGGATGTATCTAACTCATAGAAGATACATTGAAGAACTACTTCTCAAGTTCAAATTGGAGAACACAAAGCTTGCAGGTACACCTTTGGAATTGAACCATAAACTAAGTGTTTATGAAGGTGAGCAAATTCATGATCCTAAAGAGTATCAAAGCTTAGTTGGTAGCATCATATATGCTAGTCAAACAAGACCAGACATATCATATGTTGTGGGAGTGCCAAGTCTGTTCATGCACTCACTTAGAAGGCCACACATAGATGCTACAACGAGAGTACTCAAGTACCTCAAAGGGACACTTAATGAAGGTATCTAATATCCTTACTCTTAAGATTTGGATATCAAGATCTATTGAAATGCAAATTGGGTAGGAGCAAAGGATTATAGAATAAGTAGATCTTGATACTTAGAATTTGTAGGTTCAAAATTGGTGTCATGGAGGTCCAAGAAGCAACCAACAATTGCTTTATCTTCAACAGAAGTAGAATATAGAGGTCTAACTATTGCAACTCAAGAAGCAATATGGCTCAAGGAGTTGTACTTAGATTTGGGCTTGTAAGTTCCAAACCTCACTTACTTGGAGATAATATAATTTCCATGCATTTGGCTGCAAATCCGATTGTTCATGCAAGAATAAAGCACATAGGAGTTCATTACCACTTTGTAATATAGGAACTTATTGAAAAGGAAATTGAAATTTCATTTGTTCCTTCTAAGAAGCAAATAGCACACATGATGACAAAGGCACTTGATGGGATAAACCTTTGTAGATTCAAAGCATTGGCAGGTATTCAACCTATCCGAGAATGAAGACTAGAGCATACTTTAGCTTGAGGGGGAGTTGTTGGAACATCAAGCTTTCATTATGCTTGAGGTGGATATGTTCTACACCAAATCCATCATTTGAATGATGCCACATATACTCCTTGAAGAGTTTTATTTGCATTACTGAATACCCAAATAATGATGCAAATGCCCCAAATCAAACATCTTAAATGATGCATGCAAATCAGCCTTAAAATCAAGAATAGTTTTCTCCTGAGGACCAATGAGTAGTACATCATCAACATACACAACAATGGTCAGAAGAACATCATTTGCATGCTTAACGTATAAGGTGCTTTCAGTTGGATTATTCTCAAAACCATGTGCAATCAGATATGCATGTATCTTTTCATACCAAGCAAGTGGTGCTTGCTTTAAACCATATAATGCCTTCTTTAGCCCACACACCTGGTTTTACTGCCCTTTTTGCACAAAGTCATGAGGCTCAAAAACATATACTTCTTGATGCAAATTACCATTCAGAAATAGAGTTTGAATGTCCAAATGATGTACATTCAAACCATGATGAGTTACAAGTGCACAGATGCTATGAACAGCAGTCATTCTCCAATTAGGAGAAAAGGTCTCATCAAAATCAATTCCTCTTTCTTGAGCATAACCCTTTGCAACAAGCCTAGCCTTATACATGTCAATTGTTTCATCATGCTTACACTTAAGCTTGTATACCCACGTAGTGCCAATGGCCTTCTTGCTGGGACGCAAGTCACACAAAGACCAGATACCATTCTTCATTATAGCATCATATTTCGATTGCATAGCAGCCATCCAATTTTCAAAATTTTGTGCTTCATCAAACAAAATAGGCTCATTCTCATCACAGAGACTAAAGGTAGCCATAGCATAGCAATCCAATGCAAAAGAGGCAGTATGAAAGCTTGAAGGAGTATGGTATGACAGTGGTGCATCTAATTTGATGTCATGCAGAGTCTCCACTAGCCATTTTGGCATAGGTTTTGCCTACTCAATATTAGCTCTCTCATCAACAAATGCATCATGCAAATCTACATTGGAAATGGAATGATCTTCATCATCACATGAAACCTATAAAGGATGAGAAGTTGCCTCATTAGGACCAGCACTAGACTATCCACCTCTAAAAAGAGGCAGGAAAGTATCATACATGTCTTTGGAGCTAATAGATGTCTCCTTAGTACATGAAAGTAGTGGTTCAATAGCATCTTCCACAAAAACAACATCACGGCTAATCAAAATGTGTTTAGTCTGTGGATGATACAGATAATAGCCTTTGCCTTTAGAACTATACCCAAAAAAAATACACTTCACTACTTTTTCATCCAATTTCCTATGTTATTCTTCAAGCAGTAATGCATATGCCAAACAACAAAAAGCACACAGGTGAGCAAAAAATGGCTTACCACCATGCTAAGACTCATATGGAGTGATAGACTGCAATGCTTTAGTGGGACACCTATTAAGTACATATGTTGCACAAATGACAACCTCAAGCCAAAAACTATGTGGTAAAGCCTGACTCTTGACCATACACCTCGCCATCTCCATGAGTGATCTATTCTTTTGTTCAGGAGATCCATTCTATTGAGGTGTATATGACATTGTACACTAATGTTTTATCCCACGTTCAACCAAAAATACATTAAAGTCAGAAGACATATATCTCCCCTCGATACGAATGGAGGGTGCCCATTTTACATGCTCACAGATTTTCAACCAAAACCAAAAATTGGTTGAAGCACATAAACACTTTGTACTTTGCTTTCAAGGGATATACCCATGCATGCATGGAAAATTCATCGATGAAAGTCATGAACTAAAGATAGTTCTCAAAGGAGGGTGTCCGCATAGGAGCACAGACATCACTATGAACAAACTACAATTTCTTAGTAGCTCGAATTGAAACATTTTGGAGGAATGTTGAATTTGTCCCAAAATACAAGCTTCACATACATGTTTACCTAGTGCCTCAAGTTTGGGCAAAGAAGACACCATTTCATATTTTTTTAGGCGTAGCAAACTAGAAAAATTCAGATGACCAAAACATGCATGCCAAAGCTTTGTTGGAGTCAATGCCATATGGTCCAACAATGATAGAGTATAGACTTTCAACTAGTGTCAAAGAAACTCAAGTGGCCGCATACATGAATATTCTTTATTGAGAATCTTTTAAGGAAAAGCATGGGCAACTTGGCTAATACAAAAAGCTCACACTTGGGACCCAAGTTCGAGTCCCATCGGGCGCAGCAGTGAATAGCATTGATTTTGTCTTTTTCTTTATAAAAAACTCACGGACAGCGCTGTTTTCGCGAGTGTTCTTTTCTTCATAGCTTTTCTATGTAGATGGTCGTAGTTTTTTCATATCTTTTGGGAGATATACAAAAATATATAATGAGAGCCAAGCTCATTTTTTATCACTCACTCAAGCTCTCAAGGAGATCAAGGAGGAAGAGTCTCACACTCTTGAGGAGGTGGAGATTTGGTGAAGGAGAGGCTACTCTCTTGGAGCAAGAAGTCTTCTACAAGGTGGTGGTAACTATCTTTTGTTAGCTAACCTTATATTTTGTTTTTAGGGTTTCTCTACCCTAATCTCAAAATAAGGGTTGGTTGATTTACAATTTTGTTACACTAGTTTGTGAGAATAAGGTTAGCTTCATTGCTCATTCACTTCACACACACTTAGATTATTTCAACATAAAATTTTGTATCATCATCTTCTTGGATATTCTTCCATTAGTGAGGGCACCACTTTATATGGTTGATTAGTACTCCCATGTTGTAATTTGGACATCTATTTTTTAGTGAGTAAGCATCCAGCTTACGTTCCCTATCCTTGTCTCGAGATCAATATCTTTCTCTATTTCACTTATCATCTTAATTAATTAAGTGAGTATGCTCAAAAGGTTTTAGTTTGGAATGATCCTAGGGCCCTAAATTCCAACACTTGGTATCAGAGCATAATTGCTTGGTATTAGAGCATAATTGACATACACACTTAGTTAAGATGAGTGAGATTAGAATTGAGATTGAAGACAAGTTGGATGGATCTTCTAATTATCCCATGTGGAGTTTCATGATGATGAATATTTTAGTGACAAAGGATTTATGGAGTATCGTCAATGGATCCTTGACCAGACCCAGACGAGAAGGTGAAGAAGGAGCTACAACAACTTCAAGAGGTACTGGAATTACAATTGTAGAACCAACTAAAGAAGAGGTAACCACTTCTATATCCAGGGTCACTGCTAGGTCTTTACCTAGAGTTCCTCCTATTGAAGATCAGGCAAGGTGGGATTCTAGAGATCCTTTAGCACTTTCATTCATAGCAATGAGTGTTAAAAAGCATATTCTACCACATATCAGATCTTGCAGAAGCTCTAGACAAGCTTGGCTAAATCTTGAGAATCTTTTTCAGAGCAGAAATCCTGCTAGGAAAGCTCACTTGAGGAGACAACTAGCAAATACAAGGATGAAGGTTGGTGAGTCAATTCAAACCCACATTACGAGACTCGTTGAGTTGAGAGATCAACTTCTAAATATAGGACTTGAGATATCAGATGAAGAAATGGTAAATACGCTAATTAATTCACTTCCTATTTCATATCGGTCTTTCAGAACCACTCTTACCCTTACCACAAGAGATAGAGAGGTTACATTTGAAGAGTTAGAATTCTTGTTGCTTCAAGATGAAGATCAATTGAGGGGAATGGAAGAGAATGAAGAAGCACTTTTATCTTCATCAAAGGGTAAGAAGAAGAAGGATCAGAAGGAAAAGCAATCCAACATGGAAAGTAGGTCCCTCTCACCTTCTACTTCAGATTCTTTTTTTACTATATCTAAAGAGAAGTCTTCTAAGAAGAAGGAAGTAATATGTTTTTACTATAAGAAACCTGGGCATTTAAAGGCAGCATGTTATAAAAAGATTGCAGCAAAAAAGAAAAAGGCATCAGGTAATGTTGCAGAAGATGATAAAAAAGGGAAATCTCAAGGTGATTATTATGCTTGTATCACCATTGAGGAAGTAGCTTTTGATCAGGCAGCTTTACAAGTTCTTTCAGCAAGTCCTTGGATATTTAACTCAGGTGCTACAAAGCATATGACAGGTTGCAGAGATGTGTTTTCTTCTTTTTCCTATTCTACAGGTAGAAGAGTTACTATTGTAGATCGCAATGATTTGGATGTTGTGGGAATAGGTACAGTAACCCTAAAGTCAAGAGAAGGTGGTAATTTTCAGATTTCAGATGTTCTTTATGTACCAGAAATGAAGAAGAATTTGCTATCTATATCTGCATTTTTAAGTGATGGTTTTAAAGTTGTATTCGAGAGAGATCTTTGTAAGCTCTTATCACACAAAGATAAAGTTGTATTTTATAAGATGAGCATAGAGGAGGGATCTTTGTTTTGTCAAAAATCAGTTAGGCATATGCGGTCAAACTTCGTCACCGGTGGAAGATATGAAGCTATGGCATGAGAGATTTGGACATATTAATTTTGGAGCTCTCAAAAGTATCAAAGACAGAGGTATGTTTGAGATTTTATCCTCATTCAAGCTACCAGATGATTCAAATATATGTAAAGGTTTTCTTGAAGGTAAGATGCATAAACTACCTTTCAAGAAACATGGTCATATTATAGCTACCAAGAAATTGCAGATTATCCATTCAAATGTGAATGGACCTATGAGAGCAGAATCTATTCAGGGCTTCATGTATTTTTCTCTATTCATTGATGATTTTATGAGATACTGATGGATGTATGGTCTTAAGTTGAAGTCAGAAGTCTTTCCTATTTTCAAGAAGTTTGTAGCTATGGTTGAAAATAAAAGTCAGGAAACTATCCAGATTCTCAGAAGTGATAGAGGTGGAGAATACTTGTCAAAAGAGTTCCAGACATTTCTTGATAAGAAAGGTATTACTCGACACCTTACTATTGCTTATACTCCTCAACATAATGGTGTTGCAGAAAGAAAGAATAGAGTACTTGTTGAGATGATGTGGAGCATGATGGCATCCAAGAAGCTTTCACCTAAATTCTAGTTTGATGCAGTACATACAGCTAATCACATTTTAAATAGGTCATCCACAAAAGCTTTAAAGTTAATCACACCGTATGAAGCTTATTATGGTAGAAAACCTAATGTGAGTTATTTCAGAGTGTTTGGATCACTTTCTTATGTAAGAAGCTGAATATCGTGCAGCATTTACAGCTACTTTAGAGTCAATTTGGTTACATAAGATTTTCAATTATCTTGATGTGAGAGTACATGAACCCATTCAGATATTTTCAGATAGCCAGAGTGCTATAGCTATAGCTAAGAATCTAGTGCATCATGTAAGGACAAAGCATATAGAGCTACACTACCACTATATTTGAGAGCAGATAGCTAAGAAGCACATTGAGTTGGTTTATGTTCCTTCTAGTGAGAATGTTGCAGATATATTTTTACCAAAGCATTGACTAGCGATAGTCATGAGAAGATTTGCAGATTACTGAAGCTTGTACCAACATGACATTGAAGGAGGGATTATTGGATTCAATGCCATATGATCCAACAATGACTAGAGTATAGACTTTCAACTAGTCTCAAAGAAACTCAAGGGAGCACATATATGAGTATTCTTTATTGAAAATCTCTTAAGGAAAAGTGTGGGCAGCGTAGCTAGTACAAAAAGCTCTCATACTTGCGACCCAGGTTCGAGTCCCATTGGGTGCAGCAGCGAATAGCATTGATTTTATTTTTTTGCTTTATTAAAAACTCACGTACAGCGCCATTTTCGCGAGTGTTCTTTTCTTCGTAGCTTTTCTACGTAGACGATCCTAGCTTTTTCATAGCTTTTGGGAGATATATAAAAATATACAATGAGAGCCAAGCTCATTGTTTATCACTCACTCAACCCGTCAAGGAGATCAAGGAGGAAGAGTCTCACACTCTTGAGGAGGTGGAGATTTGGTGAAGGAGAGGCTACTCTCTTGGAGCAAGTAGTCTTCTACAAGGTGGTGGTAACTATCTTTTGTGAGTTAACCTTATATTTTGTTTTTAGGGTTTCTCTACCCTAATCTCAAAATAAGGGTTGGTTGATTTGCAATTTTTTTCCACTAGTTTGTGAGAATAAGGTTAGCTTCGTTGCTCATTCACTTCACACACACTTAGATTATTTCAACATAATCTAAATTTTGTATCATCATCTTGTTGGATATTCTTCCATTAGTGAGTGCACCACTTTATATGGTTGAGTGGTACTCCCATGTTGTAATTTGGACATCTATCTTGCTCTATCTCACTTATCATCTTAATTAATTATATGTGTGTGCTCAAAAGGTTTTAGTTTGGAACGATCCTAGGGCCCCAAATTCCAACAAGCTTTGCATTTGACATAGCCTAAGAATCATGTACTGCACATGTCAAATAATTGAGAGATTTTTCTTAGTCTATGAGCTTATATAGCCCACAACATAAAATGCCAGAAGCAATAATCACATCATCATTTGACAGATCATCAACTGTACATCTATCATCAACAAATTTCACAACCAAGCCAATCTTGGCTGAAGCTAAAACTAATAATAGATTCTTCTTGATCCCTCACACAAATAAAGCATCCCAAAATTTAAAAGATCTACCATCAGCAGTACTCAAAATGATCTTACCAACTCCCATGACACGATAAGAGGAGGTGTTGGCACATGTGATAGTATTCCTTGTAGGGGTAGGCTCGATTGAAGTGAACAAATTGCACTATGAGGTAATATGTTTGCTTGCCCCACTATCAAAGTACCAAACATCTGAGTCTACTATAGACATACATTGTTCAAGAAAAGATGGGTCAAAACTGCAAACAGTAGTAAATGCCCATTCTTCATTTTGCACTAGATTAGCAGACTCTATTTTTGGTGTAGAGGTCTTTGCAACAACCATTCCGACCTCTTTTTTCTTTGCTTCTTTAGCAGCCACTTTTGAATAGCTCTCTATGACATGATCATTTGCTTTACAGTATTTGCAAAATAGTTTTTGCTTTTCTATTTTCTTCGTGTCTTTGTCATCCTTCTTTGATTGTGTAGAATTCGCAAATTTCTCCTTACTAGTAGAACTCCATTTACTTTTGCCCTTCTGACTAGCCAAGAAAGCTTTATTTGCAACATGCATAATGGACCTATTTTGCCTAGACTGATCTTCCTGCAACATTACAAAAACTAGCTCCTCAAACGTTAAGGCATTTGGATTGCCTTTCAACATCAAACAAAGAGTGGAAGCAAAACTCTGAAAATGAATTGGGAAGACCATTTAGAATAGTTTACACAAGTGAACCGTCAGGTAAGACTTCATCAGCAGAAATCAATTGTTCCTTGAAATATGGGATCTTTGTCAAAAAACTATCCATGGAATCACCTTCATTCATGTGCTCACTGTCCAACTATTTTCGGAGGTAAGCAACACGAGCCTCATTCCTTGCCTGGTATAAAGTGGTAAGTGTATCCTAAGCATCCTTAGTTGTTGTTCTGAAAGAGAGAACGTAACGAATCATGGCAGGTTTGACAAACAAGGCTATCAATGCATGTGCTTGAGCATCTCTACCATCCCAACAAATTTGCTCTCCAGTAGGTGCAGCGGGAACATGAATAGGAACATGAAGAATATCATCATCTTCAATGTCATCTACATCACCTTCAGCAACTATATTTGCAGGTGTAATAGGACGTTTTTCAACACCCTACACAATATTCCATAGTCCTTTTGCAAACAATACATGACAAATCATATAAGCCTATAATGGATAATTCGTACCATCCAAATTATCCTCAACAACCAACATACGGAATACATCACTACTTTGAACCATGGCCACTGATTAAAATACCCAGAATTAGATGTATCTCAAAAAGTTGAACAGAACTACTCTATCGAGTTCTGCTAAACCTGTAGCAGACTTCAAGATGCTTATACTGGCGAACCAAAACCTCTATATATCTTTGGCACAAAAAGACAAAATAGCCTACATAAGCACTCTGATAGTGTGTTCGGAGGTCAAAATGAGCTCAAATCTAGATTTTGGCACGACATAGCAAAGGGGTTTTGATCTCTTAATCACCTTGAGTATGCTTAGCAAATTTCTCGCGATTCTAAGACTGTGACCAGAGGGGTGTCGACGATGCCCTAGATGAAGTGGCAACCTGCTATGATACTAATTGTTGGAGTTTGAGGTCTATGGAAGCATGCAAATAGCACAAAGAAGAAGAAGAAGCTTGGAGCACAATACACAATACTGAATGTATCACCACTAGAATGTTCAAAGATAAGTAACCTATAAGGGAAATAGGTATATATACAATCCGGAGGAAAAACCCTCTTGAAGAGGGAAAAAAGTGCCCTGGTGGTCCTAGTGTGTTCTATTGGAGTTAGACATCTACGGAAGCACACGAACAACACAAGGAGGAAGAAGAAGCTTGGAGCACAACACACAATACTGAATGTATTACTAGAGAATGTACAAAGATAAATAGCCAATTAGGGCAATATGCGTATATACAAGCCAGGGGGAAAAACCTCCTAAAGAGGGAAAAAAGTGCCCCTGTGGTCCTAGAGTGTTCACACATATCACTACCTAGATATATCAACAAATCCCCCCTAGGAGTGATACGGTGAATAAGTAGCTGGCACTCATGTATAAGGAAGTACCAAGCTATGTGGAAATCACTCCACAAAAGGAAGTAAGCCCAAAGCTTTGTGGAAAGTTTCAAACTTCTCCTTAGGCAGAGCCTTCGTAAAAAGGTCGGCAATGTTCTCGTGCATGGGCACATATGCCAAGCTGATCTTCCCAGCAGAGAACCTCTCCCTGACATAATGATAGTGCACCTCAATGTGCTTAGTGCGAGCATGGAACACAGGGTTCCTCGCAACTGCCAATGCACTCTGACTGTCAGTGAAGCTAGTGGTGGCAGAAGATTGACCAACACCCAAATCAGCCATAAGGCAAGTGAGCTACACACACTCAACAGTCGCTATGAAAGTTGCCCAATACTCACCCTCACAACTGGAAGTGGCCATAGTAGGTTGCTTCTTTCTCAACCAAGATATACATGAGCTACCAAGCATGAAGCAAAAGCCACTAGTGGACATACGAGTGTCATAGCAGCCAGCCCAATCAGAGTCAGAAAAGCATGCAAATCTAGCGGTAGTGATTCCCCTTTGCGATAAAACAAACCAAGTAGTGGGGTACTACTCAAGTAACAAAAGATGCGCTTAACCGCCTACCAATGCTTGACTCTTGGGCAATGAATAAACCTGTTCATCTGTGAGATAGAAAACTAAATATCTGGCCAAGTAATGCATAAGTAAACCAATCATCCAATAGCCTGCTGATAGAGAATAACATCAAATGCATCTCCAGGATCATGAAGACTCCGTCCTAAACCTGTTTCCATAGGAGTGGCAATAGGTTTACAGTCTTCAAGGCCAAAATGCTGCAATAATGTGTCAATATATTTCGTTTGACACAAAACCATTCCTCCATCAACGTGCATAAACTCAATGCCCAAATAGTGATGCAAATGCCCTAAATCAGACATCTCAAATGAGGCATGCAAATCAGCCTTAAAATCAGCAATATGCCTCTCATGAGGACCAATGAGCAACATGTCATCAACATAAACCACAATGATCAGAAGTACATCATTAGCAAGCTTAACATATAAGGTGCTTTTAGTTGGATTGTTCTCAAAACCATGTGCAATCAGATAGGCATGTATCTTCTCATGGCAAGCACGTGGTGCTAGCTTTAAACCATATAATGTGTTCTTTAACCTGCACACCTAGTTTTCATGCCCTTTTTACAGAAAGCCACGAGGCTGAAAAACATACACTACTTCATGCAAGTCACCATTTAAAAATGCAGTTTTAATGTCCAACTCATGTACATTCCAACCATGATGAGCTGCAAGTGCACAGATGCTCTGAATAGTAGTCATATGGCATGTAGGTGCAAAGGTTTCATCAAAATCAATGCCTCTTTCCTACGCATAACCCTTTGCAACAAGCCTAGTCTTATACTTGTCAACTGTACCATCAAGTTTATGCTTCAGCTTGTATACCCACTTAGTGCCAATGGCCTTCTTGCTAGGAGGCAAGTCACATAAAGACCAAGTACCATTCTTCATTATAACATCATATTTAGATTGTGTAGCAGCCATCCAATTTTTTGAATTTTGTGCTTCATTAAAGGAAATAGGCTCAGTCTCATCACAAAGACTAGATGCAGCCATAGCATAGCAATCTGATGCATAAGAGGCACTATGAGAGCCTAATGGAGTCACACAAAGTTTGCACCAGCCATTTTGGCACGCAAAGTCTGCACCAGCCATTTTGGCACGCAAAGTCTGCACCAACCATTTTGGCATAGTTTTTGCCTCCTCAATATCAAGTCTCTCATTAATAAGTGCATCATGTAAATCTGCATCAGAAATGGGATGATCTGCATCATCACATGAAACCTGCAAAGGCTGAGAAGTTGCCTCATTAGGACCAGCACTAGACTGCCCACGTGTAAAAAGAGGCAGCAAAGTATCATACATGTCTTTGGAGCTAACAGATGTCTCCTTAGTACATGAAAGCAATGGCTGAATAGCATCTTCCACAAAAACAACATCACTGCTAACCAGAATGCATTTAGTATATGGATGATATAGACGATCGCCTTTATTTTTAGAACTGTACCCAACAAAAATACATTTTACTGCTTTATCATCCAATTTTGTGTGATGTTGTTCGCGCACTAATGCATATGCCAAATAACCAAAAACACGTAGATGAGCAACAGATGGCTTGCGATCATGCCAAGCATCCTATGGAGTGATAGACTCCAGCGCTTTAGTGGGATACCTGTTAAGTACATATGCTACACACATGATAGCCTTAAGCAAAAAACTATGTGGTAAAGCCTGACTCTTGACCATACACCTCGCCATCTCCATGAGTGACCTATTCTTTTGTTCAGTAACTCCATTCTGTTGAGGTGTATATGGCATTGTACACTGATTTTATACCCAAGTTCAGCCAGAAATGCATTAAAATGAGAAGACATATACCCCTCCCCCCCCTGATCAGAATGGAAGGTGCCCATTTTACATGCTGACAGATTTTCAGCCAAAACCAAAAATTGTTTAAAGCACATGAACACTTCGGACTTTGCCTTTAATGGATATACTCATGCATTCCTGGAAAAATCATTGATCAAAGTCACGAAGTAAAGATAATTTCCAAAAGAAGGTGTCTGCATAGGACCATAGACACCACTATGTACAACCTGCAATTTCTGAGTAGCTCGAACTGAACCATCTTTTGGAAAGGATGAATGCTGCATTTTGCCCAAAATATAGCCTTCACATATAGGTATTCCAGGTGCCTCAAGTTTGGGCAAAGAGGACACCATTTCAGATTTCTACAGGCATAGCAAACTAGCAAAATTCAGATGAGCAAAGCATGCACGCCAAAGCTTTGCATCTGACATAGCGTGAGAATCATGTAGTGCACATGGCGAATTGGTTATAGATCTTTCATAGTCTATGAGCTTATACAATCCATGACATAAAATGCTAGAAGCAATAATCACGTTGCCATTTGATAGATCATGAACTGTACACCTGTTATCAACAAATTTCACAACCAAGCCAATCTTGGCTAATGCAAAAACTAATAACAGATTTTTCTTGATCCGTGGCACAAAAAAAGCATCTGACAAAGTGAAAGAACTACCATCATTAGGAGTCAAAATGATTTTTCCAACTCCCATAACAAGATAAGAGAAGTTGTTGGCACATGTAACAGTATTTCCTGTAGGGGCAGGCTCGATTGAAGAGAAAAAACTACGCTGCGAGGTAATATGTTTGGTCACCCCACTGTCAAAGTACCAAACATCTGATTCTACTACAAACATGCACTGCTCATGAGAAGATGGGTCAAAACTGCAAACAGTAGTAAACACCCATTTTTCTTCCTGCACAAGATTAGCACTCTATTCTTGGAGTAGAGGCCTCTGCAATAACCATTCCTTCCTCTTTTTTCTTTGCCTCTTTTGCAGCCAGTTTAGGACACTTCTTTATGATATGATCATTTTCTTTATAGTACTTGAAAAACAATTTCTGCTTTTCTAATTTCTTTTCATCTTTGTCTTCCCTCTTCGATTGTGTAGAATTAGCAGATTTCTAATTACTAATTGAAGAGCTCCATTTTCCTTTGCCCTTCTGACTAGCCAGGAAAGCTTTGTCTACAACTTGCATAATGGACCTGTTGTGCCTGGACTAATCTTCCTGCAATAGAACACAGACAAACTCCTCAAATGACAAGGCATTTGGATTTACTTTCATCATCAACCGAAGAGTAGAAGCAAAACTCTGATATGAATCAGGAAGACCATTCAGAAGGGTCTGCACAAGTGAGCTATTTGGTATAACCTCAACAACAGAAATCAACTGTTCCTTCAAGTCTTTGAAATTTGTTAGGAAATTATCCATAGAATCACCTTCATTCATGTGCTCACTCTCAAACTGTTTTCGGAGGTAAGCAACACGAGCCTCATTCCTAGCTTGGTACAATGTGGTAAGTGTATCCCAATCATCCTTAGCTATTATATGAGAGCGAATGTGAGGAATAATGGCACGTTTAATAGACAAAGTTATCAATGCATGTGCGTGAGCATCTCTGCCATCCCAATGAATCTGCTCTGCAATAGGTGCAGTAGAAACCGCAGCACGAAGAGGAATATGTATAATATCATCATCTTCGACACCTTCTCCATCAGCTTCAGTACCTGCAGTTGTAACAGTTGCAGGTGTGATAGGACGTTTTTCGACACCCTACACAGTGTTCCACAGTCCTTTTGCAACCAATACATGTCGCATCATATAAGCCCACAATGGTACCATCCAACTTATCCTCAATAGCCAACATACGAAATACATCACTATTTTCAACCATGGCCGATGACTAGAATACCTTGATGCAAAAATTTGATTGTATCTCAAGAAGAACAGAACTGCCTAGATGAATTCTGCTAGACCTAACTGCCTTGTACTGAGCTTCATAACTCGATGTCACCATTGTAGGTTGCTTCTTACTCAACCAAGATATGCATGAGTCTCCCAGGAAAAAGCAATCACCACTAGTGCACATGTGAGTATCATAACAACCAGCTCAATCACTTTTTGTAAAAGCATGCAAGCATGGCTGAATATATCTACCATAAAAGAGACCTGAGCTCAAAGTGCCTCTGAGATATCTAAACACATGTTTTACTGCTTGTCAATGCTTAGTGTCAGGGCTATGCATGAATCAACTCAAGTGGGAAACTGCATAGTGTATATCCGGCCTTGTGTTGCATGCATATATAAGACATCCCATAGCTTGCTGATAAAGAGAAGCATCAAATGCATTATTGGAATCCTCAACTGAGAACCTGAATCCTATCTCAACTCGTGTGGAAATTGGCTTGCAATCCTCAAAGTCAAAATGCTGAAGTAGTTTTTCAACATACTTTGCTTGATGCATAAGAATTCCCCCCTCAATGAATTCAAACTAGGTGCCAAGATAGTAGCTCAAAAGACCAAGATAAGTGACATCAAAACTATGCTACAAATCATCCATAAGAATGTCAAGTTTTGCATCACATGACCTAGTCAAGAGTATGTCATCGACATAAAGAACAAGCACTATAAGATCAGCCCCATTTTTTGCGTATATAGAGTGTGCTTTCAATGGGACTACATGCGAAGCCAAGAGCAATCAAGTGCTTATGGATTTTGTCATACCATGCACATGGAGCTTGCTTGAGACCATACAAGGCTTTATGCAAGCGCCAAACCATATGCTCTTTCCCTTTCATAGAAAATCCTCGAGGTTGCTTCACATAGACCTCTTCTTGCAAATCACCATTCAAGAAGGTTGATTTTATGTCTAATTGATGTAATTTCCAACCTTGATGGGTAGCCGATGCAACCATGGTATGAATGGTAGTCATGCGTGAAGTAGGTGCAAAAGTCTCCTCATAGTTAATGCCATATTGTTGTGCATATCCTTTTGCAACCTATCTAGTTTTGTAGCAATCAATGCTATCATCAGACTTTCTCTTAATCTTGTAAACTCACTTCATACCAATAGCATTTTTTCCTTTTGGCAATTCACATAACTCCCAAGTACCATTCCTATATATGGGATCCATTTCTCATTGCATAACACTCATCCATTGTGGATCCTCACATGCATCTTCAGAAAAAAGTGGCTCTTCATTACATGTTGTTAGAATAAGAGAATAATCCACAAAATAACTCAATGCATGCTGAGAGCTTGATCTTGTTCTACCAAGTAAAGGTACACTCAATTTGCTATCCTGCAAAGTTTATTTTAGCCACTTTCGCATACTTTGAGCACTCTTGGTAGACATGCGTTCATCATGTTATACATCATCAATACATCATGCATGGGCTGAATTTCATGCTCATTTTCAGCCATATTTTGACGCAAATGAGCCATATGTGGCTGGAAATTTCAAGGAGTTTTGACAATTTTTGGCTGAAAATTTTCAGCCATGGTTGGGCTCAAAATTCTCTGCATTTTTGGCCCTTTTTGGCTGGAAGTTTTCAGCCCTTTGAGCCAAAGTTGGCCGATCTACATGGCCATAGTCAAGCGCACCATTCTGAAACAAACGCATGAGTGTATCGAATACATCTTGTGAGCTATTTGTTGGCTGTTTTTTTCATTCAAGTAGAGGAAAAACCGAATTTTCAGCTAATACCAAATCTAGATTCACAATAATTGAGTTTGTCAATGGATAGTACAAACAATATTTCTTACTTTCAGCATTATAACCAACAAATATACATTTATTTGCCTTGTCATCAAGTTTGTGACATTGTTGTGATGTCACAATACATTTCTTTGCCTTGAGTCTTGACGAGAACACATACATCGCTATGAACAAGCTGCAATTTTCTTGTAGTGTGTGTATGAATATCTTTTGGAAAGGAAGCACGATGTGTTTTTCCAAGAATGCAACCTTCACATGCATGCTTTTCAATAAACTCAAGTGTAGGCAAACCAATTACCATGTCCTTCTTTTGCAAGTAAAGCAAACTATTGAAGTTCAAGTGACCAAAATGAGCACACCAAAGCTCCATTTCAGCCATGGAAGAAGTATGAGCAACCAAGGCATTGGGGACAACCCTCTTGTATGTATCCATGTGATACAAACCATTAGATAATGTATCAGACATCACGATAACATCACCATTGCTGAAATCATGAACCATACACTTATCATCAACAGTGTACATGAATTCTAGCTTTGGCAATCAATGGAATGAAAATTTAGTTTTTCTTGATACTGGCACATACAATGCATTTTTCATGAGAATCACACCTCCATTTGTAGTCGTAAGCTCAATTTATCCTACTCCAATGATAGGATAAGAGGCATTGTTTGCACACACCGCATGTCCTCCTTTGGGTGCATCTTTCAAAGAGGAAAAAAATATTTTGCATGATAGTATGTGCTTTGAAGCACCATATCAAAGAACAAATCCGAATCAGCCTCACTCACAACCATACATTTAGAATGCAAAGAAGCATCATAATGACATGTAACAACACATGCACAAAAATCTTGAGCCATGTTAGCTTGCTCATTCTTTACATTTGTTGAATTTTCAGCAGTAGACATGCCGGATTCCTTCTTCTTTTCATTGCGCTTAGCAAGCCTTCTACACTCATCAATAGTATGTTCAGCATTTCAGTAATATTTTCATCTATTTTTCTTTTGCAAATCAGCATCATTAGAGGAATGAGTGGAAGAGGAAGGTTGAGGCTTTGGTTTTGATGAACCGAAAGCTGAACCATACTTTCTTTTCCCCTTTTGTGAGATAGCAAGTGCTTGTGGTCCCTTAATCAAACCACTTCTATTCACTCTAGATTTCTCTTCTTGCAAAAGAAGAGACACAACCTCATCAAATGCGTACATATTAGGATTCCCTTTTGCAACCAAACGAAGTGTAGTAGCAAAGCTATGAAAAGATTTCGGTAATCCTTTCAACAATGTAGAAATGAGTGATGCATCCAGAATAATCTCATCTATGTTTTCTAATTGCTCTTTCAAGTCCTTGATGTGTGTCACATGCACATCCACCGACTCATTTTCAGCCATACATACATCCTCAAGTTGCTTCCTCAAGTATACAACATGTGCTTCATTTACGCACAACATACAAAGAAGCAAGAGTGTCCAATGCCTGTCCTGATGTAGAACATGACCAAATGTGAGGAACTATGTGACGCTTCACAGAAAGTGCAATCAATGCATGAGATTAAGCATCTTTTCCATCCCATCTAAGCTACTCTTGTGTAGGTGGAGAAGGAGAAACCACTGTAATTGAAGAAGAAGCTCCATCTGTGAGAGTAGACTATGAAATAGAAGCACCTACAGGTCTTTGATCTACGTCTACCACTATGTTCCAAAGTTTTTTTGTAACAACAACATGCTTCATCATGTAAGACCACATTGGATAGTTGGTCCCATCAAGCTTATCTTCAGCTTGAAGCATGCCAAAAAATTCATTGCTACCCACCATTTCACTAAAGAACAAGAATGTGACAAAATCTTCACTTTGACGAAAGTTGAAATGAATGCTGGAATTTGAGCTCACAAACCATCACTCTGATCGAAATTCTGACTATAGCAATGGCTTTGAAATGGGGGTAAAACTCCAAGGCACCTGGTTGAAATGTTTCTTGGCTACTGAAATTTAGTGTTCTATGCTCCGAAGTCGATTTGCATTGCATTAGGGGAAAAAATGAACCCTGAATGGGCCTTTTAGATTAAGGAGTGATTAGTGATGGACCAATCAGAAGAGGGTGGTGGCCACAGTCTATGCCCTATAAAATACTAGGCTGAAGGGTGGAGAGGGGACATATTTCTCCCTTATTTAATGAGCTGCCTCTAGAGAGAGAATGAATCTCGTAACTCAGTTGGGCCCAAAAATTCAAAATTTCTGAAAAGTTAAAAAACTCATCATAACACCTGAAAATGGACCCCCCATTACTTTTTAGGGTCAAAAGTACTCTTTTTGACCCCAAATTCAAAATCCGTGCATATTTTGAACTGAAAAAAATGAGTTTTTTCAAAAATACTCAAAAAAGAGTTATTTCCCTCCTAAACCTCACATTTTCATACCCAGGTCCCAAAAAGTCATCTTTTCCCACCATTAGGGGAAAAAATGAACCCTGCATGGGCCTTGTAAGGATCCCCAATTTTTAGGGATTAAGCTTAATTCTGTTCTTGTTTAAGGGGACAAAGTGCATTTAATAGGGCACTTTTTAGTAGGCTGGAGTAGGCTTTTTTTTAGGCTTCAATAGGCCTCTCTCTTTCTTATTCTAGAGAGAGAGAAAGAGAATCTACTTTCCACATCATCAAACTCGTACATGTATTTGAATAAAAAAATGAATTTTTTAAAAAAGTCTCATTTTCAGTTTATATTAACTCAAAAGATCCTATTTTTTAATATATATGTCAGAAGTCACTTTTTTGGGCCCATTTTCTGAAGTTTCTTTTAGAAAAAGTATAATTTTCAAACTCCCTCCAAAAGTAAGTGCCACATCATCAAATCCGTGACTATGCTTCCCCCAAAAAATGACTTTTTTCAAATTTCATCATTTTCAGCCATACTCAGTGGAAAAATACACTTTAACCCATACACATACAAGAAAACACATTTTTTGAGCAAAACCTATGCTTTAGACTCCCTTCCAACCGGTTTTTCATCTTTGTTTTTGATATTGTTGGTCATTAGCAAAGATGGTCTTGACATGTATCACAAACTTCACAGTAGAACGTCCTCATGCTCCTGCATCAACAAGTATCCATGTTCGTGTGCCTAGAGAGTTTGCTCCAAATACACGATGCAACAATGATGCCAATTCTCAAAATGAACGTCGTGCAGCTGGAGAAAAAAGTATTGATCTTTGGGCTCATGGTTCACTCTATCCTCTTGATCCAATATCTTCTTACCATCCAACATTCCATAACCTCTCAACTTTACTTCAGTTCATTGGTGCGGGTGAAGCTGGACTATTAGGTTACTGCAAGAGATTATCTACACATTCACTTGCTACTGCTAAGTATTGGTTCCAACAACATCACATCCATCATATGAGGGTGGTCACTTTAGAAAGCACAATCATATCTTTACAAAAACAACTTGCAGATTTGGAACAGGATATTGAAGCAAAACAAAGCACAATTTCAAAGTTAACTGTCAATCTCCAGCAGCTGAAAGAGACTCCACTTGGTATGAGACATAGGAAAAGATCATTGTCATCCTTTGAAGCTCTTTCAAAAGGTGGTGGAGCACGCAAACGACGTATATATGCAACAAGGTGAGTGTTTGTTTTATTTTTATATGTTTTAATGAAGATTTGTAATGGAATATTTCATTGTGTAGGTCGTTTATTGAAGACATAACTGCTTCATCAACAACACAAGACCAATTCAAGCTGATGAATAGCTGTATAAACACCAAAGAAATCACTTTTGCTTTAGACTCACGCATAGGAAAGTGTATTAGAGTTGTTGTTGAAGCTGAGTTTTCAAAGAAGTTTAAAAATCTTATCACAGTGCAAGATGTGCAGGCAATATGTGACGAAGCAGGCATCAGTAGAAATGGGTATACTGCAATGTACACCCTTCTCAGGCAAGCCTTACAATCACAAGGTATTTCTCAAAGTATATTTCCATGCCCATATAAATTGTCTATCAATAAAAAAACTTCAAATGAGGATGTGACTCGTACTATTGGACAATATTTATTCATAGAAGAAACTATGCCTGCCTCTATTTATCATCCAAATATTCCCAAGAAGCAATCAAAAATCCTATCTACACAAGGATTTACTTACACTAAATTCAACAATATATTTGTGGATCTTCAGAAGCTTCAACAAGCAATGGTTCACTTTTATAGTTCAACAATCAAAGGTACCCCTACTACATTTTATTTGGTGTTGAAGTTCTATTGCATTCAAGTGTCATATTAAGATAATGTTTTCTCTTTTGTGCAGACTGTAATGTTAAGTTAAAGTTCATACTGAAGCTTGATGAGTGTCAAATCATAAAGGGTCGGTGACTAGAAAGGTTGAGTGTGACGCTAATGAACGAAATTATGGACCATGCAATGAGTGATGAAACTTTAGGAGGGAGGGACCATTTGACTTACAGTGTGCAATCAGAGAGAGATATCTGGTGGTTAGGTGCTATAGAAGTTCCCAAAGAAACAAATAATGTTATTTCATGGATTTTTAGTAGGACTCCGTGGATTACAGAAGTAATCTCTTCTCAAATACATGGGCAAAAGCTTTTTGTAGATGATATAGGTGATTTTGATGTAGAATGGCATTTGGGTGGAGACCTTAAGAGTATAAAATGCATGTTAGGTTGTAAACAAGGAGCATCTTCTCTCTATCCTTGCCCATATTGTACACAAGGTTACAAAGGATCTAAGAGACAGTCTAAACATGCAAGGGCATTGACGAGAGTTGATGACTCTGAAGAAATTGATGAAACAGACTCATTGAATCATAGGGAATGGGAGATATCACTTTTGAGGTGTCCAATGTTACAGGAACCGACTCGTGATAAAATAAGCAATGATTGGAACCCCATTATCCCATTTCCATTAGTCAATGTTCACTTTTGTACTTTGCATGCATTCATGAGGATCTTTGATAGGCTTTTGAAGCTCCATGTTGAATATGCATTTGCAATGAAACCACTAGAGAGGTCTACAATAGCAATCCAGAAAATAGAAGATCTTTTGAATTCTATAGGTTGTCATGGTGGCCACGTATCTTTAGTTGTTAAGAAGTATGGTGAGTCTCAAGAGATTTTACAACAAGTTTCAATGACTGGGAAGAAGGCACGACGTTTCTTTAAAAAAGATGTGAATAGTCAAGATGATGGGAAATGGGAGCTTTGGAAGGACCTCTGTTCAATTACAACTGACAATGATAGTCAGGTTGATCTCATTAACAAGCGAAAGAAGGTTTGGTCATCGTTCGATCAATTGTTACATTTGATGTGTTTGGCTTCCACTAATGCTTCACAACGAGAATTATTCCAAGTGACTTTGAAGGAGTTTACACAGTCATTCATCTTATCTTGGGGAGAAAGCAACATTACACATTACATAGTAAGTTTTGCTTACATTTTTTTATTTGGTCTTAAACACTATGTGTATATCTTATTGACCAGATCATAGCATATTCTTTTTGCACATGGAGCATATTTTATGAATCGATATGGGTCACTGGACATTTTTAGTACACAAGGAATGGAGAAGTCACATTACAGGGCTAGAGGTGTTTACTTTAAAAACACTCGTCATGGGGGTGGTCTACTCCAATCAAACTATTTAGAAGAAATGTTCAATTGGTTCTTTCGTGCGACATTTGCTAGAAAATATGTAATGGAAAAGGCATGTGAGTCACAACTAGCAAAGATTACACGAAAGCTACAACATGATATTGCAAGAGAGAAGTGGATGTCATCGTCAGGACCCGAACATCATGCCCAATGGCGTGCACAAAGAGTCCGCAAGGGTTCTGCTTGGAAATAATTTCCAAACTCTTAAAATGCATTATACTTTTCAAGGTTTTTATAACCCCTTTCACTTCAAATAAAATTCTACTATTTTTGTGAATATACTTTTAATGTCTTAAAACTAATTTTTATCCATTTAAATGTGAACAGGACAATTCTTAAGTGAAAGCCTATAAATAGAGGTGTCCTTCCTCATTTTACCACTTTACAACCTAAGAGAATGGCACGCACAAAGCAGACTGCTAGGAAGGATCATGTCGTCTACCCTAGCCATGTGCAAGGTACTCAGCGCCCAACATGGATGACATCCCACAAGAAGCGTCGAACCACAAGCCACTCTTCAAGACGAAACTCGGGTGCAGGGACACAGTCCGGTAGCATTGCATCACGGGGGGATGAAGGTTCACCAGAGAGAGATGTATCCCAAGAAATAAATTATTCCCCTTCTGCATCTCATGATGAGCCCCCAATCAAGACACCAATGAAGGCAAGGCCCAAACAACGAGGACATAGACGAGTTGTGATTGAGACATCAAATTTATCGAGTTCCTCAGATGAAGAAAGTATAAATGAGCCACCATGGAACAATGATGATATCCCCGTGAACCATCGAGTAACACAAGGAGGCAAGACACTCCCCCCAGGACAAGGACAAAGACCAACCGATGAAGAAAGAGAGCAAGGTCGGGCAGAGGAAGTAAATGATGAGGCAAGACCATCTAGGCATCCTCCAAGAAGAAAGAAGAACTATCAACCACGTCGTAGACCACAACGACCACAACCCAACATCCCCCCAAATGCAAGAGCACCACAAAGGCGCAGAAAGCAAACCAGAGCCTTTGCGGAGATTCGACATTATCAAAAGTCTGTGGAGCTTCTGATTCCACGAAGGTCATTTGCAAGAGTTGTGAAGGAAGAGATCCAACGCTATTGCGTTGGACTTCGTATCCAAGGGATAGCCATTGAAGCTCTCCAAGAAGCTGCAGAGGCGTATCTTATATCAATGTTGGAGGACTCTAACCTATGTGCCATCCATGCAAAGAGAGTGACAATACAACCTAAAGATTTGCAGCTAGCTAGGAGAATTAGAGGGAATAACCATTAACCATAATTTGTACTCCCTTGTTTGGATAACCTTTTGTATATCCCATACGATGAATATTTTGTAAAACCCAAATGATGAATATAATCTGTCTTCTCATATTTGCTCTCCCAAATGTTTATCTCTTAGTGTACATGTTTTGAAGTTTATTTCTCCTATGTTTGTAGGTGTGTTTTTCCAGTACATCTTTGAAGTGTTTTTCATAGTTGTATCATTCTTTTTTCTGTACTTGTTGTAAGTGTTAATGCTATTTAATGCATTTCATGGCCAAGAAATGCCAAAAAAAGGCCTGCCACAGAAACGCGGGGATGGGCCCTGCAAAAGTTTTGCAGGGCCCATCCCCGCGTTTCTATGGCAGGCCTTTTTTCGGCATTTCCAAGCCATGAAAACCCATGCCATGCACATGGGGGCATATGATTGGCCTTGGCTAGAGTGCACTGCATGCTAAACCCCTGACCAATAGCTAAGCAATGTTTATGAACATACATGCACTAATTTACTACTGCATGCTTATATGCACCCAGAGGAGTCTTAATTTTCTCAAACTATTGCATATAAGAAGAGTGTTCCACATTTCCCCAAGTGAAGGTGCTAATTGAGAAGATAGACTTGCAATACAAGTAACCTATTGCATAGGATGGCCTAAGAATGCAAAAAAAAGGCCTGCCACAGAAACGCGGGGATGGGCCCTGCAAAAGTTTTGCAGGGCCCATCCCCGCGTTTCTGTGGCAGGCCTTTTTTTGGCATTTCCAAGCCATGAAAACCCATGCCATGCACATGGGGGCATATGATTGGCCTTGGCTAGAGTGCACTGCATGCTAAACCCCTGACCAATAGCTAAGCAATGTTTATGAACATACATGCACTGATTTACTGCTGCATGCTTATATGCACCCAGAGGAGTCTTTATTTTCTCTAATTATTGCATATAAGAAGAGTGTTCCACATTTCCCCAAGTGAAGGTGCTAATTGAGAAGATAGGCTTGCAATACAGGTAACCTAGTGCATAGGATGGCCTAGGAATGCAAAAAAAAGGCCTGCCACAGAAACGCGGGGATGGGCCCTGCAAAAGTTTTGCAGGGCCCATCCCCGCGTTTCTGTGGCAGGCCTTTTTTTTGCATTCCTTAGCCATTCCATGCATTTTGGGCAACACAAATTACAAGAAACAATGGAAAAAGACTGATTAAACTGTGCAAAAGTTATGAGATTGTCAAACCATAAAGATATAATAGATTGAATGCACATGGAAATTGGAAAAACAAAACATTGGTATTATAAAGTTTTTACAATTGGCTCTTGGCCTTGAGCCTCTCCACTACATTCTTTCTTCTCTGAAAAGATAGAGGCAATTGGTAAGTCAAAACTGATTGGGATATTAATTGAGGGTCTGTCAATCCAAGACCCAAAGCTATTCCTATTTGACCTAATATTTTTCCTCTAAAGTTAACTCCTAGGGTAGTAAGGGCAAGGGACTTCCTAACTAGAAATATACAATTGGTCCCTTGCATTATTGTAGATAGGCACAAAACTTTACTCAAGGCCTTCATACACCAAGTCATGAAGTGTCCTTGAGGGGAAAAGTCCTTGTGGATTATTACAAAATCTTCCTTTGGCAATTTTCCAATGTATTGTGCCAAGGAAGAGCCATGGCCCCGGGAAACACGGTCACCACCACTCCTTGCTGCAAATTTATCCACTTCAATTGTTTCCTGCACGTAGACAATCATAAAATTAAATAGATACATCTTGTATGAATATGAGACAACCATAAATGTCAGTAGAGACTTACATCTTGAAGCCTGTCTTCATCCTCTCCTCTTCCCATTGCATCTAGTGGAATTGATGAATGGGCCATGCCACTTTGCTCCACAACAGGGGATGTTGGAATCTTCTTCTCCAAAATTCTTTCCCTTGTTGTGGCTAGATCTTCTTCACTGGCATCTTGGTTGGCATGGCTCAAAATCTCTTCACACACAAATGCAATGGTGTCCGCAACTGATTCACCAAGTGGAATTGTTGCCTTTTCGATAATGTCAGAAGTGTTGTCCATGGGAACATCCGAGGTTAAGCTGAAAATACTAAGGCATTCGTCGAGGCGTAGACCGAATGCCTTCTCAATATCGTGCAGGAACAAAAATTCCTCTCCATCAACAAGTACAACTGAAAACATTTCCATCTCTACCTCTGGTAGAGTGGGTTCCACGGGGTCTAAGTTGGAGGGTGGACTCTTCTGTGTACTGGCTTCCTTTAATTTGTCCACTACTCCTTGAGGAAATTCTCTGGAAATTTGTTGACTCTCTTCTAATAAGTTGAGAGCTTCTGTCTGGGGTTCCTTCTTGTCATCTACAAAACCCCCAGTAACAAGATGGGGTAGGTCCATGGGTGAAGGTTCGGGCTCCTCATTGACAAAAAAGATTGTTGTTGCTATGTAGGAAAGATATTTTCTTCCCATTTTCCTTTTCTTATTTAATTGTTTAATTAAGGGCACTGTGTCATCTAACAGGTGCCCTGAAGCCTCAGCAATCGCCATGAAACGCTTTAAGCGCTTCGCAAATGCCTCATCTCCTTTATGAATGTAAAAAAGCAGGTCACAGGGGACCCATTTACACTCATATGCTGGAATATCTATGGCATATCTTAAAATATAGAGTTCCATAAAATCTGTGATCTCATCGATCACATCGGAATTCATGGCTATTGTCCCTTCAAGATTAGGGACTCTACAGACTAGGTCATACAAATCCGTACGACCATTGTAGTCTGTAGTTTCCAAAAACTCCATGAATAAATCTCGAGGAGATTTCATGGGAGTGGAAGTGCTAGCAGCCATTGCTTGCGCGCGAGATTTCTAGAGGCTTGCAGTCTGTGCTTTCTAGCTCTTTGAGAGTGCAAATATGAGAAATGAGCACATAGAGCCATTTTTATAGCAGTTTCAAGTTTTTAAATTGACTGGGCCCACTTTTAAAAGTATAGAATAGAGAAGTGCAATTTCAAAAAATGAGTTTCGGATGACAAAATAATGCACAGAAAAAAACATGAGCAACCACATTTCAAAGTAGTGAACAGAATTTTTGACATTCCAAAAGTTTTGAAATTATCATTGCAGAGAATAAGGTATATACAATATCTAACATGAATCAATTGTCCTACTTTTTACAAGGTCCTTGAAAGTGCAAAAACCATGAGATACAATGACTAGGGCCCAAGAAGTGACATTATCAGGTTGCAAAAGAACTATGACAATGAGAGCTCTGTTCCATATTTGCTCCAATCTACAGGGACTTTCATTTTGTATTCCATTCTTCTGCCCACCTGTAATCAATTTGCAACAAATTGAAGTCATTAAAGTAAAATAAACAATAACAAAAAGATTACTTTAACAAAAACATGAAACATTTCTCACCTTATGTCCTTGAATTTTGAAGATGGATTGAGTTAGTCCTTCAAACCCCATAATCATCAAGTGTTCTCTCAGATTAGCCAAGGTCCAATGATTATTCACTAAAATAGTTTCTGTTTCATTGTTGGGCAATCTAAGCTTTATTTCAAATGAATGCAAAGATCCCTCTGAACTTTGAAATGGTATCCATTTGCCAAGTTTGCACATCCAACGATCATAGTAGAATCTGATGTATAATGAAGTACGTTGTTTCAAATATCGAAATGCTATACCGGTTCCACCTATTTTACAGAGATATTTATCACCTTTTGCAATTCCTTCCATCAAACCCCAATTTTCACCAAGAAGACTTTTGACTTGCTCATATGTGATATCTTTACACATGAACATGGTGGAAGTCTCTTGGAATGAGAATCCTTGGAATAAATATACAAAACAATGAATGGGAAAAGACCAGTGCAAACCTATAGACCTAGACACTTTTGTGAATTTCAAAGAGTTATGTATATCCATTACCATCTTTTGCTTCAAAGATGATACGGACCATATATCAGGTTTTGGCCACTCCAAGCTAAGAAGAGAATGTACTTCAATTCTCTCTAACCTTCCAAAACCATTCATTGTAGAGGGTACAACATATCTATGTGTGTAAAAGAAAAATCTATCATGGTAAAGTTGAGCAGGAGATATATTTGGAAAGACTAGTGCACCAACATCTGCATGCAATGCCTGGAAAGTACCTGTAAGACTATGAAGTGGTTGCTCTTCCACCAAAGTAGAAGGAAATACATCTGAAACAAACAAAAACATATGTAAATAGTTCAGAAATATATCCGACACAAGAAAACATAAAATATTGTAGAGTAATACTTACAGTTCACAGGATATCTCATACTACTAGAGTTTTCAAGTTTCATAGTTGCCATTGTAAAAACATGTTGTACAATAGCAACCATCCCATTGTCTCTATGCTTCTTGAAGCCAAGTAACTTTCCCTTCCAATGAAGATCTAAGTTTCCACGATCTCTAACTCGATGAGGCCCAACTCTAGAGGGTTGCATGTACACCCATGCACCTTTGGAGTACTCATGTGATAGCCACTGCCCATCTGTGGCTTTGATATTGTGACATCTTAATGTGAGGATTTCATCTTTTGGTCGCCTAGAAGCTTTAGATGTTGCCATTGAAGCTAAAGGTCTTCAAGCTACAACAGTAATTCGAGATAGGAGATGCAGGTAGGTTGGAGTGTAGAAACAGGAGCTTCAATGGTGTGCTACAGAGTGAAAGTAGCATTAGGGGAAAAAATGAACCCTGAATGGGCCTTTTAGATTAAGGAGTGATTAGTGATGGACCAATCAGAAGAGGGTCGTGGCCACAGTCTATGCCCTATAAAATACTAGGCTGAAGGGTGGAGAGGGGACATATTTCTCCCTTATTTAATGAGCTGCCTCTAGAGAGAGAATGAATCTCGTAACTCAGTTGGGCCCAAAAATTCAAAATTTCTGAAAAGTTAAAAAACTCATCATAACACCTGAAAATGGACCCCCCATTACTTTTTAGGGTCAAAAGTACTCTTTCTGACCCCAAATTCAAAATCCGTGCATATTTTGAACTGAAAAAAATGAGTTTTTTCAAAAATACTCAAAAAAGAGTTATTTCCCTCCTAAACCTCACATTTTCATACCCAGGTCCCAAAAAGTCATCTTTTCCCACTACTTTCACTCTGTAGCACACCATTGAAGCTCCTGTTTCTACACTCCAACCTACCTGCATCTCCTATCTCGAATTACTGTTGTAGCTTGAAGACCTTTAGCTTCAATGGCAACATCTAAAGCTTCTAGGCGACCAAAAGATGAAATCCTCACATTAAGATGTCACAATATCAAAGCCACAGATGGGCAGTGGCTATCACATGAGTACTCCAAAGGTGCATGGGTGTACATGCAACCCTCTAGAGTTGGGCCTCATCGAGTTAGAGATCGTGGAAACTTAGATCTTCATTGGAAGGGAAAGTTACTTGGCTTCAAGAAGCATAGAGACAATGGGATGGTTGCTATTGTACAACATGTTTTTACAATGGCAACTATGAAACTTGAAAACTCTAGTAGTATGAGATATCCTGTGAACTGTAAGTATTACTCTACAATATTTTATGTTTTCTTGTGTCGGATATATTTCTGAACTATTTACATATGTTTTTGTTTGTTTCAGATGTATTTCCTTCTACTTTGGTGGAAGAGCAACCACTTCATAGTCTTACAGGTACTTTCCAGGCATTGCATGCAGATGTTGGTGCACTAGTCTTTCCAAATATATCTCCTGCTCAACTTTACCATGATAGATTTTTCTTTTACACACATAGATATGTTGTACCCTCTACAATGAATGGTTTTGGAAGGTTAGAGAGAATTGAAGTACATTCTCTTCTTAGCTTGGAGTGGCCAAAACCTGATATATGGTCCGTATCATCTTTGAAGCAAAAGATGGTAATGGATATACATAACTCTTTGAAATTCACAAAAGTGTCTAGGTCTATAGGTTTGCACTGGTCTTTTCCCATTCATTGTTTTGTATATTTATTCCAAGGATTCTCATTCCAAGAGACTTCCACCATGTTCATGTGTAAAGATATCACATATGAGCAAGTCAAAAGTCTTCTTGGTGAAAATTGGGGTTTGATGGAAGGAATTGCAAAAGGTGATAAATATCTCTGTAAAATAGGTGGAACCGGTATAGCATTTCGATATTTGAAACAACGTACTTCATTATACATCAGATTCTACTATGATCGTTGGATGTGCAAACTTGGCAAATGGATACCATTTCAAAGTTCAGAGGGATCTTTGCATTCATTTGAAATAAAGCTTAGATTGCCCAACAATGAAACAGAAACTATTTTAGTGAATAATCATTGGACCTTGGCTAATCTGAGAGAACACTTGATGATTATGGGGTTTGAAGGACTAACTCAATCCATCTTCAAAATTCAAGGACATAAGGTGAGAAATGTTTCATGTTTTTGTTAAAGTAATCTTTTTGTTATTGTTTATTTTACTTTAATGACTTCAATTTGTTGCAAATTGATTACAGGTGGGCAGAAGAATGGAATACAAAATGAAAGTCCCTGTAGATTGGAGCAAATATGGAACAGAGCTCTCATTGTCATAGTTCTTTTGCAACCTGATAATGTCACTTCTTGGGCCCTAGTCATTGTATCTCATGGTTTTTGCACTTTCAAGGACCTTGTAAAAAGTAGGACAATTGATTCATGTTAGATATTGTATATACCTTATTCTCTGCAATGATAATTTCAAAACTTTTGGAATGTCAAAAATTATGTTCACTACTTTGAAATGTGGTTGCTCATGTTTTTTTCTGTGCATTATTTTGTCATCCGAAACTCATTTTTTGAAATTGCACTTCTCTATTCTATACTTTTAAAAGTGGGCCCAGTCAATTTAAAAACTTGAAACTGCTATAAAAATGGCTCTATGTGCTCATTTCTCATATTTGCACTCTCAAAGAGCTAGAAAGCACAGACTGCAAGCCTCTAGAAATCTCGCGCGCAAGCAATGGCTGCTAGCACTTCCACTCCCATGAAATCTCCTCGAGATTTATTCATGGAGTTTTTGGAAACTACAGACTACAATGGTCGTACGGATTTGTATGACCTAGTCTGTAGAGTCCCTAATCTTGAAGGGACAATAGCCATGAATTCCGATGTGATCGATGAGATCACAGATTTTATGGAACTCTATATTTTAAGATATGCCATAGATATTCCAGCATATGAGTGTAAATGGGTCCCCTGTGACCTGCTTTTTTACATTCATAAAGGAGATGAGGCATTTGCGAAGCGCTTAAAGCGTTTCATGGCGATTGCTGAGGCTTCAGGGCACCTGTTAGATGACACAGTGCCCTTAATTAAACAATTAAATAAGAAAAGGAAAATGGGAAGAAAATATCTTTCCTACATAGCAACAACAATCTTTTTTGTCAATGAGGAGCCCGAACCTTCACCCATGGACCTACCCCATCTTGTTACTGGGGGTTTTGTAGATGACAAGAAGGAACCCCAGACAGAAGCTCTCAACTTATTAGAAGAGAGTCAACAAATTTCCAGAGAATTTCCTCAAGGAGTAGTGGACAAATTAAAGGAAGCCAGTACACAGAAGAGTCCACCCTCCAACTTAGACCCCGTGGAACCCACTCTACCAGAGGTAGAGATGGAAATGTTTTCAGTTGTACTTGTTGATGGAGAGGAATTTTTGTTCCTGCACGATATTGAGAAGGCATTCGGTCTACGCCTCGACGAATGCCTTAGTATTTTCAGCTTAACCTCGGATGTTCCCATGGACAACACTTCTGACATTATCGAAAAGGCAACAATTCCACTTGGTGAATCAGTTGCGGACACCATTGCATTTGTGTGTGAAGAGATTTTGAGCCATGCCAACCAAGATGCCAGTGAAGAAGATCTAGCCACAACAAGGGAAAGAATTTTGGAGAAGAAGATTCCAACATCCCCTGTTGTGGAGCAAAGTGGCATGGCCCATTCATCAATTCCACTAGATGCAATGGGAAGAGGAGAGGATGAAGACAGGCTTCAAGATGTAAGTCTCTACTGACATTTATGGTTGTCTCATATTCATACAAGATGTATCTATTTAATTTTATGATTGTCTACGTGCAGGAAACAATTGAAGTGGATAAATTTGCAGCAAGGAGTGGTGGTGACCGTGTTTCCCGGGGCCATGGCTCTTCCTTGGCACAATACATTGGAAAATTGCCAAAGGAAGATTTTGTAATAATCCACAAGGACTTTTCCCCTCAAGGACACTTCATGACTTGGTGTATGAAGGCCTTGAGTAAAGTTTTGTGCCTATCTACAATAATGCAAGGGACCAATTGTATATTTCTAGTTAGGAAGTCCCTTGCCCTTACTACCCTAGGAGTTAACTTTAGAGGAAAAATATTAGGTCAAATAGGAATAGCTTTGGGTCTTGGATTGACAGACCCTCAATTAATATCCCAATCAGTTTTGACTTACCAATTGCCTCTATCTTTTCAGAGAAGAAAGAATGTAGTGGAGAGGCTCAAGGCCAAGAGCCAATTGTAAAAACTTTATAATACCAATGTTTTGTTTTTCCAATTTCCATGTGCATTCAATCTATTATATCTTTATGGTTTGACAATCTCATAACTTTTGCACAGTTTAATCAGTCTTTTTCCATTGTTTCTTGTAATTTGTGTTGCCCAAAATGCATGGAATGGCTAAGGAATGCAAAAAAAAGGCCTGCCACAGAAACGCGGGGATGGGCCCTGCAAAACTTTTGCAGGGCCCATCCCCGCGTTTCTGTGGCAGGCCTTTTTTTTGCATTCCTAGGCCATCCTATGCACTAGGTTACCTGTATTGCAAGCCTATCTTCTCAATTAGCACCTTCACTTGGGGAAATGTGGAACACTCTTCTTATATGCAATAATTAGAGAAAATAAAGACTCCTCTGGGTGCATATAAGCATGCAGCAGTAAATCAGTGCATGTATGTTCATAAACATTGCTTAGCTATTGGTCAGGGGTTTAGCATGCAGTGCACTCTAGCCAAGGCCAATCATATGCCCCCATGTGCATGGCATGGGTTTTCATGGCTTGGAAATGCCAAAAAAAGGCCTGCCACAGAAACGCGGGGATGGGCCCTGCAAAACTTTTGCAGGGCCCATCCCCGCGTTTCTGTGGCAGGCCTTTTTTTGCATTCTTAGGCCATCCTATGCAATAGGTTACCTGTATTGCAAGTCTATCTTCTCAATTAGCACCTTCACTTGGGGAAATGTGGAACACTCTTCTTATATGCAATAGTTTGAGAAAATTAAGACTCCTCTGGGTGCATATAAGCATGCAGCAGTAGATTAGTGCATGTATGTTCATAAACATTGCTTAGCTATTGGTCAGGGGTTTAGCATGCAGTGCACTCTAGCCAAGGCCAATCATATGCCCCCATGTGCATGGCATGGGTTTTCATGGCTTGGAAATGCCAAAAAAAGGCCTGCCACAGAAATGCGGGGATGGGCCCCGCAAAACTTTTGCAGGGCCCATCCCCGCGTTTCTGTGGCAGGCCTTTTTTTGGCATTTCTTGGCCATGAAATGCATTAAATAGCATTAACACTTACAACAAGTACAGAAAAAAGAATGATACAACTATGAAAAACACTTCAAAGATGTACTGGAAAAACACACCTACAAACATAGGAGAAATAAACTTCAAAACATGTACACTAAGAGATAAACATTTGGGAGAGCAAATATGAGAAGACAGATTATATTCATCATTTGGGTTTTACAAAATATTCATCGTATGGGATATACAAAAGGTTATCCAAACAAGGGAGTACAAATTATGGTTAATGGTTATTCCCTCTAATTCTCCTAGCTAGCTGCAAATCTTTAGGTTGTATTGTCACTCTCTTTGCATGGATGGCACATAGGTTAGAGTCCTCCAACATTGATATAAGATACGCCTCTGCAGCTTCTTGGAGAGCTTCAATGGCTATCCCTTGGATACGAAGTCCAGCGCAATAGCGTTGGATCTCTTCCTTCACAACTCTTGCAAATGACCTTCGTGGAATCAGAAGCTCCACAGACTTTTGATAATGTCGAATCTCCGCAAAGGCTCTGGTTTGCTTTCTGCGCCTTTGTGGTGCTCTTGCATTTGGGGGGATGTTGGGTTGTGGTCGTTGTGGTCTACGACGTGGTTGATAGTTCTTCTTTCTTCTTGGAGGATGCCTAGATGGTCTTGCCTCATCATTTACTTCCTCTGCCCGACCTTGCTCTCTTTCTTCATCGGTTGGTCTTTGTCCTTGTCCTGGGGGGAGTGTCTTGCCTCCTTGTGTTACTCGATGGTTCACGGGGATATCATCATTGTTCCATGGTGGCTCATTTATACTTTCTTCATCTGAGGAACTCGATAAATTTGATGTCTCAATCACAACTCGTCTATGTCCTCGTTGTTTGGGCCTTGCCTTCATTGGTGTCTTGATTGGGGGCTCATCATGAGATGCAGAAGGGGAATAATTTATTTCTTGGGATACATCTCTCTCTGGTGAACCTTCATCCCCCCGCGATGCAATGCTACCGGACTGTGTCCCTGCACCCGAGTTTCGTCTTGAAGAGTGGCTTGTGGTTCGACGCTTCTTGTGGGATGTCATCCATGTTGGGCGCTGAGTACCTTGCACATGGCTAGGGTAGACGACATGATCCTTCCTAGCAGTCTGCTTTGTGCGTGCCATTCTCTTAGGTTGTAAAGTGGTAAAATGAGGAAGGACACCTCTATTTATAGGCTTTCACTTAAGAATTGTCCTGTTCACATTTAAATGGATAAAAATTAGTTTTAAGACATTAAAAGTATATTCACAAAAATAGTAGAATTTTATTTGAAGTGAAAGGGGTTATAAAAACCTTGAAAAGTATAATGCATTTTAAGAGTTTGGAAATTATTTCCAAGCAGAACCCTTGCGGACTCTTTGTGCACGCCATTGGGCATGATGTTCGGGTCCTGACGATGACATCCACTTCTCTCTTGCAATATCATGTTGTAGCTTTCGTGTAATCTTTGCTAGTTGTGACTCACATGCCTTTTCCATTACATATTTTCTAGCAAATGTCGCACGAAAGAACCAATTGAACATTTCTTCTAAATAGTTTGATTGGAGTAGACCACCCCCATGACGAGTGTTTTTAAAGTAAACACCTCTAGCCCTGTAATGTGACTTCTCCATTCCTTGTGTACTAAAAATGTCCAGTGACCCATATCGATTCATAAAATATGCTCCATGTGCAAAAAGAATATGCTATGATCTGGTCAATAAGATATACACATAGTGTTTAAGACCAAATAAAAAAATGTAAGCAAAACTTACTATGTAATGTGTAATGTTGCTTTCTCCCCAAGATAAGATGAATGACTGTGTAAACTCCTTCAAAGTCACTTGGAATAATTCTCGTTGTGAAGCATTAGTGGAAGCCAAACACATCAAATGTAACAATTGATCGAACGATGACCAAACCTTCTTTCGCTTGTTAATGAGATCAACCTGACTATCATTGTCAGTTGTAATTGAACAGAGGTCCTTCCAAAGCTCCCATTTCCCATCATCTTGACTATTCACATCTTTTTTAAAGAAACGTCGTGCCTTCTTCCCAGTCATTGAAACTTGTTGTAAAATCTCTTGAGACTCACCATACTTCTTAACAACTAAAGATACGTGGCCACCATGACAACCTATAGAATTCAAAAGATCTTCTATTTTCTGGATTGCTATTGTAGACCTCTCTAGTGGTTTCATTGCAAATGCATATTCAACATGGAGCTTCAAAAGCCTATCAAAGATCCTCATGAATGCATGCAAAGTACAAAAGTGAACATTGACTAATGGAAATGGGATAATGGGGTTCCAATCATTGCTTATTTTATCACGAGTCGGTTCCTGTAACATTGGACACCTCAAAAGTGATATCTCCCATTCCCTATGATTCAATGAGTCTGTTTCATCAATTTCTTCAGAGTCATCAACTCTCGTCAATGCCCTTGCATGTTTAGACTGTCTCTTAGATCCTTTGTAACCTTGTGTACAATATGGGCAAGGATAGAGAGAAGATGCTCCTTGTTTACAACCTAACATGCATTTTATACTCTTAAGGTCTCCACCCAAATGCCATTCTACATCAAAATCACCTATATCATCTACAAAAAGCTTTTGCCCATGTATTTGAGAAGAGATTACTTCTGTAATCCACGGAGTCCTACTAAAAATCCATGAAATAACATTATTTGTTTCTTTGGGAACTTCTATAGCACCTAACCACCAGATATCTCTCTCCGATTGCACACTGTAAGTCAAATGGTCCCTCCTTCCTAAAGTTTCATCACTCATTGCATGGTCCATAATTTCGTTCATTAGCGTCACACTCAACCTTTCTAGTCACCGACCCTTTATGATTTGACACTCATCAAGCTTCAGTATGAACTTTAACTTAACATTACAGTCTGCACAAAAGAGAAAACATTATCTTAATATGACACTTGAATGCAATAGAACTTCAACACCAAATAAAATGTAGTAGGGGTACCTTTGATTGTTGAACTATAAAAGTGAACCATTGCTTGTTGAAGCTTCTGAAGATCCACAAATATATTGTTGAATTTAGTGTAAGTAAATCCTTGTGTAGATAGGATTTTTGATTGCTTCTTGGGAATATTTGGATGATAAATAGAGGCAGGCATAGTTTCTTCTATGAATAAATATTGTCCAATAGTACGAGTCACATCCTCATTTGAAGTTTTTTTATTGATAGACAATTTATATGGGCATGGAAATATACTTTGAGAAATACCTTGTGATTGTAAGGCTTGCCTGAGAAGGGTGTACATTGCAGTATACCCATTTCTACTGATGCCTGCTTCGTCACATATTGCCTGCACATCTTGCACTGTGATAAGATTTTTAAACTTCTTTGAAAACTCAGCTTCAACAACAACTCTAATACACTTTCCTATGCGTGAGTCTAAAGCAGAAGTGATTTCTTTGGTGTTTATACAGCTATTCATCAGCTTGAATTGGTCTTGTGTTGTTGATGAAGCAGTTATGTCTTCAATAAACGACCTACACAATGAAATATTCCATTACAAATCTTCATTAAAACATATAAAAATAAAACAAACACTCACCTTGTTGCATATATACGTCGTTTGCGTGCTCCACCACCTTTTGAAAGAGCTTCAAAGGATGACAATGATCTTTTCCTATGTCTCATACCAAGTGGAGTCTCTTTCAGCTGCTGGAGATTGGCAGTTGACTTTGAAATTGTGCTTTGTTTTGCTTCAATATCCTGTTCCAAATCTGCAAGTTGTTTTTGTAAAGATATGATTGTGCTTTCTAAAGTGACCACCCTCATATGATGGATGTGATGTTGTTGGAACCAATACTTAGCAGTAGCAAGTGAATGTGTAGATAATCTCTTGCAGTAACCTAATAGTCCAGCTTCACCCGCACCAATGAGCTGAAGTAAAGTTGAGAGGTTATGGAATGTTGGATGGTAAGAAGATATTGGATCAAGAGGATAGAGTGAACCATGAGCCCAAAGATCAATACTTTTTTCTCCAGCTGCACGACGTTCATTTTGAGAATTGGCATCATTGTTGCATCGTGTATTTGGAGCAAACTCTCTAGGCACACGAACATGGATACTTGTTGATGCAGGAGCATGAGGACGTTCTACTGTGAAGTTTGTGATACATGTCAAGACCATCTTTGCTAATGACCAACAATATCAAAAACAAAGATGAAAAACCGGTTGGAAGGGAGTCTAAAGCATAGGTTTTGCTCAAAAAATGTGTTTTCTTGTATGTGTATGGGTTAAAGTGTATTTTTCCACTGAGTATGGCTGAAAATGATGAAATTTGAAAAAAAGTCATTTTTTGGGGGAAGCATAGTCACGGATTTGATGATGTGGCACTTACTTTTGGAGGGAGTTTGAAAATTATACTTTTTCTAAAAGAAACTTCAGAAAATGGGCCCAAAAAAGTGACTTCTGACATATATATTAAAAAATAGGATCTTTTGAGTTAATATAAACTGAAAATGAGACTTTTTTAAAAAATTCATTTTTTTATTCAAATACATGTACGAGTTTGATGATGTGGAAAGTAGATTCTCTTTCTCTCTCTCTAGAATAAGAAAGAGAGAGGCCTATTGAAGCCTAAAAAAAAGCCTACTCCAGCCTACTAAAAAGTGCCCTATTAAATGCACTTTGTCCCCTTAAACAAGAACAGAATTAAGCTTAATCCCTAAAAATTAGGGATCCTTACAAGGCCCATGCAGGGTTCATTTTTTCCCCTAATGGTTTAAAGTGCACGCACAATGTGATGCAAGAAACCGAAACTTGAGAAGGAGCTTAACCTGCTGTGATACCACTGTTGGGTGTGTGTAGAAGTGTGCAAGACACACGAGAAGCACACACAAGGAGCACACATGCATCAAGACACACGAAGAAGATGATGGCTATAATTTCTCTCTCTATTGATGATGAACTAAACTGAAGTAAGAGTTGAATAATATCCCTAAGTAGAAAGTACCACCACACCTGAGTGAATCAAGTATGTGGTAACATGGGGAAAAAACCTCTATCTAGCACTAGATTAAAAAATGCCCATGTATAGGGAAAAGGTTCACATCAAAGATACTCAAGGAACACATAAGTGTAACAGTAGCAAGAAGGTCTAAATAGTACATTGATAGATTCTTGAAGTCTAAAAAAGCTACAATAACCAAGTAGGTGTCCTTTTGCATTGATGAAATCTTTAGCTCTTAGCCAATGATACTTATTTATTCTAAAAGATTTTCATATTTAGATTCTTGTTTGAAAGACTCAATATATTGTGAAGATAAAAAGGTCTCATAATTGTTGGGAACATATAAGAGAATGCAACAGTAGATACAAGGATATCTCATTCAAAGGAACTTTTAGAAGAAATAACTAAATTCTTTTTCCAAAAATGAGAGAAGAAATCGAAATGAAAGAGATGTTCTAATAACAGGATTCTTGGATATTGATGCAGATCATGGTACATAATCATATGATAGAGAAAGACCATCTCAAACCTTGACAATGATATCTCTAAAATTATTTGGTTTCGAATAGAAATGGAATAATCATAGAACTAATAAGTGATTCTACATTAAAAAACCTATTACAGAAAGATGCTATCAAACACAACAAATGAAAGGAAGGGATAGCATACAAAGCATTTGAAAATTTGAGAGAACCATCATCTCTACTAATCAGAATGATCTTACGGAATCCTATTATAGGATAAGAGGAGTCGTTAGTGCATATGATAGTATTTTGATTAGGGGCAAGCTCAAGTGATATGAAGAAACTATGTTTTGAGGTAATATGTTTAATTTTCTCTTTATCAAAGTACCAAACATCTGTGTCTACTACAATCATACACTTCTCATGAGAAGATGGGTCATAGTTGCATATAGTAGTAAATGCCCATTCTTCATTATAATCAAAATTAGTAGACTTTGTTTTAGGTGTAGAGACATCTACAACAAACATCCTAATCTCTTCCTTCTTTGCCTCCTTTGTCGTTAGTTGTGGAAAAATCTTTATGCCATGATCATTTCGCTTATGGTATTTACATTGTTTTTGGTTGTCCTTTTTCTTCTCATCTTTGTCTTCCTTCTCCAACTGTGGAGCATTATAAAATTTCTACTTACTAGTAGATGAGCTCCATTTACATTTTCCCTTCTCGTTTTCTTCCCCGACTTTTTAGTTCCCTCCTCAATCCATTTGTTCACTAGCACACAAGATAGCCCCCTTACAACCTACTAAACCTCTAACCCTTCAAACTAAGATGATGGATGGCCTTCAAAAAAGGCCATGTATCACTTGTTGGCAATGGGGTATGTTTGTTCATACTAAAGTTAAATGTAGGTGGCAACTCAATGATATGGAACCTGTGAGAGTTCAAAAACAAAACATAGAGGTAGTTCATGAAGACTGTCAACCTGATTGGACCGAAGAAGCATTGGAAGAAGATATAAGTACCTTGGGTAAGGAAATTTCTATCCATTCTGTACTTTGCATGAACAATACTTATAATGGTAAAGTTGTTAATACTTTACATGATGATGGCAATAGGTTTACAATCTTCAAGGCCAAAATGTTGCAATAATGTGTCAATATAGTTTGTTTGATACAAAGCTATTCCCCCATCAACTTGCATAAATTGAATACCCAAAAAAATGATGCGAATGCCCCAAGTTTGACACCTCAAATGAGGCATGCAAATCAGCCTTACAATCAGCAGTATGCTTCTCATGAGGACTAGGGAACAAACATGTCATCAATATACACAACAATGATCAGAAGCACATCATTTGCATGCTTAACATAGAAGGTGCTCTTAGTTGGATTGTTCTCAAAACCATGTGCACTCAGATATACATGTATCTTTTCATACCAATCACATGGTGCTTGCTTCAAACCATATAATGCCTTTTTCAACCCACACACTTGGTTTTCATGCCCTTTCTACACAAAGCCAAATGGCTCAAAACATAGGCTTCTTCATGCAAGTCACCATTCAAAAATGCAGTTTTAATGTCCAATTGATGTACATTCCAACCATGATGAGCTGCAAGTGCATAAATGCTATGAACAGTAGTCACTCGACATGTAGGAGCAAAGGTCTCATCAAAATCAATGCCTCTTTCCTGAGCATAACCCTTTGCAACAAGCCTGGCCTTATACTTGGCAACTATTCCATGAGGCTTATGCTTTAGCTTGTATACCCACTTAGTGCCAATGGCCTTCTTGCATGGAGGCAAGTCACATAAAGACTAAGTACCATTTTTCATAATAGCATCATATTCTAACTGTGTAGCAACCATCCAATTTTTAGAATTTTGTGCTTCATCAAACCAATATGACTCATTCTCATCACAAAGACTCGATGCAACCATAGCATAGCAATCTGATGCAAAAGAAGCACTATGGGACCCTGAATGAGTATGATATGATAGAGGTGCATCTAATTTGCTATCACGCAAAGTCTACACCAGACATTTTGGCATAGTTTTTTGCCTCCTCAATATGAGCTCTCTCATCAACAAGTGCATCATGTAAATCTGCATTAGAAATGGAATGATCTGAATCATCACATGAAACTTGCAAAGGCTGAGAAGTTGCCTCATGGGGACTAGCACTAGACTGTCCACCTGTAAAAAGAGGCAGCAAAGTGCCATTACATGTCTTTGGAGCTAACTATGTGTCCTTAGTACATGAAAGTAATGTCTCAATAGCATCTTCCAAAAAAAAAACATCACAGCTAACCAAAATGCATTTAGTGTCTAGATGATACAGATAATGGCATTTGCTTTTAGAATTGTACCCAAAAAAATACATTTCACTGCTTTATCATCCAATTTTCCATGTTGTTGTTCAGGCACTAATGCATATTCCAGACAATAAAAAAACATGCAGGTGAGCAATAGATGGCTTACAACCATGCCAAGCCTCATATGGAGTGATAGAATACAATGCTTTAGTGGGACACTTGTTAAGTACATATGCTGCACACATAACAACCTCAAGCTAGAACTATGTGGTAAAGGCTGACTCTTGACCATACACTATGCCATCTCCATGAGTGACCTCTTCTTTCATTGAGCAACTCCATTTTGTTGAGGTGTATAAAACACTATACAATGATGTTTTATCCCACATTCTACAAGAAATGCATTAAAATTAGAAGACATATATCCCCCCCCCCCCCCCCCCCGATTAGAATGGAGGGTGCCTATTTTACATACTGATAGATTTTTAGCCAAAAGCAAAAACTGTTTGAAGACATAAACACTTCAGAATTTCCTGTCAATGGATATACCCATGCATGCCTGGAAAAACCATCAATGAAAGTCATGAAGTAAACACAATTTCCAAAAGAGGGTGTCTACATAGGACCACAGACATCACCGTGAATTGTTAAAAATAAAGAAGCAAGGTTGTATATATTTTTGCAAAAAGGATTTTCTTCAAATAGAAGGAAAATACAAAAACAAAAAAATAGAAGCATTTACTTCAGAAAGTAGTGGAGGCCAAAAGAAAATCAATGAAAAGAGAATCAAATCCAAAAAACTGAACTAGAAGAGGAGTGGATGTCCAAAGTAGTGGAAGAGTTATGAAGAAGAGCTCTCAAACTCATCGTGAGAGTTTTTGGACACTTGGCTATAAAAGAGGCAAAGAGGACACTCAAGAACAGAGGAAGAAGGTGTGGAAGTCTCCTTGTAGGTAGTTCATTTGATTTGAGTCATTTTGTTCTCTTCACTTTCATAGACTATGTCCAACCGCATACCAATTTTTGGGTAGCTTGATTGTGAGAGTCATATCTTTCAATATATGTATCCAATTTTAGAGTTTGAACATTCGATGGAAAGCCTATCTTGATTACTTCCTCTTTCTACAAGAATTTTATCAAATTTGTTTTTCAGCTTAACTGAGTGGACAGGCAGCCTATCTTGAGGTGAAGAGTTGCCAAGCTAGAACTAATCCAAATTGAGTGTTTCATAGCTCATTTGAAAGCTATGAGTGTTCAGTTTGAGTGACCAAAGTTTCAAGTTCATTGAATGTTTTAGTTGATACCAATTGTCATTTGAAGGTTTAGCTATTGGTAAAAGTCTCAATCCTAAGAAGGTCTTCTACACTTTCCACTGCGAATCGGAGAGGAATTCTCCAACAATTGGTATCAGAGCATTGGAGCTTGAAGAGGCAAATCATTGGAATTGAATTGAAGCAAAGGAGAAGCTACAAATCAAGGGGGTGATTCATAAAGTCAAGAAAGAGCGCAACAACATATTTGAGGTAAACTTCGATCTTGGAAGTTTTCAATGACCGATTTAGGACAACAAGTTGAGAAGTTATACAAAGATAATTTTCAATCATGGAGATATAGAATGAAAAATTACCTTAAAGGTAAACGTTTATGGAGTCTAGTTATTAAAGATGATCCACAACCAGTGGACGTTCAAGATCTGAACATTACTCTAGCACAAAGGAGACAATTTGCTGATTGGGAAGATAGGAATCAAAGGGTGATGTTCCTCATTTCATAAGTTATTTCTAACACTATGATTGGTCATGTGCAAAGTTTAGAGATAGCCAAGGAATTTTGGGAAGCATTGGAGAAGGTGTATGCTACCTCAACAAGGTCTCAAAGGATGCAACTCAAGAACGAGCTCAACAACAGGAAGAAAAGCCTAAACCAAAGCATTAGTGAGTATACATTGAGGATCAAGGAGCTTTGAGGTCAGCTAGCATCAGTTGGATGCAAGATAGAAGAGGAAGACATCATCCAAAACATCCCTCAATGGCTTGAGGAGTGAAGAGAACTCAAAGCCCCTCATCATAAACATTCTTTATAGAGATCCTCTACCAACATTCGACGAGATTATACCAAATCTTGTGGCTGAAGAGGTTTCTCAACAAGGAGAAGACAACAAAGGTAAGGACAACCATAGTCAAATGTTATATGCAGGTCGAGGTAGAGGAAGAAACTCAAGAGGAGGCTCGAGAGGAAGAGAAAGAAGCTACAACAACACAAATTCCAACCAACACAACTCAGAGGACAACAAGGACAACTCAAATGACAACACACATGGAAGAGGTCAAGGAAGAAATAGAGGAAGAGGTCGAGGTTCATACAATCCTCATAAAGGTATAACATGTTATTATTGTGGTAAAGTAGGACATTATGCAAATGATTGTTGGCAAAAGAATAGAAGTTGAATGGAGGCCACCAAAGGAGCCAGAATAACTATGTGAGTACATCAAGTGAAGAAGGCAAGCAAACCATGCTTGCCATGAAGCATGAGTACAACAACCCGAGAAGTGATGATAAAAAATGGTTTATAGATTCAAGTTGCAGCAACCATATGACATGCCAAGGAGATTTATTCACAAAGCTACAAGCTCCAAGTGGAAAAGGATGTTTGGAGACTGGTGATGAAACTCAACATGCAATTGAGCATGTTGGAGATATCAAGCTTGGAGACAAGAAGGTATTGATTGATGTTCTTCATGTTCCTACTATTGCAAAGAATTTGATTTCAGTAGGACAAATGGTAGAGAAAGGATATCATGTTATCTTTAATGAAAAAGGATGCTTTATAAAGAATCCAAATGAAGGATTCAAGGTCATTGCTCAAGGAAGGAAAGAAGGTAGGATGTTCACTTTGGACATTCAACAATCACATGGAAAGGTGATGTATATTCAGTTTGGAAACAAGAGGATTGCTGAAATCGATTTGTGGCAAAAAAGGTTTGGAAATATCAACATTCCCAAGCTCAAGGACATGAGCAACCATGAAGTGGTAAGAGGTCTTCCAAGCTTCAATGATGTTGTACTACATGAGTTTTGTGAAGCATGCCAACTAGGAAAGCAAAGTCGACAACCATTCAAGAAAAGCAACTATGTGGCAAGGAATGTCCTCAACTTGATACACACGGAGGTATGGGGACCATCACAACAAGCATCAGTAGCTGGTAATAGATATTTTGTCACTTTTATTGATGATTATTCAAGAAAAGTATGGATGTTTTGCATAAAACAAAAATCAGATGTGTTCTCCATGTTTAAGAGATTTAAAACACAGGCAGAAAATGAAACAGTACGCTACATAAAGACCTTGAGGTATGATGGAGGAGGAGAATATTTCTCCTAAGAATTTTCAGATTTTCTTTATGAAAATGGCATCAAGTGACAATTTACATGTAGGTACACACCTCAACAAAATGGAATAGCTGAAAGGAAAAATAGACACATCACAGAAGTTGTAAGATGCATGATCAATGAGATGAAGGTGCCACCAAACTATTGGGCGCAAGCAGTAGGGCTAATTATTTGATCAACAAGTGCACAACAGATGGAGTGCAAAATTTAACTCCTGAGGAGGTTTATTTCAGTAAAAAACGTAACCTTACACATCTCAAAGTTTTTGGATGTGTGTGTTATGTTCACATCCCTCAAGAACTAAGGAAAAAGATGGAGGCAAAGTCAGAAAAATGTATTTTCATTGGATATTCATCGAAGCAAAAGGGATATAGGTGCTACAATCCGGTGACAAAAGATTTATGAATCTCAAGAGATGTGGTATTTGATGAGCTAAGACCATGGTTTGAAGACAAAGGGAAAGAGAAGATACTTGAAGAAGATTGCAAAGATGATGGAGGTGCTATCCAAGAAGAATTTCAGCAAAGAAGCACTCAAATGTCAGGTCCAGAAGCTTCTACATTACATGGAGAAAGCTCAACATGGAAGGGGAGACTAATGAGTCATTCCTCATCACCAACATCAGGTTATGAAAGATTTGAAGCTGAAAGTGTTGCCCAACATAGTGATTCAAATGCAAGTGAAGAAGATTATGAAGAGGTGATTACACCAAAGGTAAAGCTGAACCGGTTGAAGAAGCAATATTCAAAAGGAAATGAAAGGAGGTCTTCAAGAGCAAGGTATCCAATTCAAAGGCTGAGCTATGATAGTTTTCTTGCAAAGCATTTTGCATATATGACACAGGTGGTCAAAGAGAAAGAACCAAATGCATATGAAGAAGCATGTACACAAAAAGAATGGCAGCAAGCTATGCAAGAAGAGATAAAAGCTCTCAAGGACAATCACACATGGGAGCTAGTTCCAAAGGCTGAAGGTATGAAGATTGTTCCAAATAAATGGGTGTTTAAAATAAAGAGAAATGCTGATGGTTCTCTAACTAGACATAAAGCTAGACTAGTAGCAAAAGGATTCAAGCAAACTCATGACATCGACTATGAACAGGCTTTCAACCCGGTTGCAGAGATGGGAACAATTAGAACCTTGATTGCAGTGAGTGGAGCAAGGAGATGGCCATTGTACCAACTTCACATAAGAAAATGTGTTTCTCAATGGAGAACTTCAAGAAGAGGTTTACATGAGTCAATTGATTGGATTTGAAGATAAAAAGCATCCAAGTTTTGTTTGTAAATTGAAGAAAGCTTTGTATGGGCTGAAGCAAGCACCACGTGCTTGGAACCAAAGATTGGTTGAGTACCTCACAAGGTGTAGGTATAGTCCAAGTAGTGCACATCCCTCTCTCTACATGAAGAAAGAAGAAGGCAAACAAGTATACATTTGCATATATGTTGATGATCTCATCATAAGAGGAAGTAATGTTACAGGAATACAAGAGATAAAAAGAAAACTCAGTAAGGGAGTAAAATCTCAGATCTTGGTGAGCTGAAATACTTTTTAGGCATTGAGGTATTCTATGAGAAAGATGGCATCTACTTGATTTAAAGAAGGTATCTGTTGGATGTTCTTTTCAGATTTGGAATGAGTGAATGCAAACCCCTCACTCAACCTATGGACACAAATGTGAAGCTATGCTCAGATGATGGAGAGAAGTTACATAATGTAACTACATAGAGGAGTATTATAGGTTCATTGATCTATGCTACAATCACAAGACCAAATTTGTGTTATATCATTGGAGTTCTCTCTCAATTTATGCAAGATCCAACAAGTGAACATTTAAATTCAGCCAAAGGAGTAATAAGGTATGTGAAGCACACAGTGAATCATGCCTTGTTTTATAGATATGATGAAGAATTTCAAGTAAAGGGCTTCAGTGATGTTGATTGGGCTGGTTCGAAGGAAGATAGAAGATCCACTTCAGGTTCTGTATTCATGATAGGTAGCAAACCTATCACATGGAGCTCAAAGAAGCAACCTACTGTTGCAATATAATCTACAGAAGTTGAATATAGAGGATTAGCCTTTGCAACTTGTGAAGCTATGTAGATTAAGAAGCTCTTGGCTGATCTTGATGTGCAGGTAGAGACCATTCCAATTTATGGTGACAACATGTCAAGCATTTACTTGACAAACTATCCAATGTTTCATGCACAAAGTAAGCACATAGAAGTGCATTATCATTATGTTCGAGAAAAAGTTTTGAGTAAGGATGTGGATATAAAATTCATTAGAACTAATGACCATGTTGTAGACATGTTTAGAAAGTCCTTAGATGCTGCTAAGCTAAAGAGGTTCAAGGATGAAATCAACTTGTAGGATATGGCTAAAGGTGCAAGCTCACATGTGAGCTTGAGGGGGAGTGTTAAAAATAAAGAAGAAAGGTTGTATATATTTGTGCAAAAAGGATTTTCTTCAAATATAAGGAAAATATAACATTAGGGGAAAAAATGAACCCTGCATGGGCCTTTTAGATTAAGGAGTGATTAGAGATGGACCAATGAGAAGAGGGTGGTGGCCACAATCTAGTCTCTTAATCACATAGGGTAGGCATAGGCTTCCCTTGTTTTGGTGTGGTCAAAGCTCCAAAAACCATCTAAAATTCATGGTTTTCTTTAGAGAGTTGTTTTGGGAGGCTCCAAAATCGTTTAGAGCCCTTGGATTGCTCAAAGATCTAAAGGCTAAGAACAAATAAAAAAAATCAAGCTATCCTTGAAATTGGACCCTTGGATTGGCTTTAGATCAAATGGTTCATATTAAAGCAATCATAACGACTACGCCTTTTGTCCTAGGCCATTGGATGTGCTTCCAGATCGAACGGCGGGTTTCAAAATTCGTGAGAGTTTTGGCATGTGCATTCTTGACCATTCGATGTGGCCAATATCGAATGGCTAATGTTGCTCCAACACAATACAAAGGCACCTTTTAAAGTTGGCCATTGGATCAACTCCCAAATTTAATGACTCCAATATACATGCGCATGATGATCAACCCCAAACATGGGCGTGCATCTAAAAATTAGGGATCCTTACAAGGCCCATGCAGCGCTCACTTTTCCCCCTAATGAAAATGAAAAATAGAAGCATTTACTTCAGCAAGTAGTGCAGGCCAAAAGAGAATCAATCAAAAGAGAATCAAATCCAAAAAACTAAACTGGAAGAGGAGTGGTTGTCCAAAGTAGTGGAAGAGTTATGGAGAAGATCTCTCAAACTCATCATGAGAGTTTTTGGATACTTGGCTATAAAAGAGGCAAGGGAGGACACTCAAGAATAGAGGAAGAAGGCATGGAAGTCCCCTTGTAGGTAGTTCATTTGGTCTGAGTCATTTCGTTCTCTTCACTCTCATAGACTATGTCCAGCCGCATACCAATTTCTAGGTAGCTTGATTATGAGAATCATATCTCTCAATATATGTACCCAATTTTAGATTTAAACACTCATTGGAAAGCTTATCTTGAGTACTTCCTTTTTTATAGAACAGGTTTATCAAATTATTTACGCTCTATGAGTTATTTAGTTTTTAGTGAAGTACAGTTTTCAGCTTAACTGAGTGGACATGCAGCCTATCTTGAGGCAAAGATTTCCCAAACCAAAACTTATCCAAATTGAGTGTTTGATAGCTCATTTGAAAGCTGTAAGTTTCTAGTTTGAGTGATCAAAGTTTTAAGTTCATTGGATTTTTTAATTGATATGAATTTTCATTTGAAGGTTAAGCTATTGGTAAAAGTTTTGATCCTGAGAAGATCTTCTACATTTTCCGCTGCCAATAGGAGAGGAATTCTCCAACATGAACAAACTGTAATTTCTAAGTAGCTCAAACTAAACCATCTTTTGGGAAGGAGGAACACTGCATTTTGCCCAAAATAGAGCCTTCACATACATGTTTATCAGGTGCCTCAAGTTTGGGCAAAGACCACACCATTTCAGATTTCTTTAGGCATAGCAAACTAGCAAAATTCAGATGACCAAAGTGTGCATGCCAAAGCTTTGCATCTGACATAGCTTGAGAATCTTGAACTACACATGCTGAATCAGTCACAGATTTTGCATAATCTATGAGCTTATACAACCCATGACATAAAATGCTAGAAGCAATAATGATGTTGCCATTTGATAGATCATGAATTGTACATCTATCATCCATAAATTTCATAGCCATCCCAACCTTGGCTAATGTTGAAACTGATAACATATTTTTCTTGATCCCTAGCACAAATAAAACATGTGAGAATGTAAAAGAACTACCATCAGCTGTAGTTAGAATGATCTTACGAAATGTCATGATAGGATAAGAGGAGTTGTTAGTGCATGTGACAGTATTCCCTATAAGGGTAGGCTCGAGTGAAGTGAAGAAACTATGCACTGTTCATGAGAAGATGGGTCATAACTCCAAACAGTGGTAAATTCCCATTCTTCATTGTACACAAGATTAGTAGACTCTCTTTTGGGTGTAGAGGCCTCTACAACAACCATTCCAACCTCTTTCTTCCTTGCCTCTTTAGCAGCTAGTTTTGGATAACTCTTTATGACACGATCATTTCCTTTATAGTATTTGCAAAAAAAAAATTGCTTTTTTGTTTTCTTCTTGTCTGTCATCCTTCTTTGATTGTGCAGAATTAGTAGACTTTTGCTTACTAGTAGAAGAGCTCCATTTACCGTTGCACTTCTAGTTAGCTAGGAAAGCTTGATCTACAACATGCATAATGGACCTGTTCTAAAGGAAGAGTAGAAGAAAAACTCTTTTATGAATCGAGAAAACCATTCAGAGCACTCTACACAAGTGAACTGTCAGGCAAAACTTCATCAATAGAAATCAACTATTCCTTCAAATCTTTGATCTTTGTCAAGAAAATGTCCATGGAATCTCCTTCATTCATGTGCTCACTCTCCAACTATTTTCGGAGGTAAGCAACACGAGCCTCATTCCTTGCCTAGTATAAAGTGGTAAGTGTATCGCAAGCATCCTTAGCTATTCTGTAAGAGCGAATAAGAGGAATAATGTCATGTTTGACAGACAAGGCTGTCAATGCATGTGCTTGAACATCTCTGCCATCCCACTAAATTTTCTTTTTGCAGTAGGTGCACTAGGAACCACAACATGAACATGAACATGAAGAATATCACCATCTCCAATGCCATCTGCATCACCTTCAGCAACTATGTTTACACATGTAGTAGTTCATTTTTCAACACCCTGCATGATATTCCACAATGCTTTTGCAACCAATACAGAATGCATCATATAAGCCCATAATGGGTAATTGGTACCATCCAACATATCCTCAAAAACCAACATACAAAACACATCACTACTTTTAGCCATGGCCATTGACTAAAATACCCTGATGTAGAAAAACTTTTGTATCTCAAAAAGTTGAATAGAACCACCCTATTGAGTTCTGCTAAACCTATAGAGACTTCCAGATGCTTATACTCAGGATCCAAAATCTGTATATATCTTTGGCACAAAAAGATGAAATTGCCTACACAAGCATTGTGATAGTGCATTCGGAGGCCAAAAAGAGCTCAGATCACAATTTTGACACCACAAAGCGAAGCAGTTTCGATCTCATAATCACCTTGAGTATGCTCACCAACTTTTGTGCGATTCTAAGACTGTGATCGGAGAGGCGTCAACGATGCCCTAGATGAAGCAACGACTTGCTTTGATACCAATTGTTGGAGTTTTAGGTCTACGGAAGGATGCAAATAGCACAAGGAAGAAGAAGAAGAAGAAGCTTGGAGCAAAACACACAATACTGAATGTATTGCCATTAGAATGTACAAAGATAAAATGACCCATTAGGGTTATAGGCATATATACAAGTCGGGGGAAAAAACCTCCTAAAGAGGGAAAAAAGTGCCCCGGCGGTCCTAGTGTGTTCACACACATCACTACCTAAATATATCAACAAAAACTATCTCATGAGCATAAATTTTTACTCATTGAAGTTAGGATCTTTTGTAATATCTAAAAAGCTAGGCTAAAGAATTAGCCACATTAACCATACTCTTCTCAATCAAGTACTACTTGGGAGGATAGATACAACAAATGGATGATCAAGCTTCATAATGCTAATTCTATTGGATTCTTCATCTTGATGATCATAATTGTATTGAATTTGAAATACATCCTTAAATTGTTTTAGACCAAAAGTAGTGTAGAGATGTAAATATCTACTATATTCACCCTTCCAAACCTGCACATCCAATAGATGGGACAAAACTTATGAAATATACTTCAATAATAAATCAATCTTCAGTATTTCATTTAGTGTAGGGAACAGATCCAGTTTTTGCATATGCATGGCCATGTGCTATAGCCCTATCGTATGCATACTCTTGTTATTGCATGGAAATAATAATAATAATGCAAAAGATAGGGTAGTTTGCTTTTCTTGAAGAAGCTTGTGTGCTCTTTCACATACATACCATGTGAACATACAAAATTATTTTGCGTCACTCATTATGCATAGGAGAAGCTCAAAACATGCATATATGCAAGGACATGTAATGAGTCCCTACCATGTATAATTCAAAGTGCATTTAAGATAATCATGGTGCTTAAGAAAAGTTGATGGGTGTTGAAGACAAGGTTTATAAATGTCGAAAAACTTGAAATAAAAAATCTGATCATGTTATGTACAAGATTTAAATGTGAAAATATATCTGCAACTATGGGAAAATGTCAAATGAGTATTCACAATTCTCGTGTATATTCTACGTGCAAAAATACTCATTATGGTGCGAAAATTGAAAAAGTTACTCATGGTCTATTATTGACAAAGGCATTTTCCTTGTTCATCAATGCACTCCATCTCCATCACATTTTTGAAATTCCATTTAACTTGGAATATTTATGAGTACCATTATTATGAAAAATTTATATAGATAACAATGCAAAAAAAAGTCATTCCTAAGCTATTATGAATTTTTTATTTCCATCGCATCTTTGATCTCAAGGCATCTTTGATCTCAAGGCATCTTTGATCTCTCCTAGGAAACTCTACAAAATTCTCATCAAATTCATGCAAGCTTTATATTATGTTCATTTTTCTTTTGGGGGTTTCTATCCATTGTTGAAAATTAAAACAATTTGTTTTTGTTATATGATGTACGAGTCCATGTTTTGATGCCTCTTTATGCTTGCATTTTATGCATTAGAATAATAGAAGTAATAAGTAACTAAAACAAATCATATGCACTCATCGGAGCCCGTTTCATGTTGGGTTCAAAGAGTGTTTAAGTTTTGGCCTACACATAGGGTGCTGAAATTGTATGCGAATGCTTCACTACTAACTAGCTATGCAAGAGCTTCATGCTTTGTTCTCAAAGGAAAAGTAGAGTAACTTGGAGATAATAGCAATAAACGTCAAACCGACTTAAACTTCACAAGGCATAAGAATAGCAAAGACTAGTTGCAATTGAGGAAAAGGAATATCACAAGACATAGGAATAATGTTTGAAGAATTTCTATAATTCATATTGAATCAATATCGATCATAAAGCAAAAAGAGGTATGGGAAGTCCTTCGCTAATGTATTCAATGAATTTCAATCAAAGTTGAGTTGAAGTTCCTTTGATTTCATAACTTGAATCATCAAATGCATAGTTCAATTGTTTCACAAACAAATATTTTGTCAAAGGAAAGCAACTAAATGTGATTTTATCTTGTATTTTGTGATAAAAGATCAATAGAATTCGTTTATGCCAATCATAGGATTCAAACTCTGAACCTTGACATTTAAGAATTTCTTCACATCCACTAAGTTACAAAGGCATATTGCTGATTTTTTCGAGCAGCAAATAAAGCTAGATGAAGCTACACATTGAAACCAATAAGTTATAAAATCTTATTGATGAACAAATATGATTAGAAGCTCTTTTATTCTTATTGTGCGCAAAAACATTTTCTTAAATAAAATAGAAAAGGAGGAATATCGTCTAAGGTGACAAGCATTCAACACATAACTTTTGTGAATAGAAAAAGTGTTTTATCCATTGAGCTATGAATGCATATCGATAAAACTTCTTTGTATAGAAACACTTCAGTTAAACCAAATAGATAATCCGTCATCAAATAGATAATCCGTCATCAAATTAATGTTAATTCTCAACACACTATTTGTGCTCTGTCAAATTTAGGTATAATTCTCAACACACTATTTGTGCTCTGTCAAATTCAAAAGCAAAAATACATCTACAAGAAATACGTTTTGATCTCTATACTTGATGAAATCATGCTATTCGTATTATCCATTGCAATATGAGCACAAGATGATAGAAATTTTGATTGTCTTAGTGTTTTATACAGTACATGAATGTCTGATAATGTCAAAACAAAGAGTGCTCTAGTTTTGGGGATTCAACCATAGAATATGTGAATATCAGTGTTAACTTAAACTAGACCAGCAGTTCATCTAAGTCAAACATTGAATATAGTTCGCTAAGATGTGGAAAACGTGATCATGGAAGCAATTAGAAAGCAAGGTAGAAGTGAAATATATGTTCAGAGGAGGAGCAATGATTTAAGTGTGAATCTAAGCAAAAAGACTTTCTACATAGGTGCACAAAGATTCAATGAAGGTACAACTCTGTAATTGATAAAGCTAATTAAAAGAAACATTGATAAAGCTAAATAAAAGAAATACTCAATATCTTTTGTACTTTCACATCCATATGCTCTTCTTAATGTTTAGATACATGTATCGAAGTTCTTCAACCATGAAATCTGTTAGGTCTCCTCATCTCACAAATTCTTCAAGTCAGATTGTCAAAGTTGAGCATATCCACTGATCATTGTACATGCTCCCTTAATCTCCAAATCTTCACAAATCCAACAATGTAGTTGGCTTACATGTCTTCAATGTTCCCAAAGTTAATCTCATCTAAAAATTTATGAAAAATTAATGAAAATCTTGCGAGGTAAAATCTTCATATAAATTCTCCTTATATATATATATATATATATATATATATATATATATATATATATATATATATATATATATATATATATATATATATATATATATATATATATATATATATATATATATATATATATATATATGTGTGTGTGTGTGTGTGTGTGTGTGTGTGTGTGTGTGTGTGTGTGTGTGTGTGTATGTTGTTAAGCCTCTTAGTCCACTTTGCCCAACCTTTCTAATGCTAGGTCAGCATCGGTCTCCCTAAGTCCACAATTTCACTCCAAATTGTTGATGGAGGATACGGGAAAATACATGCACCAATGTATATTCAACTTCTAGCGTTTATCTCTCACGACCTCCCTCTCTCCTTACTCACATCGTTCACATCCACTTAGTCCCTCGCTCTCTCTTTCACTTGCTCTCCGTTTCTCTCTCACTCACACTTCTCTTACACCCAAACACATACATGCACTTACACACCCATACACACATTCACCCTCTCATCCTCTTGTTCTCTTTCCCTTTCACATACCTCCACGTACACTCACACGTGCAATCTTACACATACTCACAACATGCACATTCACTCTCTTACACACCCTTTGTGCACAACCATTCCACTCTCATTTTTAGTCACCTCAATGTTATCTACCATATCCAAATGGTTATCACTTCCATACCTTCCTTTTCACCTCCTTTCCCACTCTCTTTCCTTTCTTCTTTTGTCTTCTATACTCTCTTACTTACTCGCTCTCGCACACATGCACTTGCCCACACTTCCATTCACTCTCTATTGTATGCTCACATTTCTGTAATAAGCACTCGACATTTACTTCAAGAGAGGCAATTTGTAGCCGTGCATGAATGCAATGATTATAAGTTTGCCTTATGTGATATTGGCAGAGTTTATGGATACTACCAATTGCGTTATTCGCTAGCCCTTGACATCCCCCTTCTTACTTTCTCTAACCTTTTCATCCTCTCTTTGTGGAAAACCAAACGTTGAAATTATAGCTACATAGAGCTTATGGTCTTGATTGCTTCCTTATATCTATTTGTTTCACTTGAAGTTGAATACTCACCAACGTTGTGAAAATTTTATGGTTTTATGATTAAAAGAATCAAAGCTTGCATGCTTTTATGTACTCCCTTGAACAGACAGACAACACCCCTTTAAACATGACGAACCACTTCTTGAAGCACTAGAACCTCCATATTAAACAAAGCAATTGATCCCACAAGCTACTATGACTCAACAAGAAGAGATCTGGATAAATGTTATTAACAACGCAACATGATAATCCTCTCCTTACTCAATTGCATACAACGACTTGATGTTTTGTTCTTTTCACTCCCATTCTCTTGTTTTTTATAGTCACACCAGATGACACACAACCAAAGATTCATCTCAGTTCAGTTTGTTTCTTCCCCCTTCTTTGGGGCCCATAAATACAACCATGCTCAACTCGTGTATGCAGCAGTAAGACATTCTTCATAGAACAAACTATTGACGCATGCGACCATGGACTAAGTGCTCCGGAAGTGAATGCAGTTCCAATCAACACATGGTGCCACTAATCATATGGGGGTCACCAAGTAAGTATATATATTCAATATAGTTGGTGCCAGAACTTCATAATGTTCAATCGGAGGTCATAGGGTGATGAAATGAACTATCTATAGACAAAACAAAAAACAATCAGAAGTACTCATCTCAGGCTCGAGTTACACCTGTGTGATTTGAATCAGTTTGTAATCGCCCGTCTTCCTTTCCATCCTTTGCACCTCGATGCATCTGTGCAACCTGTCTTTGAGGGATGAATCGAGGAGATGTCTTATGCTAACAGCCTCCTTTTTCCATGTGGGTACCCATTACTTCGATGACCAGAATTCCCTTCAATGACATGCGCCAAGACACCCCACAACCTTGCCTTGTTGAAGCTGACAATTACTCTGAACGACACCAGGTCACAACAACATTTTCCCCTCTTCCTGAGTTGTTATATCAGAACTTTTTAATCGTGAATTACCACGATGGTTGTCTCCTTAGTATTCATCATAAGCATCAAAAGTCACTCCAGGTCGAGAGACCTCCTTCTCATTTCGCCATCCTCACAATGTCGAACCTCTCAAGTGTGGTTAACACTGATGCTAACAGGGAGGAGAGGAGAAAAACAGAGAGCCACCCCTCCTTCTCATTGCTCCTCCAATGTGCGAAGCCTCGTTCTCCCTTCTATTCACTCCTACTGTGAAGGTCTTCCTTGCGAACTCCTCTGTTACAGTCCTTCCCCCAAATACTCACTCGAAGCAGATCTCCACCCTCTGTTCCTGCACTTTTGATCTCCCCTCCAAAACCATTGGAATATCTCTTTTCTGATAGACAAGGAGCAGCAAAAACTAACCCAAAGTTGTGTATTCCTCTATTGGAGCCCCCAAGGAAGGAACTCTTCCTCTTGCTATATGCGATCAGAGCAAACTCCGACCCGAAAACCCCCCAGCTTGCTTCTTCCTTTCCCCTAGCAAAAACAATAGCATATCAATGCCGAGATGTCCCACAGGTGCCAAAAACTCAAAACCTTTCGGAATCCACCATAGCCGAGCACCTTCTATCCTCCTCAAAAACACTAATCCCAGCAGTTTATGCACAATCTGCTAGCAAGAGCTCAAGAACACCTCTTCCAAGCTTTCTCCCCAAATATGCCCTCTGAAGGACTTCTTCTTTCAAGTTCACTACTCAGACAAACATTTTCGTGTTGTTCTCAATACCGGTAGTAGTCCAGTCTACCGATAAGTGCACCACTCTATTCACCCTCGAAGTATTGATTCCTTATCCACCAGATCCTTCTCCTCTCTTCCATGCATAGCAGCCCCTTGTGGAAGGGAGTCACCACCGAGTGCCTTCTACTCCGATATATGATGCCCGTTTTCGTCAGAATGATGGTACTTTTCCCCCACGAGTTTCCTTTCTTCCTTTGATTTCCCTGCACAGAATAAGAAGAGAACCCAAAAGCACAGCCAACCTTCCCCCTTCTGCATACGGAGGAAGACGCCTCCTCTTGGTGTGGCACACCCCCAAAAAACAGAGAGAGAGGCCTTTTCCACCCCCACACTTTTTTCTTAAGCACCCAGCGTCCTCCTACAATCGGTCATCTTCAACTCTTTACGGTCATGCTGCCACGAAAATCAATGGAAGGATTTGATTTTTAATGCTCACTTGCTTCCAATGTAATGTCTTTGGGTACTCCCCTTGTCAGGGGTCATCAAGCCCACTTAACTCAACCTTCCATCTATTTAAACCCACCTGCAAATTCATAAACCAAAATCCCCCACAAGATATAGATAAGTCAAGCAATTTTTTATTTACAAAACGAAATTACCCCAGGAATGTTTGGGTTCCCTGACCCAATAATTCGGTAAAACTTAGGTGCATCATACTCCCCCCTTCTGCTTGCGAAGTCGTCCTCGATGAGCCAATTATGTTCCTGCACTCAAATCATCCAACATGTGTTCATCACTCAATCAAATACAAATCTTTACCTTGCATGTCTATTCTCTCCTTCCTCAACGTAGCACCTGCAATCATGCTCATACAATCGTCAGTTAGTACCAAAATTCAATCCTTTCACTTACCATCTTTGTCCATCTTCTTGAATCTTCATCGCCATGTCCACCTGTTTGCAAACTCATCAAACATATTAGAACCCTTCTTCATTAAACAACAATAACAACATCTACAACCAAAATGGAAAGAGCAAGCACACATCAAGAAATCACATCACACATCCTCATCAGACATGCAAGCTCGTCACAACTCAATATACATCCAAGCAAAAGACATGTCCACATTCCCTCTCTCATCACTCTTCCATCTATACGATCACTCCCTCATTTCTCTTCCCATTTCTAACCCGAATTCTCTCATCCATTTCTCGTTTCCTTCCCACCTAGGGTTTTCTATTCCCACTTACCTTCCTATCTATCTCTCATTTTTTGCTTGCTCATGGACTAGATCCTATGCTATGTCACCACCACACCTCGTGAATTGGACACATGGCAAAGACCACTCAAGACTAACTAATATGAGCTCACCTCGATAGGACCACTCATCATCAACGCGATTCAGGACTTCTCAAGCTGTCATACCACCTAAGAGCCAAACTGAACACTTCCTAAGAGTTCGCAGATGAACAAAGCAACTAGCACGCTTGGGTCCCTCAAGTCCAAGTCTTCCACAGACACGTTGCAGCCGAAACCCTAGCCAAGCTTAAGCTTCGATTTGACATACCTCATCGGGAGTCCACACATTCCCAGCTCCCCACAACACATACACACATTTTCCCATCCGAGCATCAAGCTCTCTTGCCTCTCTTCTGTCCCCCCTCGAGCAAGTAATTTTTTTCTCATTCATTTTTTTCACATTTTTCTCTCTTTTTTTTCATCATTTTTCCATATATTTACTCACACTTGCCGGCCTACGCCGAAGCTAGATGCGACTCGTGGAGTCGACCACCCGATCGAGTTTGTTCCACCCATCTACTAGCCCAACACAGTGCACGACACACAGACAACTAGCCATATGTGAAACCGACGTCGGTTCGTGGCTTTGACCACCCGGCCAAAGTGGATCCACCCACCTATCGGCCCACATAGGCACATAGCCACATGCACACATACATAAACACACACACACACACACACACACACACATATATATATATATATATATATATATATATATATATATATATATATATATATATATATATATATATATATATATATATATATATTCTTTTTTTTTTCATTCTCACATCTCGAGAATTAGGAGACAAAAGAAAGGACCTTTTCCCAATCCAATCAATCACGACACACACACATATTCCCCCATTGACATCCCGATGAGACATATCTCCTCTCTGTTGCTACTCAAGCCAAAATGCAGCCACTAATGCCATGGTCAACCCGTCCTCGCAAAACCGGCACATACTAACCACCTCATCGACTTGAAACCTCAAAAAGTGCCACTTCAATCCTAAGCGTACAACAGACTTAGTCAGCCCATCCTCACATCTCTGATTCGCAATCCCACAAAGCAAACCCTAATCAGACCTAAGCCATCCCTACCGACATCCATCGCCTCGTCTATTTCTTTTTCATCTCCAACCTCTCCCTCGTAGAGATTCCACCTGACCTGATAGATGACACGAAAAACTACCATTGGCCATTGTACCTCTTAGTGCCTCAAGCCTCGTCGCTAGGTCTCTTAATCCTTGTTTGTTGTGCTCAATATCACTCTGATATTCGAACAGGTCAGAGTCAATGCTTCGGAACCGATTCCATATTTGCTCCATCTCTTTATCTTCTCTCACCCTTTTTTCAGATCCGAGGGGGATATCCTCCCTCTTCTCAACTCGAACGATCAACTTCTCAACTTCCTCTCTAATCGATCTTTCCTCCCAATTCCTATTCATATTTTCTACATCTAGATCATCTACCTTCTTTGACAATTCATTCTTCGCCTCTTCTAACTCTGCTCTGAACACCCTCAACCTGTCCAACATTGCTTTCAACTCCTCCTCCATTCTACCCACTCTTGGATCCTCCACGTGTCCTCTCGTCTCATCATCTTTCCGATTCATCTGCCTGCCGAGCTTGCTACTCAACCTTGCATTCTCTTTCTCTACTTGTCTCACTTTCTCATCACTTTTTTCTTGGGCACGCTGCATCCTTTCTAACTCAAGGTGGACATCCTCACCGGCTCTACCCGCTTGGTCATCATATCTACCAATCATCTCTCAAAATTTCTCGATTTCCTTTTCCATTCGGTCGACTCTCTGTGCTAGGTCATTATCATATTTAAGAGAATCCTCCTCGATCGCAACGCTATGGCAATCAGCTATCATCAAGCCGGTTCTTAGGTCTACGACCACGTTTTCATGCTCAGACCTCGCAAGGCCTTCCCTCAAGCTCTTTTTCACTTTTAACTCCTTGCTTCTATTCTCCAAAACTTGCAACTGTTCTACACATTTTGCGACGACCTCTCCTAACCTCGCTTGACTTTCCTCAAGCTTTTCTACTTTGGCCCTCTCATTGTCGCGTTCCTCGTGAAGACATTCCAACTCACGTTGTAGGCTTTCCAAAGAGCTTTCGTTGTCTTCGGCTTTCACATAAAAAGTCGCAACCTACAGACTAACCTCTCTTGCCACGACCTCCTCAACGAGAACATCCTTTGCGCGACACACGTGCTCACACAACCTTTTCTCTCCACAATCCGTGCATGTAGGAACAAAGTCCAATGGACTAGACACACGAGGGCAAAAATTTGCGATGTGCCCTATCTTCTTGCAACACCAACATCGAATGTAATTCGAAATTGGACCTACCCGATGACATTCATATGCACAGCTTCGGATTGAGAGTCCAAACCCACTTTGACTTCTAGTACATTCGGAGTTCATCATCCTCAGGCCGACCTTTTGAAAGTCTCTAACTTGCATTCTTTGTGTCATCACTTTACCAAGACCAAAGCAACCAATCCAGGTCTTGGCTCTGCCACACAATTGGGGCACCAAGCGAGCTCGTAGAAATGTCTATGAGATATGCTAAGCCAATTCCAGGAAGACGCACCAAAATGTTAAGCCTCTTAGTCCAAGGGAAAATGCCTATACCCATTGATATCTTGCCCAAACTTTCTAATGCTAGGTCAGCTTGGGTCTCCCTAAGTCCACAATTTCACTCCAAAGTGTTGATGGAGGATACAGGAAAATTCATGCACCAATGGATATCCAACTTCTAGCGTTTATCTCTCATGACCTCCCTCTCTCCTTACTCACACCGTTCACATCCACTTAGTCCCTCGCTCTCTCTTTCACTTGCTCTCCTTTTCTCTCTCACTCACACTTCTCTTACACCCAAAAACACACATGCACTTACACACCCATACACACATTCACCCTCTCATCCTCTTGTTCTCTTTCCCTTTCACATACCTCCACATAGACTCACACGTGCAATCTTACACATACTCACAACATGCACGTTCACTCTCTTACACACCCTTTGTGCACAACCATTCCACTCTCCTTTTTAGTCACCTCAATGTTATCTACCATATCCAAATGGTTATCACTTCCATACCTTCCTTTTCACCTCCTTTCCCACTCTCTTTCCTTTCTTCTTTTGTCTTCGATACTCTCTTACTTACTTGCTCTCGCACACATGCACTTGCTCACACTTCCATTCACTCTCTATTGTATGCTCACATTTCTGTAATAAGCACTCGACATTTACTTTAAGAGAGGCAATTTGTAGCCGTGCATGAACGCAATGATTATAAGTTTGCCTTATGTGATATTGGCAGAGTTTATGGATACTACCAATTGCGTTATTCGCTAGCCCTTGACATCCCCCTTCTTACTTTCTCTAACCTTTTCATCCTCTCTTTGTGGAAAATCAAACGTTGAAATTATAGCTACAGAGATCTTATGGTCTTGATTGCTTCCTTATATGTATTTGTTTCACTTGAAGTTAAACACTCACCAACGTTGTGAAAATTTTGTTGGTTTTATGATTAAAAGAATCAAAGCTTGCATGCTTTTATGTACTCCCTTGAACAGACAGACAACACCCCTTTAAACATGACGAACCACTTCTTGAAGCACTAGAACCTCCATATTAAACAAAGCAATTGATCCCACAAGCTACTATGACTCAACGAGAAGAGATTTGGATAAATGTTATTAACAGCGCAACATGAAAATCCTTTTCTTACTCAATTGCATACAGCGACTTGATGTTTTGTTCTTTTCACTCCCATTATCTTGTTTTTTATAGTCACACCAGATGAACACACAACCAAAGATTCATCTCAGTTCAGTTTGTTTCTTCCCCCTTTTTTGGGGAGATGTCTTATGCTAACAACCTCCTTTTTCCATGTGGGTACCCATTACTTCGATGACCAGAATTCCCTTCAATGACATGCGCCAAGACACCCCACAACCTTGCCTTGTTGAAGCTGACAATTACTTTGAATGACACCAGGTCACAACAGCATTTTCCCCTCTTCTTGGGCTGTTATATCAGAACTTTATAATCCTGAATTACCACGGTGGTTGTCTCCTTAGTATTCATCATAAGCATCAAAAGTCACTCCAGGTCGAGAGACCTCCTTCTCATTTCCCCATCCTTAGAGCGTTGAACCTCGGAGGTGTGGTTAACACTGATGCTAACAGGGCGGAGAGGAGAAAAACAGAGAGCCACCCCTCCTTCTCATTGCTCCTCCAATGTGTGAAGCCTCATTCTCCCTTCTATTCACTCCTACTGTGAAGGTCTTCCTTGCGAACTCCTTTGTTACAGTCCTTCCCCCAAATACTCACTCGAAGTAGATCTCCACCCTCTGTTCCCGCACTTTTGATCTCCCCTCCAAAACCATTGAAATATCTCTTTTCTGATCGACAAGGAGCAGCAAAAACTAACCCAAAGTTGTGTATTCCTCTATTGGAGCCCCCAAGGAAGGAACTCTTCCTCCTGCTATATGCGATCAGAGCAAACTCAACCCCGAAAACCCCCCAGCTTGCTTCTTCCTTTCCCCTAGCAAAAACAGCAGCATATCAATGCCAAGATGTCCCAGAGCTGCCAAAAACTCAAAACCTTTGGGAATCCACCATAGTCGAGCACTCTCTATCCTCCTCAAAAAAACTAATCCCAGCAATTTATGCACAATCTGCTAGCAAAAGCTCAAGAACACCTCTTCCAAGCTTTCTCCCCGAATATGTCCTCTGAAGGACTTCTTCTTTCAAGTTCACTGCTCAGACAAACATTTTTGTGTTGTTCTCAATACCGATAGTAGTCCAGTCTGCCGATAAGTGCACCACTGTATTCACCCTCAAAGTATTCTCTATCCTCTGCTTGGTTGATTCCCTATCCACCAGATCCTTCTCCTCTCTTCCATGCATAGCAGCCCCTTGCGGAAGGGAGTCACCACCGAGTGCCTTCTACTCCGATATATGATGCCCGTTTTCGTTAGAACGGTGGTACTTTTCCCCCACAAGTTGCCCTTCTTCCTTTGATTTCCCTGCACAGAAGAAGAAGAGAACCCAAAAGCACAACCAGCCTTCCCCCTTCTGCATACGGAGGAAGATGCCACCTCTTGGTGTGGCACACCCCCGAAAAACAGAGAGAGAGCCCTTTTCCACCCCCACACTTTTTTCTTAAGCACCCAGCGTCCTCCTACAATGGGTCATCTTCAACTCTTTACGGTCACGTTGCCACGAAAATCCATGGAAGGATTTGATTTTTAATGCTCACTTGCTTCCAATCTAATGTCTTTGGGTACTCCCCTTGTCAGGGGTCATCAAGCCCACTTAACTCAACCTTCCATTTAAACCCACCTGCAAATTCATAAACCAAAATCCCCCACAAGATATAGATAAGTCAAGCAATTTTTTATTTACAAAACGAAATTACCCCAGGAATGTTTGGGTTCCTTGACCCAATAATTTGGCAAAACTTAGGTGCATCATACTTCCCCCTTCTACTTGCGAAGTCGTCCTCGACGAGCCAATTATGTTCGTGCACTCAAATCATCCAACATGTGCTCATCACTCAATCAAATACAAATCTTTATCTTGCATGTCTATTCTCTCCTTCCTCAACGTAGCACCTTCAATCACACATACAATCGTCAGTTAGTACCAAAATTCAATCCTTCACTTACCATCTTTATCCATCTTCTCGTATCTTCATCGCCATGTCCACCTGTCTGCAAACTCATCAAACATATTAGAACGCTTCTTCATTAAACAACAATAACAATATCTACAACCAAAATGGAAAGTGCAAGCACACAACAAGAAATCACATCACACATCCTCATCGCACATGCAAGTTTGTCACAACCCAATATACATCCAAGCAAAATACATGTCCACATTCCCTCTCTCATCACTCTTCCATCTATACGATCACTCCCTCGTTTCTCTTCCCATTTCTAACCCGAATTCTCTCGTCCATTTCTCATTTCCTTCCCACCTAGGGTTTTGTATTCCCACTTACCTTCCTATCTATCTCTCGTTTTTTGCTTGCTCATCGACTAGATCCTATGCTATGTCACCACCACACCTCTTGAATTGGACACGCGGCAAAGACCACTCAAGACTAATATGTACTCTATAAGATCCCTTTTATGTCACTTGATGATAGAGCTAGTTTATATCTCAACTAGATATCATCTTTTTTGACATAATGAGTAATCTGAGAAAGAATAATTGACTTGCCAATCAAATCTCAATGTCGAAGTAGATGGTAATTCCATTTACTATATAGTACTTTATTTATAGGACATTAGAAAATGGTACTTTAGGGTTTATTACAACCGTTGAGTTTTACCTTCTTTTCATAGCTTGGATTTTCTTGGAAGAATAATTGTTCAGCCTCTAACGCCGCAGGAAAAAGTGATTATACAAGACTTTATTTTGTTCAAACCCCTCGGAATCGGTCCAATTGGATTACCTAGAACCGACAATTATCTCGCAATGGATTCTTCCTATGTCTATGCACTAGCTCATATGTTCCCGGCAGACGCACCAAAAATGTTGGTTCTCTTAATCCAAGGGAGACTTCCTTACACACACCTATGTTTTGTTAAATTAGCTTGTGATGTGCCACTTTCTTTACTCCGAGTCCACAATTGCTCTCGGATATCACATATGTATATACCCACTTCCACTCGCTTTCCTTTTGGTTCTTTTCTTTTCCCTTTTTGCACATATGCACGCACACCCGTAATTCCCTCCCTTTCTTCGCTCAACCCCCCTCCTTTCACGTCGGTTCTTGCACGCTTAGGGGTGCACACAGGGTGTTTCTAATGAAACTAAAATGCAATGGAGTCTTATCTTAAAAGTTATTATATCTCAACCAAGTTCCCCTCAATGAAAATATCTTATCAAAACCTTTCAATGTTTAGTTCAAGCATGCAGCACACATGAACAAATTCTCATCGATACTAAACACATGCGGGTTGACATAACCTTTGTGAGTTAACGTATTCCTTAATCTATGAGGCCTTAGCAACGTGTAGGCTTGAAGTTCAATTTATAAAAAAAAAATTGTCAATCGGTGCCTATATTCAACATGTAAGTCATTACATAAGTTTATTTGACGAAGACAATAAATTCCCTTGGAGATCAGAGTTAAATGAAAGTTTATTGCTTCAACATTTGTTTTGAACGCTAACTTCCTTATTAGATTATTGAAGAATACTAATCATTATGCATGAAACATCGATTTTGTTTCACATTATACCTTTCGCTAGTTAAATTTAATCCGGAATTTAGCAATATGCATCAACGTCAGGTCAGCTTGTCAACAGGCATCAAGGCATATCATTTTCATTTCTCATATCTTCTGTAGTTCTAAAACAAAGAAGCATATTTGCACTACTAGATACATCTCACAGTCAAATCAATCGAAGAGAAAAAAACTGTAGATGTTTTAGTTCGAAAGCACAGAAATGTATCACATAAATTTTTTTGACGTTCATTTCCGTTGGAGTGTCAACTGATCATCATCCTTTTAACAACTACAAAACCAGTCAAATGAGTATCCAATCCTCTCATATACCCCTTACAGTCGGACATCAGTAACTGGAGCAGCATTGCTTATGATATTGAAACAAACTCTTTAGAACGCCACTTGTTACCATGAACGACATTAAGGATTCCTGCATATTTTGAATTACGTACTTTCATGCGCATAAGACAATACTCACGTAATGGTAGGGGTTTCCAAGCATGACATAATTCTACCTCAACTCACATAGGAGCACACGTATTTCCACTTACTTTACAAAAGTAAAACAGCCTGATAATTCTATCATCGATATTGTATTGAAGAACTTAACATAGAGTATCAAGCATCATCATACCTCTGAAGCTAATTTGCATTATAGTGCTAAACTTCTTTCCTACTTGAAATGGACGTCTGCAGATAAAGCATATCGCGAACAATAGCTGTGTCAAGATTCCAAAAAACTCTTCCCTCATTTTCAACCATCATCAGAAAATGAGTGTGCTGGTGCTCTCTTTTTCAATGTTCCAAGTTTTCCCTTGAAGCTCGTAGCCCTCCTTGTCACAATATATTTAAACCTGTCGCTCCAGGAACTCCCCTTTCACAGTGAAGATAGAGTTCGGGCCTGGGCTGGAGCTAGTACAGCAGACGAATACTTGTCCATCAATACCTTAGAAGCTGACATCTTCTCCCTCTAACATAACCTTCTCCTTCTGATCATTGATGTAATCCTCGCTCCACTTCAATGTGTTCACCTCCGCATGATGCGCAGCAGCTTCTTCCTCAAAACTTCTCCCCTCTCTCCTCCTGCAAGGCCAAGAGCGCCTTTCTTCCTGTACAGAAACGAAGCAGGAACTCCCCTTTCTTTTTTTCTGCACCATGAATTCGGAAAAATAAGAGCCTCCACTCCCCCTGCCATACTCTGACAGAGGGCAGGTAGACCACCGCCCCCCATCACTCTCCTCTTGGCCGTTTTTCCGTCAGAACCACGGAAAAAACAAAACCCTCTAGAAACGATCAGCGGCCCCGTTCTTCTTCTGCTGCTCTCGACTGCTGCCCATAGAGAATCTTGCAGAGGCACATAGGACGAAGCCCCCCCTTCTCCCTTTTGTCAGATCTGCCGCCCCATTTCTTGCTATGGTCGCTAAAAAAATCGGCCGTTACCCCTTTTTTGTTGTGATCCTTCTCTGTCGCTACTAAAGACCCCCTTTTCAGATCTTCATCAGATGAGTGGATCAATCATTCAAGAACCGCAAATGTAGCCTTTGTCCACTCAAAAATGGTAGAAGATCCCCACGGCAAAAGTTTTAGGAAGTCCATGTTGTATTTCTTAGCATCGAGAGCTCCCATGTTGTATTCCTCTCGTCAATTATTTGATCAATTCTTCAAGTACCTGTAATCAAACATCTTCTTCTGCCAAATAGCAACACATTAGTGCGTACAAACCAATCATTTCCTGAGCTAACATACTCCCCTCTTCTTATTTGTGAAGTCGTCCTCAAGGAGCCCTTCTTGCTTCAACATAATCCAATGAAATGAACATGTCAGTTTACAATTGGTGCACATACCTTTCCATCGAGCCATCATTCCAAGTGGAGATGCACTCGTTGAAGCTATTAGTGCTAAAAATCACTCATGAATACATACAAATTAGTCACTTCCAAAATGATCCAAGAACATGCACATATATGCAATTCCATTTCCAACATGCATCAAATTGCTCATGCATTCCATTATGAAAATGGTCTCAATCCAAAATAAAACATGCATCCCTTTTCATGTTTTACACATGCAACTGTCATTGCGAAAAAAATAGAAACGGAGAAAACAAAATAACAACAACAACTGAAATGAATACAACAAGAGATGCAACGTACCCAAAATGCATACCCCTTTTATTGACCTACTATTCTCTATGTACACATATTTCTATGACCAGACACTCCCTAAGAATTTCCATCATCATCCTACAAAAGTTATCAAGAATCGAGTACACGTTAAGACCTACATAAAACCTTGGAGTGTCTCGCACTCTGGAAAACCCTCGGATAGAGCACACAAGTTATAAAGCAAGACCGTTGCATTACCTCGCTAAAGCCTCATCCATAAGTACATATAGAGTCTCCGTGCCTTTAAGAATGTTGATTCAAAGTGAGCTGATCTGTCACAAGCCATCACATACCAATCACACAAGCAATTAACGTTCCCTTCTCATCGATCATCGCCCTCTCCTCTCTCTCTCTCCCCCCCCAGGAGTGGGGAATAATTTCATAGGTAAATTTTATTTTAATCACACGTTGGCCTGTATTGACATTGGATGCGATTCATGGACCTGACCACCCGATCAGGTTGATTCCACCCATCTACCAATGCAATTCAGCGCACAACACACAAACACACAATGATAACACATAACATATATCAGCTAGCCCATAACGAAGCTGGATGCGGCTCATGGTTGTGACCGCCCGGCCACAATGGTTCCACTTACCTACCAATCCGTTATGGCGCATAGCTAAGACATAAACATATACATCCCAAGCCTATGGCGAAACTAGCTGCGGCTCGTGGTCCAAACCACCCGGCTAGGATAAATCCACCCACCTACTAGCCCACCATAGCGCATCGGTACAAACAACACACACATTTTTTTTTTCTTTCTTCATTTTTTTCATAGTTACTTAATTCACCCATGTCCTGAGAATTAGGGAGAGGAAGAAAGGGATTTTCCCACACATGCATGCAAACATATACACACTAGCCTTTGACAAATCAACCACCTCTTCACTCCACTCTCTCAATTACAGACACTACATATGTATTCATTGATTTGACTTTTCACTTGGTAACTATAGTCGGCTATGCCTTAGTCCCTCGTATACCTATCCTTAGGTGTCCTAGAATGTGAGTCTCCGGGATGTCTCATGTAGTCTCACATCGTACTCGCATCCCGACAACTTCCCTAGGGCGAGTCAGGCTCAACTTCAGGAGCTTCGTCATCACTTCCTATCATTAGCACATCTGCCCAAGCCCACGTGATATCGTTTTCCTCGTTAGGCATTTCCCTCGAAGGATCGAAATAGTAATATCGATCTCCCGCCCATCCTACATGTCGAGTCAGGTATTCCTCAAAACACTCAATGTAAAATGCAACACCCAAACCCTGGTTTATAAAGCATACCAGCCAATGCGCTTCCTCTACATCATATTCCGTCTCAAAGTCATCGACATCTATGTCCATGCGGGCGAATGTTTGGTCTGAGAAATATATCCTTAGCTCGTACAAGTAGAGTTGCGTTATTTGGTCTGCCATTTTGTTACTTAGCTCCTAACAGTCTATCTATGTACAAGGAGTCTATTTCGTCCTTCTGCTTGGATCTCGTCTGGCTTCTCCCGTCCTAATGTCACGTGAAATATGGTTTAACTCGAAGCGCGTTAACCTTCACGGGAGCACATTCTTCTCCTAAATCTTGAATTTGCATGGAACCATTAGAGTTGAGTTCCACCACCTTAAACGGTCCTGCCCATCTTGTCTGTAACTTCCTCGGGAATTTATAATATTTACTATCATAAACTAGCACCAAATCCCCTTCTTGAATCACATAGGTCTTGAGATTCTTGTCATGCCTCTCCTTACGTCTTTTCTGAATAGCTTCCAGACTTTGCTGTGCAATGAGCCTCTTTTCTTCTAGCTTGACCAGTTGTATGTACCTTTCCTTCAATGACTCTTCCTCTCCCATCCTGGCCTCAATGGCCACTCTTAATGTCGGCACTTCTTTTTCGATGGGAAAGATGGCTTCCTCGCCATATACTAGGGAGAACGGAGTGCTCTTTGTCATCACTCGGTAGGATGTCCGATACGCCCACAAAGCTTCCAAAAGTTTCTCATCCCAGTCTCTCCTATGCACAGCTACTGTCTTTGTCAGAATCTGTTCAAGGACCTTGTTGGTGACCTCCACTTGTCCATTTGCCCTCGGGTAATATGGAGTGCTTTTTCTATGTTTGATATTATATAATTCCATTAATTCTTCGATCAGTTCGTTGACAAAATGGGTTCCTCTATCACTCACTATCTCCAACGGGCATCCGAATCGGGTGATGATTTGTTCGTACAAAAATTTAGCAACATCAACAGCTCGGTCAATCTTCAGAGCTTTAGCCTCTACCCACTTGGTAACATAGTCTGTGCAGACCAAAATATACCTATTAGACCGACTTCTTGAGGGAGGATCGATAGGCCCCACAAAATCAATTCCCCATTTTTCGAAAGGCTTAAGAGCAAGCACTGACGTAAGAGGAGCTGCATGTGCTAACGTTGGTTTGCCCATTCTTTGGCATTTGTCGCATTTCTTACAGTATGTGTGAGAGTCTTTGAACAGCGTTGGCCACCAATACCCAGCCAATAAAATCTTTCTTGCCGTCAGTTGACCAGCAAAATGCCCACCGCAGGGTTCATCATGTAATGCTCTCAACACTAGGGTTGCTTCTTCTTCCTCGAGACACCTCCGATAAATGCTTTCATGTACAAAATATCGATAGAGCTGCCCACCAATGATGCTATGGTGCTTTGCCAATGCTAACAGTTTTTGCTTCTCTCTCTTACCTCCTGGCGGATATTTAGTGGTGCACAAGAAGTTCACCAAGTCGGCATACCAAGGTACTTTAGCATCAACCTGGAATAGATGCCCATCAGGAGCATCGTCGGGCACACCAGAGATTGGCTCGTCATTAACAATTCGAGATAAATGGTCGGCCAATATATGCGCTTTTCTTGGTCTGGTTACCACTGTGAACTGAAATTCTTGGAGAAGTAGCATCCACCTCATCAATCGCCCTAATAACTCTGGTTTATTAATGATATACTTAAGGGCTTCATGATCCACATAAAAAGTGAAATGCTTCCCCATCAAGTAATGCCGATACTTGTTCACCGCAAAGACCATCGATAGGCATTCCTTCTCTGTAGTCGTATAGTTCCTCTCAGTGCTATTCAAGTTGCGACTTGCATAATAAATAGGGTGGTCCAACTTCTTTTCATCGGCTTGGCATAGTACTGCTCCAACCACAGTATGAGAAGCGTCGGTATGCACATGGAATTCTTTCGTCCATTCGGGTGCTACCAAAATCGGTGCATTTATCAATCTCTCTTTGATTGAGTTGAATGCGACTTGACACTCTTCAGTCCATTGGTATTGTTGGTCTTTCCTCAAAAGATTCATCAGTGGTGCCGCTATTGATGCAAAATTTAATATAAAACGTTGATAATAATTCGCATGCCCCAAGAATCCTCTGAGTTGCTGCAAGTTTTGAGGAGGTGGAAGTTGTCCGATCTTTTCCACTTTATCCTCGTCAACCGCGATCCCTTTTTCAGAAATAACATGTCCCAAAAGCAATCCTCTTCGTACTCCAAATGTACACTTTTCAGGATTTAATGCGATGCCTTTTTCGATGCTTCTTCTTAAAATAGCTTCGATCCTCTCCATCATGTTTTCATCGTCGCCTCTGATCGCAAAGTCATCGAGAAATATCTCCATCCAATCCTGCAAGTAGTCTTGATATGCAGCTATCATTGCCCTCTGGAATGTGGCCGGTGCATTGCATAATCCAAATGGCATCACAGGATATGCATACGTACCCCATTCTGTCGTGAAAGTAGTTTTTGATTGATCCTCTTCATGGATTTGGATTTGGTTGTATCCACTGAAACCATCCAAAAATGAGTACAATTTATGGCCAGCCACTCTGTCCAAGATTTGATCAGTGAACAGCAAGGGGAAATGATCCTTCTTTGTGCGCCCGTTCAACTTACGATAATCTATGCAAATACGGATTTTCTTATTTTTCTTCGGAACAACTACAATTGGTGATATCCACTCACTGGACGCGATGGGATATATGAATCCTGCTTCCAATAACTTAGTCAATTCCAACTTGATCAATTCCGAGTAGACTGGATTTGTCCGCCTAAGTTGTTGACATATTGGTCATGTGCCTTCTTCCAAGTCTATATAATGTTGGCAGATTCGGGGATTAATTCCTCTCAGATCACTGTATGACCATGCAAAGGCCTTGCTGAAATTTTTGAGTGCCAATTTAATGCAATCTCGTACTCCATCTGGTAGCTCTGACCCCACGCTCAAGAACTTTTCTAGAAAAACTTCCCATTTTTCCACCTGAGCTTCTCACGAATATTCCTTATTCCTTGATGACACTGTGATTGGAACGTGCTCTCCAATCACGCGTGCATGGTTGGCCAGTAAATCATTGTTTTGTTCTTTTTCACCCGCACCCAATTTCTTAAGTTCAGCTTTTGCAATGGCTTCCCGCACTTTAGTTTTACTTTCTGCTTCCTTTTCCGATTCTCGACCTCTCCTTAGAAGCTCTACTTCTAGCATTCTAACTCTTTCTCTCAACTGTTGTACTTCCATTGTCGGAGCTAGCTCTAGTTTCAACTCTTCTTTTGAAGTTCCCTTCTCCAGGGATTGAGTAGCTTTATTTTCCTTTGTGTCTATACTCAACATGTAGCACTCAAATTCACTTGTATGTGTCAACCATCCCAGCAACTCCTAGTTTGAATCATCCTTGTAACATAGAGGATCTATGTACTCGCCCACTTTCGCGTGTTGGAGGTCGGCCAATTGCAGATTAAATCCATATTGTGAAAGGTCCTTGGAAGTCTCCGTGCGCAGGGCAAATCTTACCCGTGCCATTTCTTGTCTAACTTTTTCCTTTGCTTTCTGCTCCCTTTCCTCGGTTGTTGTCGATCTCTTGCCAGTCAAGTTTGGAGACACTTGAAGTTGCATTCGATCAGCCTTTGGTCCAATTGTGATAAATCCTGTGCGCCAATCGTGCACACATTCGGCTTGCACTAGCCATGGCCGTCCAAGTAGGATCGAGAAGGTAGCCTCTGAGGTCGTCGATCTTACTATCAGATAATCAACCTTAAACTCTAGACCGCCCACAACTGTGCTTACATTCTTCAAAAGGCCCGCAGGCTTTACTTGTGTTTGATCCGCCATTCTCAAAGACATCGGCGTCTCTTCCATGTGGTTGAGGCCCAAAGCTTTCATCATGAACTCGGTCATTAAGTTGACTGTGGCTCCACTATCTAACTCAGCACCAGGGACTGCATACCCTTTAATCTCGACTGTCACAACTAGAGCGTTCGAATCAATTTGCGTCGTAATGCTTTGAATGATCCCTTGGACATCTTTATCTTGTCTCTTTTTATCTCGAGCTTTCCTCGGCTTCTTAATATATTCATTGTAGAATTGTTTCCTATAAGCAGGTGAACATTTCAGCAATGTGCCAATGTCTAGCGTGACTTCCGTGTCAGCGAGCAACTTTACAATGTCCACTTCCTCCAAACTCTGTTTTTCCTTCCTACACTTCGAAGCCCTCAGTCTTTCAGGGAATGGCGCTATGCCCGGCACAAACTCCTTGGTCACTGGTGGAAGAATCTCAATCTCTTCCCCATCCTCAAGCTCTTGCTGCTCAGCAAATCCTCCAACTTGGTTTTCTACCTCTCCATGTTCAGCTATCTTCTCTTGACTAGCTTTTTCACTTTCGCCTTCCGGATGCTTCTTTGAATACTCTTGGGTCCTTGTGACTATTGCCACAGTTGGATCTTTATGTGATTTCTTGGCCTCGTAAGCATCCACAAAGTGCATTGACGAGCTAGAGCCTTCTTGAGGGTTCGGCATCTTGAACACTACTCCGATCGTAGGAACTTGCTCTTGAGCTCTCGTTGTGGAATGCATCTGAGTGTCAACATAATTCGAGGACCCTACTGGTCCTTTTTCCTTGCCTACGGCAGCTCTCCATTTTGGACAATCTTCATCAAAGTGGCCCTCTCCACTACAGTACCTAGATAGTGGAGTATAATCAATTGGTTTCTTTTCGTTTGGACATCTAGATTGAGTATGGCCAAAGCCATGGCACCTCCAACACTGGATTGGACCGTCTCTTCTTTGATCACGTGCGGCTCCTCTCGGATAGTCTCCTCCTTGACCTTGAGCACCATATCCATATGTCGGTCTGTTTTCCCAACGAGATGTAGGTGGGACACTTTGAGCAGGCAATCCCGTGTAAGGTCTTTCCCTTGTATCTCCGGATTTCATGGTCCTCTCTTCATAGGCTCTCTTGTTGTAACATCGTTCCTGCGTGTGATTTGTTCTTCCACAAAAAGTGCAACGCATTCTTGGTGGTGATCTATCTATGAATACTCTCGAGATTGTAGGGCATTCTGAAGCCAAATGGCCATAACCATGGCACTTTCCACACCATGTATTTGATCTAAACACTTGAGTCTGGTTTGTAGTTACCTCGGGTTTTACTGTGTATGTTTCCTGGGTCATTGTGGCAGCTTTTATAGCTTGTGTGACCAACTCCAATATTCGTTCTTCAGTTAGCGCAGGCTTTACCTCGCCTGGCGTACTAGTGGCAGCTACAAAAGCTAGGGTCGTCAATGCGGGACTTCCTTGGCCAAGATCTTTTATTGGAATATTTCTTGGGCCTCCCATTGGCTCGTATAAGAGCTCCATCTTCCTCTGTTGGCATAATTGTACTTCCTCCCAAAGCCTTGCTTGTTCCTTAGCATCCATTAAAGTCGCAGGTCTTGTCAGGCTGATATGCTGCTGTGCCGTAGGATCTCTCAATCCCAAAATGAATCTTCGTTTCAATGTCTCATCATTCGGGGCATTTGCGCCCATCTTTCTTACCAAGGTTTCCATTCTCTGAATGTAGTTATCGATGCTCTCATCGACTCCCTGTTGCAAATAATCCATCTGTTGGGCCAATCTATCTTGGAAGCCTTGTCGTCGAAACTTTGCCAAGAAGGCTTCCTTGAGCATCTGATAAGTTCCACGCTCTTGCGGTGTCAGATTCCCATACCAGTTGGCTGCCTCATCACGGAGAATAGCCGGAAAAATTCTCAACCTTTGACCCTAGTCAACTACCTCATTGGCCTCACAAGTAACCTCAAACAGTTGGATAAAACTATCCGGGTCCTCGTCCCAAGCACCTGAGAACTTGGTGAAGTCCCCCAAGTGAACCGAAATCCGCTGAGCCATTTCGAATAGAGGTGTGATGTCAATATCACTTCGATCCCAAAAATTTAGTGCACGTGGCCTCAGGATCCCTCCTTCAAACTTCCGCACTTGATTCGCAACTCTCCTACGGGAGTACACCTTTTTGGCAGATCTCTTTGAGCCAATCGAGGTCCACTCACCTGGCGGTTCCCACCTTCTCCTTTCTCTTTCAAGGGCTCTTCTCTGAGCGTGTTCCTCTCTTTGCGTTTGTGTTGCTCCTAAGGATGAGCTCCCCTCGCTCATGTACTAGATCTTGGGGTCCGCAAGCTCGGCCAACATGTGGCGCTAGGCGAACCTATAGCACTCTCTTATAGAGACGTACCAAGCAATTTCCCGACAGACGCACCAAAATGTTCAGCCTCTAACGCCGCAGGAAAAAGTGATTATACAAGACTTTATTTTGTTCAAACCCCTCGGAATCGGTCCAATTGGATTACCTAGAACCCACAATTATCTCGCAATGGATTCTTCCTATGTCTATGCACTAGCTCATATGTTCCCGACAGACGCACCAAAAATGTTGGTTCTCTTAATCCAAGGGAGACTGCCTTACACAAACCTATGTTTTGTTAAATTAGCTTGTGTTGTGCCACTTTCTTTACTCCGAGTCCACAATTGCTCTCGGATATCACATATGTATATACCCGCTTCCACTCGCTTTCCTTTTGGTTCTTTTCTTTTCCCTTTTTGCACATATGCATGCACACCCATAATTCCCTCCCTTTCTTCGCTCAACCCCCCTCCTTTCACGTCGGTTCTTGCACGCTTAGGGGTGCACACAGGGTGTTTCTAATGAAACTAAAATGCAATGGAGTCTTATCTTAAAAGTTATTATATCTCAACCAAGTTCCCCTCAATGAAAATATCTTATCAAAACCTTTCAATGTTTAGTTCAAGCATGTAGCACACATGAACAAATTCTCATCGATACTAAACACATGCGGGTTGACATAACCTTTGTGAGTTAACGTATTCCTTAATCTATGAGGCCTTAGCAACATGTAGGCTTGAAGTTCAATTTATAAAAAAAAAATTGTCAATCGGTGCCTATATTCAACATGTAAGTCATTACATAAGTTTATTTGACGAAGACAATAAATTCCCTTGGAGATCAGAGTTAAATGAAAGTTTATTGCTTCAACATTTGTTTTGAACGCTAACTTCCTTATTAGATTATTGAAGAATACTAATCATTATGCATGAAACATCGATTTTGTTTCACATTATACCTTTCGCTAGTTAAATTTAATCCGGAATTTAGCAATATGCATCAACGTCAGGTCAGCTTGTCAACAGGCATCAAGGCATATCATTTTCGTTTCTCATATCTTCTGTAGTTCTAAAACAAAGAAGCATATTTGCACTACTAGATACATCTCACAGTCAAATCAATCGAAGAGAAAAAAAACTGTAGATGTTTTAGTTCGAAAGCACAGAAATGTATCACAGAAATTTGTTTGACGTTCATTTCAGTTGGAGTGTCAACTGATCATCATCCTTTTAACAACTACAAAACCAGTCAAATGAGTATTCAATCCTCTCATATACCCCTTACAGTCGGACATCAGTAACTGGAGCAACACTGCTTATGATATTGAAACAAACTCTTTAGAACGCCACTTGTTACCATGAACGACAATAAGGATTCCTGCATATTTCGAATTACGTACTTTCATGCGCATAAGATAATACTCACGTAATGATAGGGGTTTCCAAGCATGAAATAATTCTACCTCAACTCACATAGGAGCACACGTATTTCCACTTACTTTACAAAAGTAAAACAGCCCGATAACTCTATCATCGATATTGTATTGAAGAACTTAACATAGAGTATCCAGCATCATCATACCTCTGAAGCTAATTTGCATTATAGTGCTAAACTTCTTTCCTGCTTGAAATGGACATCTGCAGATAAAGCATATCGCGAACAACAGCTGTGTCAAGATTCCAAAAAACTCTTCCCTCATTTTCAACCATCATCAGAAAATGAGTGTGCTGGTGCTCTCTTTTTCAACGTTCCAAGTTTTCCCTTGAAGCTCGTAGCCCTCCTTGTCACAATATATTTAAACCTGTCGCTCCAGGAACTCCCCTTTCACAGTGAAGATAGAGTTCGGGCCTGGGCTGGAGCTAGTACAGCAGACGAATACTTGTCCATCAATACCTTAGAAGCTGACATCTTCTCCCTCTAACATAACCTTCTCCTTCTGATCATTGATGTAATCCTCTCTCCACTTCAACGTGTTCACCTCCGCATGATGCGCAGCAGCTTCTTCCTCAAAACTTCTCCCCTCTCTCCTCCCGCAAGGCCAAGAGCGCCTTTCTTCCTGTACAGAAACGAAGCAGGAACTCCCCTTTCTTTTTTTCTGCACCATGAATTCGGAAAAATAAGAGCCTCCACTCCCCCTGCCATACTCTGACAGAGGGCAGGTAGACCACCGCCCCCCATCACTCTCCTCTTGGCCGTTTTTCCATCAAAACCACGGAAAAAACAAAACCCTCCAGAAACGATCAGCGGCCCCGTTCTTCTTCTGCTGCTCTCGACTGCTGCCCATAGAGAATCTTGCAGAGGCACATAGGACAAAGCCCCCCCTTCTCCCTTTTGTCAGATTTGCCACCCCATTTCTTGCTATGGTCGCTAAAAAAATCGGCCATTACCCCTTTTTTGTTGTTATCCTTCTCTGTCGCTACTAAAGACCCCCTTTTCATATCTTCATCAGACGAGTGGATCAATCATTCAAGAACCACAAATGTAGCCTTTGTCTACTCAAAAATGGTAGAAGCTCCCCACGGCAAAAGTTTGAGGAAGTCCATGTTGTATTTCTTAGCATCGAGAGCTCCCATGTTGTATTCCTCTCGTCAATTATTTGATCAATTCTTCAAGTACCTGTAATCAAACATCTTCTTCTGCCAAATAGCAACACATTAGTGCGTACAAACCAATCATTTCCTTAGCTAACAATAATGTAAAGATCCAAATAGCTTTTTAGTTCTCTCAAACAAAGAACTTTCTTGAACAAGAGAATTGACACTTCCATCTTCCAACACTACCTATATGTATATATAGGTATATTGTAATGATATATTTTCTTTTCCTAAAGTTTCGAGGTAGCCACTCTAAGTTACCACCATTATCTCGTGGTTAACTAAGAGAAACATTTTTACCTATCACTTAAGCCCTTGGCCTTGTTGATCAGGCATGCCATGGGACTTCATGATCTTAATGTGGAGTTTATTTGGCATATTAGGAGCTGAAATTTGATATGAAGGGTCTTGGCGTGACCTAATTTGGATTTTTGATTAAAAAATACTATTTCCAAATTATAACTAGAGAAGAAAACCTTTTATTTTCATTAAATGGTACTAACAAAATTGTTCGCTGCCCCTAAATTGACATGAATTGAGATTAAGAAACCTTTTTCATAGCTTCAAATAGGAAGGTAAGCGAGATAACCTAAGCTACATCATGAATATAGAGCGACTAGAGAGTAGGCAATATACGTAAGAACGCGTGTGTGTGATCCCAACATTTGAGGAAGTAGACAATGGATTTATAGAGTCACAAAAAATGATGCATGTCTAATGTTTCATGCACAGACCAAACATATTGAGGTGCATTATCAATATGTGAGAGAGTGCCTTCATGCAGGAGATATTGATTTGGTATATGTGCCTACACAAGATAATGTGGCAGACATATTCACCAAAGCTCTTCCACAGGAAACGTTTGAAGCTTTTCGCAAAGCTTTAGGCTTATTACCTTGTGGGGGCTAATATGTCACTCCCTATATGTGTTCACATCATTCGCTCAAGGGGGGTTTGTTAAACTTATGTGTTCCTCAAGTAGCTTTGATGTGAACCTTTTCCCTATACATGGGCATTGTTTACTCTAGTGATAGCTAGAGGTTTTTCCCCATGTTACCACATACTTGATTCACTCATATGTGGTAGTACTTTGTACTTAGGGATATTATTCAGCTCTTACTTCAGTTTGGTTCATCGTCAATAGAGATAGCTATTCCTCCCATCATCTTCTCCGTGTGTCTTGCTACATTTGTGCTCCTTGTGTGTGCTTCTCGTGTGTCTCTCACACTTCTACACACACCCAACAGCTACTAGTTCCACAGTCACATCTTTAGATTTCTTGAGTGTATGTCCGAATGTTATTGTTGTAAAAAATGATGGAATTTGAAGAGATCATAGGTTCCTAGCAAAAGCCTGCTCCAAATTAGCCTAATTTTCATTTTGAATCTCTAAAAGAATTTGTAAGCTTGCAACCTATGCAATAATATTACTATATGACCTTGGGGCATTGATTTCCAAAGTTTTTATCAAAACAAATGACTTTTAAAGGTGTGCAAAGTAGAGAAGACCTTTTATTTATGGAAGAAGGAACTCAGAAAATTACTTAGAGAACACAACATGCTAGAAATTGAAACAAATAATTTTTCATACCTTCAAATAAAGAGGAAAGTAAGCTTTAAAAAACTATTCATTTAATTTAGAGTGACTATATTTGTGGATATACTTAGCTAGTGATGTGTGTGAACACTCTAGGACCTTCAGAGCACTTTTTTCCTTCTTTAGGAGGTTTTTTCCCCTCGACTTGTCTATACGCATATTGCTCTAATGGGCTACTAATCTTTGTACATTCTAGTGGTAATACATTCAGCATTGTGTGTTGTGTTCCAAGCTTCTTCTTCTTCTTCTTCCGTGTCCTATTCACATGCTTTCGCAAACATCTAACTCCAACAATTGGTATCAGAGCAGGTAACCACTTCATCTAGGGTGTTGTCTACACCTCTCCGGTTGTACTCTCAAAATCGCACAAAATTTGGTAAGCTTACTCAGGGTGTTTTGATCTCTGAGCTCATTTCGGCCTCTGAACACACTATCACAACACTTGTGTAGGCTATTTTGTCTTTTTGTGCCAAAGGTATATACCAGTTTTGGTTCACTAGTATAATCATCTCAAAGTCTGTTATGGGTTTAGGAGAATTTATTTTGATCATCTGAATTTTGCTAGTTTGCTATGCTTGCAAAAATCTAAAATGGTGTCCTCTTTTCCCAAACTTGAGGCACCTGATAAACATGTATGTGAAGGCTGTATTTTCGGCAAAATGCAGTGTTCTTCCCTTCCAAAAGATGGTTCAGTTCCAGCTACTCAGAAATTGCATCTTGTACATAGTGATGTATGTGGTCCTATGCAGACACCTTCTTTTGGAAACTATCTTTACTTCGTGACTTTCATCGATGATTTTTCTAGGCATGCATGGGTATATCCATTGAAGGAAAAGTTTGAAGTGTTTCTATGCTTCAAATAGTTTTTGGTTCTGGATGAAAATCTGTCAGCATGTAAAATGGGCACCTCCCATTCCGATTGAGGGGGGGGATATATGTCTTCTGACTTTAATGCATTTTTGGCTGAATGTTGTGGAGGTGATCGCAATCCGGGTGGATCGGGTCCGGTCGTGGCACACACAAGGTGTATGAAGCTAATGAATGTTGGAAGGTTTAAGGACGTGAGAGTGAAATTAATGTTGAGTATGGAGAAGAGAGAGATGTTGAAATGATTATGGGAATGGGAATGTAGGAGTGCAAGTTAGATTTATGAACATGAATGATAAGAATGAAAGAGAACCATCACACTTCCTAATTCTAATCCATATGCATAGTCTTCTTTGGATGATATGTATGCATGACGAGAATAGATGGAATCCTTACACATAAATCAGTTTCGAAAGGAAGATTGGTCCAATATTAGAGCTTCTTATACACTTTCAGAAACTAATCAATATGTATGGGTATGTATGGATTATATGCATGCAAGTGAATTATGATGATAGAGTTTAATCACAAGCTCAATGAAACATCCTCACTGGTTCAACGCAATATTTCGGAGCCTTCTCACACATAGAAGAAAATAGAAGACATGTAAAAATACTTAAGAGACTGAGAGACAAGAGACAAGAGACAAGTGACAAGTGACATGAATTAAAAGGATTTGAATTAAGATACATGTATAAGATCGTCGTGATATGTCAAGCTAAGCAGTCTACTGATCAAAGGCGGTTTCAACCCTCAAACCATGACAGTTCAACCAAATGTCAAACATAAGAAGATGAGTTCCACTTCATTGACCCTATGTATATCTAGGCTTGTAACGTCTAACTAAAGAAGTCTAAGACTCATTAAAACCAGCTCTAACTCACTCACATGCTCCACCGAGGGTGAGTCAAGATAGAGATGCTGGTTTCAAGAGCCTATCCTAGATTGGAGCTCTAACTTAAATTTGAAACTAGGTACTATACGCATACTAGCCCACCTTGGATCCTCACTCGCTCAACCAAGGGTGATCGTCTCAAGGAAACCTTAAGCTAGCAAGAGCCCTATGGATGCCTAACAATGATGCTCTAGGAGTTTGGAGGGGGGTTTATATAGTTTTTTGAATGAATTTGGGCCCTTTGATCTAGAGAAATCAACTCTCAACTCCAGGATCACTACTTTTGATTACAACCGTTTGATTAATCAAATCAATGGCCTGGAATTGTTCTTTCTATCAAATCTAGTATAAAGGAGCGAAATTTAGGTGCCTTCATTCTCCACCATTGGATCTGGGGATGATTTGGACCGTCGGATCAGTGCTGACATCAATTCGGATAAGATATGCCACTATTTTTAGAGAAAAGTTGCATTATTGATCTTTAACTATCAAAAAAGTCTTCTTTGATGAAAAAAACTCGTGGATTCTCCTTGCTTTAAGCATAAGTTCATCTCCACCCTTGAATATGAGCTCATCTTGATCGTACAACATGGCTGAATCAACTTTCACCATGTGACAATCCTTCAACCCTTCAATTTCCTTAAACTAGAAAACTGTGGTGACCTTGAAAACTGGACTTTGTGCTCTTTGACCCTCCAAAAAAGCTTTGATGAAGATGAAACTTTGTAGGACTATGTTTCCAAAGATCTCCTTTAGGAATATGCAAAAAAAACTTTTATTTTAATCTCCCTTATACAAGTTTGACTACATTGGTCTAAGTGGAAAAATTACATTTTTTACAAAATGCACATGGCATATCAATGTGCTAGAAAATCCATTTACATGTGAAATTCAGGCTATACACTACCTATATAGCCTGTGATTTATTCTACTATGCCTCTTTATCTTCCTTTGGCTTGCTCTTTTTTTTTTGATGATGATGATGATGATGATGATGATTCGGCAACTTTATGGTTACAATCACTTTTTTGGGATGGAAGAAAGTGTTAACCTCCTAGTAACATGTAGCTTTTTTTTTATGACGGGGAAAAAATAAACCCCGATACAAGGTACAACCATTTTTTATGACGGAGAAGAGTCGTTTAAACTCCGATACAAGTGTTGTGAGGTGGACTAAAGATGTAGAAACATGTAGTAGCAGGAGCTAGGACTTCAACAATTATGAGTTCAATACAAGATACATATGCATGTTTATATATGAAAGTCATGTCACCAAAATAAACCTCCAAATCTGCATGTCCTATCTTTCCATAATCCTAGATTATAACCAATTTCTTAGTAGATAAATTACTACTCAAGATACAATTTTACACAAGTAGAGAAATCATCATTTGCCTTTTTTTGACTCAAGTGATGTGGATATGCAATGCAATGCAAAGACTGAAAACAAAAATGCATGAAACAAGAATGGAAAAAAAATAGAATGAACTTGAAAAAAAACAAAGCAACATGAACTTGAAAACTTAATGATATTTTTATATGTTTTTTATATTTTCTTCTCTTTTTTATTTATTTTTTAATTTTTTTAGTTTTATAACATGGATACTCCTGTTTATGAATCGGCCTCATTGTTGTCATCTTCTTCAATGTCCTCATCCAAAATGTACTCTTCATTATCACGTTTCTTGAATAGCTTTATCCTTTTACCTGCAATCAAAGTTTTTAGTGCAACACCATTTAATTCACAAAGAGCGTACGTACCATTGTTGTTGACTTTTGATACAATGTATCGCCCAAACCACCATTGAGTGAGCTTTTTGTGTGCATCATATTGAGAGTCAAATATACTATCATAAATGAGCACCCAATCTCCTGCTTCAATTGGCTTAGGACGCAATCGATGCGTTTTATCAAAATAATGCTTGTTCTTCATTATAGATTCTCTTAATTTTTCAATGACATCATCAGGTCTTAATTTACCTTGTTCTAACTGTTTAATGTGCAAACTCAAAAAATCATCAGTAGACATGTTTTCAGACCAAGGCAAATTTTTTTATTGAAAACAATGGTTTTTGACAGTACATGAGTTCAGCAGGCATATATCTAGTAGTACGTGTGCATGTCATTCTATCTGCCCAAAGTGCAAAAGGTAAGAATCTAGGCCATTGTTTGATGTCACTGTTACATGTTTTAGATATGGCTTTCACAATAGGTGGATGCCCTCTCTCTATTTTACCATTGGCCTCTAGATTATATGCAGTAGTGAGAGACAAACAAATATCGTGATGTTCAAAGAACTCTTTGGCTTCTCTCGCATTTAAGTCTCCACGATCGGCAACTACTTTCTCTATGTACCCAAAGCGACTTATGACATCTTCAAGCAAGAATTTGCAAACATTGTAAGTGGTCTTAGATCATAGTGCACGTCCCTCTACATGATTAGTTAAGTCTTCTCTTGCAAGTACAATGTAACACATTTTGTCTACCTTTAGGCATAGTTATAAGATCTATTACCCACTTATAATGAATACAAGGTGGATAAGTAGGATGCAACGGATCTCTAGGTTTGACTGATGAATGAAGTTGACAAGTAGAACATGTAGAAACATAGCTACTAATGTCAATGTACATCCTAGGCCAATAATGTCACGAGGAAGGAGATAAGGAAGAGAGCTCACACACACACTCTCACTCTCAAGGAGAAGCACAAACATAGATTGAGGCAAGGAAGAATGATCTTCTTCTTCTTCTTTTACATAAAAGGAATGTACAAGAATGACCTAAAAACAAGAATACAACAAGTGCAATATATAAAGATCAGTACATAAGGAAAAACCTAATATCCACAAATGAGTGAGCTGGCAAGAAACAAATGTGACATCACTCTCGGTAGATAAATCTAATAAAGCTCAATGAAGTATCCCTGACATATACCGGCGTGACCACTATACATGTCAGAGAAATGAAAAACTGGTACGTGTCATCCTAGATCATCACATGTTGAGCTTGATATCTCAACACTCTCCCTCAAGCTCAACGCCATATCCTGTAATCCAAGCATATCCCGAAACTTCTTCAACTTCTCAGCTCCAAGTGCTTTGGTGAAAATATCAGCAACCTGCTCATTTGTTCTCACATAAACAAGATCAATATCACCTGCTAATACCTTCTCTCTCACAATAGATAGATAAATCTGTAAGTAACATCTCCAGCCATGATGCCTCACATGCTACCATTGCAGCACCTCTATACTCAGCCTCTGTACTCGACAAAGCAACAGTGGGTTGCTTCTTACTGCTCCATGTAATAGCTACACCTTCAAGTGAGAAAAGAAAGCCACTAGTAGATCTTCTATGTGGAGTACTACCAGCCCAATCTGCATCGGTGTATCCATGAACGTGCAAATCTACACCAGCTTCATAAAACAATGCATAATCCAAAGTAGCACTCACATAACGTAGAGTGCACCTCAGAGCATCCAAATGTGGCTTCCTAGGAACCTGCATAAACTGACTTTCAAGTCCAACAATATAGCTTAAATCAGGCCTTGTAATTGTAAGATATATAAGGCTTCCCACAATTTTCCTGTACATAGTAGCATTTTCCAATGCTTCACCTGATGTAGTATCCAACTTCAAATTTTGATCTAATGGCATAGAAATTGGCTTATAACCAGACATACCATACTTTTGTAACATATTCAAGGCATATTGCCTTTGTGACATCCATGCACCTATTTTTGTATGTATAAACTCAATGCCCAAGATATAGCGTAGCACACCAAGATCTTTCATGTCAAACTCCTGCATAAGAAATTGCTTTACCTCTTTGATGCTTTCTTCATTATCGCCACCTACAATTAAGTCATCAACATAAATGGCCACAATCATGATGCCATCATCAACCTTCCTTGCATAGAGTGAATGATCTGCATCACATATAGAAAACCCAATGTTGGTTAAGTAATCAACAATCCTTGCATGCCATGCACACGGATCCTACTCCAGCCCATACAAAGCCTTTTGCAACCTGCAAACATATTCTGGATGCTTTGAATCTTCATATCCTTGTGGCTAGTCCATATATACTTCTTCCTGTAACTCACCATGTAGGAAAGCATTCTTCATATCCATCTGATGCAAAGTCCATCCTTTTGCTATAGCTAATGCAACAAGTGTCCTAACAGTAGACATTTTAGTTATAGGGTTGAATGTTTCCTCATAATCAATGCCATATGTTTGTGCATATCCTTTAGCTACCAATCATGCTTTATGCCTGCTTATGCTACCATCAGCATTATGCTTTACCTTGTAAACCCATTTACAGCCTATGGGTTTCTTTCCTTGCCGCAATGGAACCAGCTTCCATGTATCATTTCAATAAAGTGCAGCCATCTCCTCATCCATAGCTTTTTCCCAATCTGCAATTCCAATTGCAACTTCAAAGCAAGAAGGTTCAGCATTTTGTATTACCTTTGTCATGTAGGCATAATGACGAGCCATGTAACTATCATATGTCAATCTTTGCACTAAATTCCTCATCCTCCCAGATCTTCTTGGTCCTGGATCACTTCTCCTTGTATCATCTGCATGTGCCCTTCTTACTCCTGGATTCTTCACAGAGGGCAATCCAAGTTCCTCATCAAGAATCTTTTCTGCACTGCTTGAATCTCCATCAACGTCTTCAAAACTTGCACATGTTTTATGACCAGCAGAAACTTTTCTTTGCCTTTCTTGGATGTATTTGATGAATTTGCTAGACTGAAATTTCCATGTAATCTTCCACTCCATGGATTTGAGTTGGAACTATTGCTTGGTGATGCATTTGGTCCACTCAAAACATGAGATTCTGCACTTGATTTTTCAGCATTTTCTTTGTCATTTGGTTCAAGACTCAGTCCTTCTTTGGCATCTGCATAGAAGCTTGACATTTCATCAAATACCACATCTCTGCTCACCTTTACCTGTCATGTGAGTGGGTTATAACATTTATATCCCTTTTGCTCAAGGGAGTATCCAATGAAGACACACTTTTCTACTTTTGGATCAAGCTTCGTCCTCAATTCATCTGGGACATGTACATATGCAATACAGCAAAAAACTTTCAGATATGATAAGTTTGGCTTTTTACTTGTAAACTTCTCTTCAGGTGTAATTTGATGTACAGCAACAGTCGGAGTTCTATTCATGATGTATACAGCAGTATGCACAGCTTCTGCCCAATAACAATGAGGCATATTCTTCTCAGCCATTAAGGCTCTTCCTATTTCTGCAATATGTCTATTTTTATGTTCAACAACGCCATTCTATTGTGGTGTGTACCTGCATGAAAAGTGATGTCGAATTCCATGATTTTTTAGAAAACTCCTGAACTCATTTGACATGTATTCACCTCCTCCATCAGATCTTAATGTTTGAATGTACTTCCCTATCTGCTTTTCCACCATAACTTTAGAATTCTGGAAGTGAGTGAACACCTTGCTCTTCTCTTTCATGAAATATACCCATACTTTGCATGTATGGTCATCAATGAAAGTAACATAAAACCTGCAACCACCCATAGATGTGGTCTTTGCTGGACCCCAAACATCTGTATGTACTACTTCTAGTAGATTCTCACTAACATGCTTGTCATGTGGAAATGATGCTCTTGACTTTTTACCAAATTGACATGCTGCACATACCTTTTTCATTTCTGCAACTTTGAAATTCGGTAGTCCATGGACAATTTCCTTTGACTGCATCAGTTTCAGCCTTTGCAAGTTTGCATGTCCAATCTGTTTGTGCCATATCTGTATATCTGCAATAACTCCTGCACCTTTTGCAAACATGGCTGCATTCATTTCAAGAATCTTCACATTTAAGGTGAACATCCTACCCACTTTGTTTCCTTTGGCAACCAATCGTCCATCTTGCTTGTACTCTTCTACATATAATCCATCAGCATTGAACTTGACTTGTAATCCCTGGTCAACTATTTGTCCAACAGAAACCAGATTCTTTGTTATATTTGGAACATGCAACACATTAGCAAGATGTTTTACCTTCTCGTCCTCCATAGACAATGATATGTTTCCTGTATGCTCAATAGGATGCGATGTATCATCACCTGTTTCAACATATCTAGGAACTAGCATTTTCTGCAAACTGCTAAACCATTCTGCATGACTGGTCATGTGATTTGAAGCACCTGAATCTACATACCAGACATTATCATTCGATTTTGAAACACCAGTAGACATCGTATTCATCATGTGATGTTGAACCATAAACAGCTTCTCAGAATCATCTGCACTTGTGGATGCATAGTTGTTTTGCTGCCTTTTGTTATTTTGATTCTTCAACCTGCAATCATGTTCATAATGTCTAGGTTTACCACAATTCCAACATCCTTTAATATCATTACTTGAATCATTTCTTTGGAAATTTCTACGACCTCTTTGGCTCCCCCTGCCTTGAAACTGTCCTCTTCCTCCAGCATGATTCTGTTGTTGACCTTGGTCTTGGTTACTGTTTCCTCTTCCACTTCCAAAACCTCTACCTCTACCTCTTCCTCTGTCAGAGTAGAATACCTGCTCAGAACTGGGCTTTCCTTTGGAGTTTGAATCCTCACCAAGATTCTTTTCTTCAATAATCAGCATAGATACCAGATTAGCAAAATTCGAAATATTTTCCTTGGTTTGTATGGAAGTTCTAAACTACTTATATGCAGTTCCTAAACCACGAAGGCACACTTCCACCTTATCATCATCATCTACATTCATGCCAATAGATGCAAGTGACTCACATATGCTTTTGATTTTTAAAGTGTAGTCACTTATCGACATGCTCTTCTTTTCCAATGTGTGCAACTCATTCTTGAGTTGCAATTTCCATGCCTTTGTATTAGTCTCATACAAAGTGACCAAACTGTTCCAAGCCTCTTTTGGAGTCTTGGCATCATGTATGTGTCCAATCATGCTATCTTGTATGCTAAGAGATAGCCAATACATTACCTTTCATGCTCCTTGATTCTATTCCTCATATGCTCTTAACTGGTCTGCAGTCTGATTCCTTTCTGGTAACTGCGGAGCATTTTCATTCTCTCCTTCGATGTACTTCCAGTAGCCTTTTCCCATCAAGAAATTTGTCATTCTGAATCTCCAAGCATGGAAGTTGTTCTTGTCTAGCTTATCGCTCATAAGCTGACTCATTCCATCTGCGTTTGCCATTTTTGCAACAATTCACAACACTGCAAACCACTACAAGCAACACTTTTGCTTGAACAGTGTCACACTATGACGTGACAGTTTGATCTCAAAAAAACATAGTTTTCGTGTATCAACAATACACTGAATCACTTGAAATTCTGGATCAAGAATATATGAGTGCCGCTGAACACAACGCAAGTTACAGTTTCTGAAACTGACCTGGTTTTTTTGTGGGCCCCACCTTTCGGGCTCAAAATGGAGGTCGAGATGGCTCCGAAACTTCAATTTGACAAAAACGAGTGACCTTAAAGGAATAACTCACGAAAATATTTTGAGTTCTTCTACCTTCACACCCATTTTCATAGCAAATGGAGGCCGTTAGTGAAATCATATTTTCTCCATGCCTTGCCACGTAGTCTTCACCGTCGCCTTCTTCACGAGCTCTCTACAACCACCCTGGCTCTGATACCATGTCACGAGGAAGGAGATAAGGAAGAGATCCCACACACACACTCTCACTCTCAAGGAGAAGCACAAACACAGATTGAGGCAAGAAAGAATTATCTTCTTCTTCTTCTTCTATTACATAAAAGGAATGTACAAGAATGACCTAAAAACAAGAATACAACAAGTGCAATATATAAAGATCAGTACATAAGGAAAAACCTAATATCCACGAATGAGTGAGCTGGCAAGAAACAAATGTGCCATCACTCTCGGTAGATAAATCTAATAAAGCTCAATGAAGTATCCCTGACATATACCGACATGACCACTATACATGACAGAGAAACAAAAAACTAGTACGTGTCATCCTGGATCATCACATGTTGAGCTTGATATCTCAACAAATAATACGTACTTCTAATTTTTTCATATGTTCCAAAAAATCCTTTATGACCTACCCATAATGTCTCATGCATTTCCTTCATTACTTGCAATTGAAGACCTCGTCTTCCTAGGACTCCTTGTGGATTCTTAACCTTACCCTTAGCATGTCTCCAAAGATAACCATTACATAGAAAAAAGTTATAAGCTCGTTTCCTAATGTTATGGAATCTATTCGTAGTCCAGCTAGGTAATGGTTGTAGTGTACTCAGATACTTTCCTATGTCTGTCCATTCATTTTTGTACTCAGACTCATGAAATTTCTCACACTCGTATATATGTGGAACATAGTCAATTAAGTTCACATTCTTTATTAGATCACTTTCAAGATCATCAAATCTAGCTCTCGATAACATATCAACAACTAAATTTGACTTACCTGAAATATTAACTAACTCAGGATTTATGAACTTAATATATGAGATCCATCTAAGCATGGCTATATCAGGAGATGAACGATTGGCTATCATTCCAATGAGAGGAAAACAATCAGTCTCAACTTTGACATTTGCACCAATGAAATATTCTTTGTCTGTTGTCAAAGCTGTTACCATACCCCATAGTTCTCGTTTGATCTATGGATATTTTCGTTGTGTTTCATGTAAAATTTTGGCACCAAACCTAATTGCATATCTATTCCCTTCACTATCATCTTGACTTATGACCCAACCTATACCAATAGGACTAGTATCAACAATCAATATAATAGGTTTGTTAGCAGAATAGTCTACACGCTTAAGGATGGAAGCTTCAAGCAATAATTTCTTCAATTTATGCATAGCTTGAGTGTGTTTGTCAGTCCAAATAAATTTTCGTTTCTTCCTCAACAAGTCATAGAGACAATCAGCAACATGAACAAAGTGTGGGATCCAAATAACATAAAAGATGCAAGCACCAAGAAATCTATGTACCTCACTCATGTTGTTACATGTTTCAGAAATATTTCTAATGGCATCAAATTTTTGTGGTTATGGCTTTCGACCATAATGGCCACATAAATGTCCGACAATAAGAAGCGCGTTGACACCAAAAATAGATTTCTCTATGGAAAATGTGAGACCTACCTCTTCAAATCATTGAAATATTCTTTCAGAATCAGAGATATGGTCAAGAACAAATTTACAACATCCAGATGAGTCTAAAGTAATGTCCTTTACACGTTCCTCACTCCCTTTAATTGGAATATCATCAATGAATGGCATAGTTATATGAGGGATAAAATCATGTAAGACCATATTCATAGCACTCATTATATGAGCCACAGAATTGGTCGCTCCTTGAGGTAAAGTACACATTCACACTAAGCCTAAAGGAGTTTTCATTGTGGTTATGTCACGACTATCAATTGCTAATTGGAATTGGTCATATCCCAAATATAAATCACCCATTGAATAGATAGAATGTCCTGAAAATGATTCAGCAAACTCATCTACAATGGGTCATGTTCCTACATTCCTTATGGTGACTTTATTGACAAGTTGGAGATCTTGAATAAAATGTAGTTTCCAATTCTTTTTAGGCACAGTGAACCATCTGTTTGAGTAAGGTGCAAAAGATGGCTCTAAAATTCTCATGTTTATCTTCTCCTTAAGTAGTTTCATTAGCTCAGGTAAGTAAGCCTTTGGAACTGGTATAGGACGAAGATTCCATGGAATATGTGGAATAGTAAAGATTATCATGGGTGCAACTAGCTTCGGATCTACACAACCAGTCTCATGAGGATACATAGTAAAGGCTTTTCCATGCCTACATATGACTCTCTCAAATTTATCTCTCTCTACTGGCAAAAGAAATTCATCATCTGTACCAATCTTCACATGTTTGATTGTCTCATCCGTGAATGTATGTCCTATGTTTTTCTTATCCCGAAGAATTGGATTGTTTTTCACATCAATAATTTTTTCATTACTTCCTTGGGGTAATGGTTGAGCTATGGGTTTGATTTTTTTGTCTACAGTTTTGTACTTTGTTTCAACTAATGCATTATGTGTTTGGTTAAATTTTGAGCACTTGTCAACATTGAGAGCATATTCCTGGATAAGAGCATACTCATCAAGGGAAGAGAGAAGAATAATATGGGAATTAGAATTTTGTTGAAGACATAACTCTAACTCCACAAGAGTAGAGAAACAATGAGATGTTTCAATCACATGCTCAATGTTCTCATCATGTTCCATGATTTTGTTGTTTTTATAATTTTTTTGGGTTTTTTGGATAAAAGACTTGGACAATTGACTCTTATGAAGAAAATATAATCTAGAATGTGGAAAACAAAGTGAAAAACTATTGTACATGTTGGTTGGATGTGAGATGTCAAACAAATATCCACTGTTTTCCCACTCAACAATGGATTCTATCCGAAATTTTGATCATATGTAGCTCCAAACATGAATCAAGGTGCACAGTCACTACAAGCATGCTCATGACCCTGAGTAACAATAGGTTTCTTTCTAATTGACAATCGATTCCTAGGATGATTCACTCCTACCATCATGACTTGAAGTGATTGCATTCCATCCTTAGACTTAAATCTAGCGTAGGTAGACCCATCATCCATGGCTTTAGTTTCCATACGACTCTCACAAATAAAGGGTTGACCTAAGAGAACTTCATAGGAGCAATTATCTTGAATAAAAAAGTGAAACTCTTCCATGATTCCTCCTATGGATATGGGCACACTAGTAGAAGCTCCATACAGGGTACCTACACCATTATCTGCAGTTCTCATATGCTATCCACAATCTTTATCTATGGGCCATCGAAACTTATCATACACTTCTCTTGAAATCACATTGATTTCAGAGCCGCAATCTACTAATACATTTACAGTGATAGTGTTCTTATCATTTCCTATTTTAACATGCATCTCTGATGTACCTCTAGACCAAAATTTTCTTTTAAAGTGACTTTCAAGATTGTTGTCATGATTTCATGGTCAAGTTGAATAGGTCATAAGAAATTTTTATTAACATTTACTTCATCATCATCAAAGTCCTCTTCATCAAATTCATAAAAGTTTAAGGCTTCATTCATAGCTTGATCTTGATCTAGAGAATCTTGCATCTCATCTAGATTAAGCGGAAACCTCTTCCTTTTAATAAGGCCAATAAAGTTATCTTTAAAAACAGGCTTTGCAATAGAGAAAACTTGTTCTACAGACATAGTCACTTGACTCTTAAGCAAAATGTCATCTAAAATCTCCATAGGATCTATTTTTCTCTCAATTTCTGAAATCAAGATGGCTTTAGTTTTTCTCTTTGGTTTCTTTTGTTTTTGCTCACGATCATGTTTTTGTTCATGTTCTTATGTTTTCAAACAAGTTAGGTTCTTCACAGGCTATAACTTGACTCATGTAGGCATAGTGTGTTGCAATGAATGACTCATAAGTTAACCTTTGAATAGGGTATTTAACCCTATTGGATGACCTTACCTCACCATTAGGTGGTAGAAATCTCCTCCTCCTTGGTTTAGATGCTTTAAATCATGGAGTTTCTAATTTTTCCATATCTTCATCACTTGTAGATTCCATGTCTACCCATCGATTGGTCTTCGTCATTTGCATTTTCCTTTCCTTTGCTACTTCCTTGAATTGAATGAGCTTCATTCCTTGTCCTTCCATGCCAAGCTGATGTAGTACTCTCGTCTGATGGTGTGCTTGAAGTGGTTGGACCACTTATCTGCATGCTTTGTTATTGCTCTTTGAACTTCTTCTCAACTTCATATGCATCCTCAACATGTAACACATCTTTGCTACCATACCAAAGTAGCAACTCATCAAATATTACATCCCTAGATACCCTAAGCTCTTTGGTGCAAGGATTATAGCATCTCAAACCCTTTTGCTATGAAGAATATCCAAGAAATATACAACTATCCGCCTTCAAGTATAACTTGTGTCTCAGTTCTTGAGGTATGTGAACATAGCACACACAACCAAATACTTTGAGATGTGAAAGATTGGGTTTCTTACCACACCAAGCTTCATAAGGTGTAACTCCATGTACTCCCGAGTTTGGACACCTATTCATAATGTATATGGCTATATTTATTGCATCATCCCAATAAGAGTTAGGAACATTCATTTCATTTAACAAAGATCTAGCCACTTCTGCTATGTATCTATTCTTCCTCTCTGCCACCCCATTTTGTTGAGGTGTATACCTGCAAGTGAATTGCCTTTTGATGCCATGGTCATGTAGAAAATATGAAAATTCATTTGAAAAATACTCTCCCCCTCCATCCGATCGGAGAGTCTTTATATACTTCCCTATTTCCTTCTCCACTAGGTTTTTGAACCTCTTGAAGTGGTAAAACACCTATGACTTTGACTTCATGTAATACATCCAAACAAACCTTGAATGATCATCTATAAATGTGACAAAATATCTATTAGCTCCAATGGATGGCTCCCTTGTAGGTCCCCATACATCTATGTGTATGAGATTCAACACTTCATTGCTCACATGTGCTCCCTTCTTGAATGGCAATCTGCTTTGTTTTCCTAATTGACAAGCATGGCACAAATGTTGCATATTTTGAGATGTAAAATCAATTAGACCACTCACTAAGCCCTTCCTTTGCATGTCCTTCACCCTTTGTAATTTTATGTGCCCAATTCTTTTATGCCATAAGTCGATTTCTGCAATGTGTTTATTTCCGATTGACAAGTAGATAGTGTGTTACCTCCATGGTGAAGAGTCTTCCTTGCTTCTTTCCTTTTTCTATGAGCTCGTAGTCCTACATGGGGTCTTCAACAAAACATCCTTGCTCATTGAGCCTCACCTCATAACCTCTTTCAACCATTTGACCTACCAAAACCAAGTTCTTTACGAGGGTTGGCACATGCAACACAGCCTTCAACACCTTGGAGCTTTGAGATCCATTCAATGCAACATCTCCCACATGTGTAATCTTGTGCTCAGTGTCATCCCCTGTCTCTACATGTCCTTGAGTGATGGGTGAATGTAAATTAAAGAAAACATCTTTATTGCAACTCATATTGTTGCTACAAACACTATCAATGTACCATGTAAATGAATTGACTCTTTCACTTGAACCATACATCATAAGCAAGTTCTCATTTTCTGAATTTTTTGAAGTACTAGCATAATTACCTTGTTTCCTTTTGTATCCTTGATTTCCTCCTCCTTTGGACCAACAATCTCTTGCATAATGGCCCGGTTTTCTACAATTGTAGCATTCTCCATTGGATGCTTCTCTTCCATGTGATCTTCCTCCTCTTCCTCTACTCCTTCCTCTTCCTCTTGATCCATAGCTTTGGTTGGAACCTTCTTGGTTGCTTGAGCTTGAGCTTGACCTTCCTCTCCCTCTACCTTGGGAGTTTTTTCCACCTCTTTTGCCTTTGCCTCTACCGGCATAGAAAACTTGGGCCTGGTTGCCCTTTGATTGTGAACCTCCTTGGTTCATTTCCTCGGTCACCATCAATGTGACTAATTGATCAAATTCTGGTAGGGAATCCCTCACATAAACAGATGTGGTGAATGCTTTCCACCTTTCATCCTCTCTCAAGCCATTGAGAGTGTGTGCAACAAGATCATCGTCTTTGATTGGGCTCCCAATTGAGCCTAAAGCATCTACAAGTTCCTTAACCTTCAAAATGTACTCATTTATGTTAGTACTTGGTGATTTCCTAAGATTATTCAGCTCATTCTTGAGTTGAATCTTCCTTGCCTTGGTTGATGAAGAGTACAATCTCTCCAAGGTCTCCCAAAGCTTCTTGGATGTGTCCAAGTCTTGTAAATGCCCTATCATGCTATTGCTTATGTGTTTAGATAGAATTAATATGACTCTCCTATCCCTTTCTATCCATTCATTAAGTGCCTTGAACTACCCTTGATTTCCATGGTTGATAATTGCCTTTCTCTAACTTCTCTATTTGTGCATTATACTCAGCCATACTGAGCTCTAAGATGATCCTCTAGCTTCTTCTCAAGTGTTTGTATGCTTTAGAAGGTGTGGATATTACCTTTTGATAGCTTCTCCCTTGCTAACCTTCGATTAGTTGAGATCTCGATCGATGTAGCCCCCTTTTGATGTGTTGTTGCTTTGATGAGTCCTCCTTGTGCTTCCACGAGTTGTCTTGATCCCTTCAAGTATTCAATATGATGCCACTGATGTCTTCAAGCCTTCAAAATGGGCTCTATTACCACTGATGGGGGATGGTTCTAACACCCCAATGCAAAAATGGAAGATGGCTGCCTTTCACTAGGTCCACAAGCAGTGATATATGCTCACTGCTCTAAACTTTGCTCTACGCTAGTACAGAGAAATCATGCAAAAATGAGGTAAGCAAGAAAGGGGGCTGCTTGTTGGAGTTTATGACTTCACTAAACTAAGTGGGAAACTTTTGGAATGCATAGAACGCAAGAAAAAAAGGTGGGATGATGCTTATATAGGCTTTTACTTTTCCTACAATCTAGCTAACCACCCACCAATCAGTTTAGGTGCACTTTTTGGTGGCTGATTTGATGAGATTTGAATTTGATTGAGTTTGGTGGAGCGTCTAACTTTATTCCATGACTTTGGGTCCTCCTTTTTTATTGGTCCACTTGCAAAACTCGTGGTTGAGCCTTTTTGCATGATTGAGACTTGATTTCCAACATCAACCACAAAGGCTACATTTGCAACAACTTATTTGACTTAGTACATACAAATGCATGGGGGATAAGCTAAGAACCTTCATTGGTAGGATCAAGGTATTATGTCTCATTTATTGATGACCATAGTAGATGGACTATTCTGTACTTTATCAAGAGTAAGAATCAAGTGTTTGATTTCTTCAAAAAGTATCTAGCACATGTGGAGAACCATATAGGCAGATCACTCAAGAAGCTTAGGCGGGGGAGAATACTTTTCCGAAGAGTTTGATGAGTTCTTGTACGATAAAGGTATCAAAAGGGAAGTGACTACCTAGTACTCTCCTCAACTGAATGGAATTGTAGAGAGGAGAATCAAGACAATTGTTGGATCAGCTAGAATAATGCTTGAAGAGAAGAAGTTGCCACATTATCTACGGGTAGAGGATATTTCAATTGTTGTGTACCTTGTCAATAGAATACCATACAAACCTATCCAAGGTAGAACTCCTTATGAAGCATGGTGTGGAAGAAAACCTAATCTTGTACATTGCATGGTGTTTGGGTTTCTATCTTATGTTTATTTACCATCAGAAATAAGAGGCAAGCTAGATGAAAGGGAAGCAAAGGCAGTGTTTATTGGGTATGATTCAACTCAGATAGGTTACAAGTTCTATAAACCTTCAAGTAGAGATGTGTTTGAAGAACAAAGGTCTTGGTATGATGAAGACAAACAAAAGGTAACTCTACCATATGATCTTGATACTGATCCTCATCAATTAGTAAGCAAGCATGATACACAGGTCTAGGATCCAAGAAGTGATACAAATGATGGCCAAAATAAAAAGGAAAAGAATCAAAAGTTATGAAACTCAAGAGGCAAAGCAAAGATGCAAGAGTGTGGAGAATGCTCCAAACAAGCACCTAGAAGGTCAACAAGGAAGAAGAGATGACCAAAAAGGTATGGATATGATTCCACATTTGTTACAAAGCATTCAATCTACTTGGAAAAGGAGTCAATTTTAGAGGAACTGTTGTGGAACTATATTCCACAAACAACTAAACTATGAAAGAATCAATCAACTAGCAATAACACTAGAGAAGAGAGAGCACGTATCCACCCATCCAACTCCACCCATATATATACCTCTATTCCAAGGGGGTGCATGTCCTTGAGAATGGCCAAGTGTCCAGCCAAGTGTCCCTCATGTGGACACTTTCCCAAGGGTGATCACATGCCTTCTAATTTCCCAAGGTCTATCACATTCCCTCTAAATCAAATGAGGATTCTTCTCTCACGTACATAGATCAGCAAAGTGGGTCTAGTGAGTCCCTGCCAAAACATGTTCGCTAAAATGAGGAGAAATACTATCTTCTCATTCCTTGGCAACTTAGGTGGACTTATTTCAATCATCCAGGTTTTCTTGAAACATAAAGCTCAAGTATTCCGAATGATAATATACCCAATCTACAGTTTCATGTCTACAAGTGGATCACTATCTTGATCATGTTTGATTTTCCTTGGATTAATTCTCAGAATAGATTTTAATCCTTTTTTAACATTAAAGACATAGGTCCAAAGATGACTTTAGGAATTGGAATTATTTGGTAGATCATTCTCCTAGGTCTATACCCCATTTGTTCATCTTAGCTTAGCCTATTCTTCTAATGAGAATCATTACTAACTATCTTGAACCAACTATGGTTTAGATAGTTAGGTATACTAACCTCAAAGGTCATCAAAGCTTTGAAAAGAGAAACAAATCCGATTCCTTCAAATCCTCAAAATTGAGGAAAAATACTTCATCAAGACACCCACTATATTTTCTATTGGATGGAGTTTAGATTATTCAAGTTTTGCTGCTTTATTTCCAAGGTCTTGCAAGAAAGCTACGTGTTTCTAGGCATCATATCTCAAATCTTGCTAGGAACATTCTTGAATCACTTTTTCTCACCAAAGATTCAAAACAAGATCTTTTACAGATCATTCTTTCATTCAAGGTTATTATACTTGAATAGGCTTGACTTCACTTTTGGAGTTTAACTTGGTAAAATCCAAAAATTCTTTACCCACTTACTTATCCAAATTTATTGTACCATGTAAAATTTGGTTATGCATTCTATTAAAAAAAATGCATTTTCTTAAAGGATAGGCTTTTCTGGGGTAAATGTCATGTTCATTGTATTTATCCTTTTGTGCATACAACCAAGTGTATTAAATTGGTTTAGGGAGGTACACTTCTACACCTCATAATGAACCTAAGACCTTAATCTAAATGGTCTTATCTTTAAGGCCTATCATGATGTTTCCTATTGGATCTTGAGCCTATTTTCACTCTGGCCATCAGAGAAAATTCTCAACGGGAGTTAGTTCTCACAGTCCCATACCAGTGAGTTCTTTCTCCAATCCGTAGAATGACATCCTTAACCTTTCCACATTCTTTGCCCTTATCATTTCAATGCTCTCTGATCATTTACCATGATCATGAGTTCCATCTTGGACCTCCTTGGCATCATTTTCATGAGAGCAAAGACTAAGGTTTCTAATGTCAATTAATTCAAAGGTCTATTTAGGTTGACCTTTGAACTTTACTTGGTATTGAACTATAAAAGGATTTTGATCTTTTTTACCAATGTAGGCCTCTTGGATTGTCCAACCATAAAGGATTGGATATATTTGACCAAGTTAGGTCACTTGGCTTTCTCAAAATTCCTCTAACTAGTTTTAACATGAGATAATATCAAGCCTTTTCTCCTTTAGATCCCTTTTTCAATGATATTTACCCATGGGATTTTCTTGGGATCTTCAACTCATACCTTCATGAGTTGATATCCTAGCTTAAGTCTTCAATATCATGTTGATGTTCTTAAAACCATAAACTATTCTCCTTTAAGGGATCAACAATTATATGTCACCTTGTTGACTTAAGCGAGTTGCCATGCTTGTCGATCCAAACTTTGGATCTATCTTTATCTACTCTCAAATAACCTACTTTGAATATGCTTCAAGCCTTTGGCTAGCTTACCTTAGCTTACTTGCCAAAATGGAATTCACCCTTCTTACAAATCTGGTTCTTACTTTGTTTGAGATTTAACTCAAACATACTTACATACTTGGACATCCAATTTACTCCTTAACTTTCATTAAAGAGTTAAGGAATATCTTTTGCTTAGAACTATCATATTGATGATACCTTTCTTCCCCCCCATAAGGAGTTTTCGTCCTAGAAAACTATAGGAAATTGATGTTCTTTTAATTTTCTATCCAAATGGGAGGTTCATTTATGCTAAATCCTTGAAAAGTTCTCAAATATCCTTGAGCTTAAGCTTCCATTATCCTTAAGTTCAGTGTCCCATACCACTAAACCTACTTAAGTGATATTGTAAACCTAGATACCCCATACCATCCGATTTACAACCTCACCTTAGTGTAGATAAATTTAGCTCTTACTCAGGGATTAAACTCCATTCATTTTAGTTTTATCAAAATCTTTGTAAGTTACATTCTTACAGAGTCTTGATTTTGAAAAGACTTTGAAAATTGTGCTTTTATTGAACTATTTCCTTGTTCTGATGCAATCAAAGGTATCTTTGTTTATGCTATTTGATAATAGATCTAGTATTCTCATACTAGATATTATCTATTGACATAAGTAGGCATCTGTATCAAAGGATATAATCAATCATAAGCTTTGCTAAATGGTTACCTTTTTAACCATCTTGATAAATTTACTCATAGAGCACATTTTGGAGTAGAGGTATTAAGAGTTTCTTTCAACCCTTTAATCTTCCTCTTCTCTAGATATGCTTAATGAGTTACAACTCTTCCCTTTGAAGCAATTAAATGGATCTTACCTCTTGTCAATGAAGGAAGAAGCTTACCGGGGAAGAAATGAATGCTTAAAAGGGAAAAAAGGTTCAACCATTTTTCCCCTAATGTGTCATTTGAGGGCATTCTCTTCCCCCTTTTAGTGTGATCATTGTCCTCAATGATCAGATGTTGAAGTTCCTCTGAACTTCTTAACATTGTTCACAAATGAAAAAATTACTCCATGAGTGTAGGGTCTCATTTCTCTTTTGGATGTCTTTCAATCCAATTTCTTATTACCACTATCGTATGGTTAATCATTACTTAGTTTGTAACCTAAGTCCTTGCCCTTGCTAATCAGGCATGCCATGGGTTTTATGGAACTCCAGGGTCCATAAGTAGGACTCGAAGCTTAAGGTTTTTCTATCTGTAATAAATTCTTTTGGCTTTTGGATTAAGCCAACATATAAAAAGCATAAAAGTTAATGGTTATTGATTTACATAACATCAATATACCATTAAGCTTTTATGCTTTTGACTTCACACAAAGAAGTCAAATCCTAGCTTAAACCTTAAACTTTATGAGCTTACTTCTCTCTCATGTCCCATCAACCCTCGCATATATGATTGAATCTATGTATACATAATGTATGTCAAGAAGAGATACATCTTTACTTGAAGATGCTTAGCATGCATAAGGTCCATGTACTGAACCCCTCTTTAAAGCATGCATGGAATTCACATTTAGAACTCCATATAATGCATGAATACATGCTTGTGCTTTCCATTCATGTTCATGCCATGCTATCATGGACATTCCATTTCCATTCTTTGACAATCTTTATGTGGTGAGTCCATTATGTGCTAATGAAAAAGCCTTTGCTATTTTTCTATGCCTTAAATGTAGCATGCAAAAAAGTTAATTCATGCCTCATTTTAAGTGCATACGGATCTCACCTACTTCTTTTAAAATGCATTCTTTCATGCATTACTCTTGCATGGTGAACAACCAAATGAAAATGAGCATGTCAGAATTAGTGCTTACCTATAATATAGCTTCATTCATCCATTAATCCTTTTGAGGTTGGAAGCTTGGGTTATTTTACTTCACCAATGTTGATGGGAATTTTCGTACTTACTTGTATGCGGGCATTTTAATACTTACTAGTATGCCCATGTAAACATTTAAGCTTACAAAAAACTTTTAAGATTCCTAAATGCATATTTGCATTAACATATGAAACCCTTTTTATGTTTGCCATATCACTTATGAGATAAGTTAAATGACTATCTAATGTAAATTTTCTCATTACATAATTCATATATGCATTTTACTTTCCATGCTCATACAAGATATATGCGTATATGCATTGCTTTTGATCATTCCTTTCTATATATGCAAATAAACCTCGAATCACATGTTAAAGAAAGTAAGCAAAAAGAAATATGAAATACCTTCTCGATCGATGATAATCCATTCTTCCAATTCAAAGCTTGAATTGGCTTTCCCTCTAGTCCATTTTTTTTTCATAATAGAAGTGAAGAGGGTCCTCAATGGAAATGTTTCATCCCATAGTTAAGGGCTTCCTTCATTTGGAAAAGTAAAACTCCTTCGCTGTTGTCTTAAACTTTCTCATCCTCGTGGGCAGGTTCTTTGTGGGTAGCAGCTAGACGGGCACTTTACGCCTCTGTGTATGGATGAAGATATAAAATTTACCTCAGGCTCGGATGTTCAGATCTATAATCCCATATGCGCATCTAGCTCCTCCATCCGCTTGCTATATAATGTCAACTCCTCGAGTATTTCGCTCAACATGAGAAAGGCGTTGCCGCGATGATGCTTCTTCTACCCGATACACACACAACTTGTGTGTGGGCGGCCTGAAGGGTGGGCTAAAGGCCATCAGACATGCGCGCTACTCCTACTTTGAGGTGGATCTCACGTAGTGAGATTTCATGCCTTGACGTGATTTTAGCTCTCAAATGAAATAAAATAATCAAACAAGAGCATCCTATCAACTAGAATACGATGCAAAAAACAACTCACCGAAGTAATGGTTGGCATCAAACTTGTGGCTCTGAGGCCAATGTTGTGGAACTATATTCCACAAACAACTAAACTATGAAAGAATCAATCCACTAGCAAGAACACTAGAGAAGAGAGAGCACATATCCACCCATCCAACTCCACCCATATATATACCTCTAGTCCAAGGGGGTGCATGTCCTTGAGATTGGCCAAGTGTCCCTCATGTGGACACTTTCCCAAGGGTGATCACATGCCTTCTAATTTCCCAAGGTCTATCACATGCCTTCTAAATCAAATGAGGATTCTTCTCTCATGTACACACAAGGTGGCTCCTAGAGAAGCTTCTTCCAAGACTAAGGTTCCCACACCTTAGGATAAATCAAGCCTAAGGTTCTAACCATTCAATTGGGAGCTCATATGAATAAATACCTCAAGGGTTAAACCAAGGGTTTCACCCAAAGGTTCAAGGCATGTTCCAAGGGTAATTCAAGGGTTAGACCAAATCAAACATACATCATATTCTAACCTTTAGAATCCATATGTTTAACGCTCTGAACCCAGGAATTATACAACAAGAACCCTCAACCTATGAAGAGGCAAAGGGAAACCATAATTGGGAAAAGGCCATGAAAGAAGAAATAGATGCATTGAAGGAAATGGACACTTGGGATTGGGATCCAATGTCAGCCAATCAAAAGGTCATTGGTTGCAGATAGGTGTATAAAGTTGAAAGAAACATAGATGGATTAGTTTGCAGGTACAAGGCAAGATTAGTTGCCAAAGGATGCTCACAAACTCATGGAATAGACTATGATGAAACATTCTCACCAGTTGCAAAGATAAGTACAATCAGAACATTGATAAGTGTAGCTACTACAAGAAATCAAAGACTCCTCTAACTTGATGTAAAAAATGCATTTTTAAATGGTTGGATAAGTTAAGAGTTATATATTTCACAACCACCACATTTTGAAAACCCTAATCATACATCTTATGTTTGTAGACTTAAAAAAGTATTCTATAGATTAAAACAACCTCCTAGAGCTTGGGATTACAGGTTGGTTACATACCTTCAAGATCAAGAGTTCAAACCTAGCAACTCAGATCCTTTTCTATTCTTCAAAAGGGATCACAATGAGGTTATTTATCTATGTGTAAGTTCAAAATCAATGACTTAGGTGAGCTCACATATATCCTAGGTATGCAAGTGATTTATACAGATGAATGGATGTATCTAACTCAAAGAAGATACATTGAAGAACTACTTCTCAAGTTCAAAATGGAGAACACAAAGCTTGCACGTACACCTTTGGAATTGAACCATAAACTAAGTGTTTATGAAGGTGAGCAAATCCATGATCCTAAAGAGTATCAAAGCTTAGTTGGTAGCACCATATATGCTATTCACACAAGACCAGACATATCATATAGTGTGGGATTGCCAAGTCAACTCATGGGAGAGTCCAAAGTCCCATGGGGGAAGTTTCATTTAAAAATTCAAATGAGTAGGTAAAAGGTGATTGGGATATTTTTGGTACATTTAGTCAAAAACTATGAACTAAAATCAAGGTGAGAATCTTCTATATACATTAGTGAATAAATTGTGGGATACATTAGAACCCAAACCTTATCTTGAGTGACTCATGTATGTATATCATAGCCATTTGGTCCTCCAATACCTCCAAGAATTTTAGTTTCCTTTTCAATACATATACCTAAAGATTCACCATCAACTTGAGCTATTATCTATTATTATCTATGTACTACTCAAGTCTACAAGTTCGAAGGGTCATTGAAGTGAATCTATGGTATTCTTATCCCACCCAAGGCTTGGATCCTGAAGATAAAACCTTTTTATAATTTTTTTATGTAACATTTTGATCATTGGAGCTATATGTACAAAGATATGCATCATTTTTTGTGACTATAAATCTATTGTCTATTGTTGGAGTTGGAGGTTTGCGGACGCAGGCCAACATCACAAGGAAGAAGAAGAAGCTTGGAGCACAATACACAATGCTGAATTTATTACCACAAGAATGTACAAATATAAGTAACCCATTAGGGCAATAGGCATATATACAAGCCGAGGGAAAAAACCTTCTATGGAGGTAAAAAAGTGCCCTAGTAGTCCTAGTGTGTTCAGACACATCACTACCTAAATATATCAAAAACTCCCCCCTAGGAGTGATGTGATGAACAAGGAGTTGGTACTCATGTATAAGGAAGTTCTAAGATATGTGGAATCAATCCACAAAAGGAAGTAAGCCCAAAGCTTTGCAGAAAGCTTCAAACTTCTCCCTATGCAGAGCCTTCATGAAAAGGCTTGCAATGTTCTCCTATGAGGGCACATATGAAAAGCTGATCTCTCTAGTCAAGAAGCTATAGATCATCGAAAATGTATAACAACTCACTGAGATGTGGTCAACACAAGTACACTCTTTTGAAAAATAGCAGAGAAATCAACAGAGATACTAAGTGATGTATATGTATTATGGAACATGATTTTACAAAGTCATTGGCAATGGAACAATGCCAAATGATAGTGAGGTGAGTGAGAAATGAGATGTGATACTCAACCTCTACAAAATGATCAATGAATGGATCTCAAAAGGGAGTGACTTGGCCGCGAGATTTCCAAGTGCTTTTATAGATGCTTCCTTCAAATTTGAATTTGAATTCAAATTTGGTTCTCACTAAAAAGTTGATCCCTTAATCTAGGAGATATTATTTCTAAGTAAGTTCGTGACTTTTGATTCTATCTAACTCCAGGAGTTTAGTGGATTTAAGAGATTCTTCCAAGTCAAATGACTTTCACAAAGGTTAAAGGTAAAAATCATAAGCAATGGTTCATGTGGTTCTTCCCATGTTTGCACAAAACTCCTTTAATGCTTAGCCAAGTGTGAAGGCTTGGCATTTGCACCAACAGCTCCCCCTCAAGCCAAACATCTTGGCTTGGTCGTCTTCATCAATCGTCTTGAATTTCCTATAGTCCAATCATAGCTTTGAACTTGCAAAGTTTAGTGCCATCAAGTGCTTTGGTCAATAAATTTTCACATTGCATATTAGTGGACACATATGCAAGTTGAATCTCCTTGTTGAATAGCTTCTCTCTCACATAGTGGTAGTGAACTTCTATATGCTTGGTTCTTGCATGATACATAGGATTTGTTGCAAGATGTAAAGAGCTTGTATTGTCACCAAAGATCATAGGTGTGTGAGTATGAAGTCCCAAATATGAGTAGAGTAATCTAATCCATATGGCTTCTTGAGTAGCATTGGATAATCCTCTGTATTCAGCCTCTGTTGAGGATAAAGCAATAGTAGGTTGCTTCTTGGAAGACCATGAAATGGGCTTATCACCTGCAAAAGAAATATAACCAGATGTCATTGTGATGCATCTTTGCATTCTAATATATGGTTATGAGTGAGGTTGATTTGGATTCGTTCTTTGATATTGGTGCTTCAAAACACATAACATCATGCAAAAGATTTTTTGCATCTTTGAAAGATGCACCCAAAGGAGGACATGTGGTGTGTTTAAACAATGCCTCTTACCCTAGAGTACGACAACTTGATCTTACGGCTGCAAATGGAGGTGTGATTCTCTTGAAAAATGCATTGTATATGCCCCATATCAAGAAGAACTTAATTTCAGTTTTATTGATTGCCAAAGCTCAACTTCATGTAAACTTTGTTGATGATAAGTGTATGGTTCATGATTTTAGCAATGGTGATATTATCATGATGTATGATACATTATGTCGTGGTTTGTATCGCATGGATATATACAAAAGGGTTGGCTCAAATGCCTTAGTTGCTCATACGTCTTCTATGGCTGAAATGGAGCTTTGGCATGCTCTTTTTTATCAATAGAACTTCAATAGTTTGCTTTACTTGCAAAAGAAGGACATGTTTATTGGTTTTCCAACACTTGAGTATGCATGTGAAGGTTGCATTCTTGGAAAAGTGCATCATGCTTCTTTTCCTAAAGATAGTTATACACACACTATAAGAAAATTGTAGCTTGTTCATAGTGATGTATTGGGTCCCGTCAAGACTCCATCTTTTGGGAAGCATGTATATTTTGTTCCCTTCATTGATGATGCTACTTGCCATACATGGGCATATCCTATGAAAGCAAAGAATGAAGTATTTTCTTGCTTCAAAGCAGTTTTAGCTATCGCTGAAATTTTTTCTTCACAAAAGTCTTTGACTCTACGCGCGGATCATGGTGGTGAATACATGTCACATGAGTTTAATGTTTTTCTTCATGAAAGTGGGAATTTCACGCCAATGTACGGTGCCATATACACCTCAGCAAAATGGTGTTGTCAAGCGTAAAAATAGAACACTCCTTGAAATGGCACGATGTATGGTTAAAGGAAAGCACCTTCCTGATAAGTTACGGATAGAGGTAGTCATGTGTGCAAATTATGTGTTGAATCACTGCCCTACAAAAGCATTGAGAGTCATCACTCCTTATGAGGCTTGGAATGGACATAAGCCTATGGTTAGTCATATGCGTGTGTGTGGTTGTTTAGCATATACTCTTATGTCATCACAACAACATCACAAACTTGATGGCAAGGCAAAGAAATGTATATTTGTTGGTTATAGTGTTGAAAGTAAGGGATATTGTTTGTCCATCCATTGACAAACACAGTTATTGTGAGTCGAGATGTGGGATTTGCTGAAAATTTAGTTTTCCCTCTACTTGAATGCAAAAACTAGCCAACAGTTAGCTCATAAGTTGTGTTCCATATGCTCATGCCTTTATTCCAAAATGGTGCGCTTGACTATGGCCATGTAGACCATCCAACTAAGGTTCAAAGTGCTAAAAAACTCTAGCAAAATACAACTGAAAATGCAAAGAATTTCCATCCAAACGTGGCTGAAATTTTTCAGCCAAAAATTATCAAAACTGCTAAAAATTTCCAACCACATCAAAATATGGCTGAAAAAGAGCATGAAATTTCATGCATGATATACATGTTGATGATGTATTACATAATGAACGCATGTCTATCAAGAGTGCACAAACTATACCAAAGTGGCTGAAACAAACTTTGCAAGACAGCAAATTGAGTGCACCTTTACTTGGTAGAACAAGATCAAACTCTCACCATGCATCAAGTAATTTTGTGGATTATTCTCTTATTGCAACAACATGTAATGAAGAGCCACTTACTTTTGAAGATGCATATGATGATCCGCAATGGATGAGTGCTATGCAATCAGAAATGGGTTCCATATATAGGAATGGTACTTGGGAGTTATGTGAATTGCCAAAAGGAGATAATGCCATTGGTACAAAGTCGGTTTACAAGATTAAGAGAAAGTTTGATGGTAGCATTGATCGCTACAAATGTAGATTGGTTGCCGAAGGATATGCGCAATAATATGGCATTGATTATGAGGAAACTTTTGCACCTACTTCACACATGACTAACATTTATACCATGGTTTCATTGGCTACCCATCGAGGTTGGAAAGTGCATCAGTTGGACATAAAAACAACTTTCTTGAATGGTGATTTTCAAGAAGAAGTTTATTTGAAGCAACCTTTGGATTTGCTATGAAAGGGAAAGAGCATATGGTCTGTCCCTTGCATAAAGCCTTGTATGGTCTCAAGCAAGCTCCACATGCATGGTATGACAAAATCCATAAGCACTTGATTTCTCTTGGCTTCACATGTAGTCCAATTGAAAGCACACTCTATGTATGCAAAGATGGGGTTGATCTTTTGGTGCTTGTTATTTATGTCAATGACATACTCTTGGCTGGGTCATGTGATGAAAAACTTGCATTCTTATGGTTGATTTGCAGCATACTTTTGATGTTACTTTTCTTGGTCTTTTGAGCTACTATCTTGGCATCCAGTTTGTTTCGGTTGAGGGGAGAATTGTTATGCATCAAGCAAAGTATGTTGAAAAACTACTTCAACGTTTTGACTTTGAGGATTGCAATCCAATTTCTACACCAGTTGAAACAAGATTTAGATTCTCAATTGAGGATTCCATTGATGCATTTGACACCTCTTTATTAGCAAGTTGTGGGATGTCTTATATATGCATGCAACACAAGGCCGGATATACAATATGCAGTTTCCCGGTTGAGTCGATTCATGCATAGCTCTGGCACTAAGCATTGGCAAGCGATGAAACATGTGTTTAGATATATCAATGGCACATTGAGTCTAGGTATCTTTTATGGAAGAGATATCCAACCATGCTTGCATGCTTTTATAAATAGTGATTGGGCTGATTGTTATGGTACTCGTGTGTCCACTAATGGTAATTGCTTTTTCCTTGGAGACTCATGCATATCTTCGTTGAGTAAGAAACAACCTACAATGGTGACATCGAGTTGTGAAGTTGAGTATAGAGCAGTTTTCACAACTACAGTGGAGTGTATATGGTTGAGATCCCTATTGATGGATCTTTGCATGGAGATCAATGCTGCTATGCATATTCTCACTGATAGTCAAAGTGCATTGGTTATTGCAGGAAACCCAGTGTTTCATGTGTGGACCAAACATATTGAGGTGCATTATCACTATGTGAGAGAGTGCCTTCATGAAGGAGATATTGATTTGGTATATGTGCCTACACAAGATAATGTGGAAGACATATTCACCAAAGCTCTTCCATAAGAAAAATTTGAAGCTTTTCACAAAGCTTTAGGCTTATTACCTTGTGGGGGCTAATCTCTCTCTCCTTGTGTGTGTTCACATCATCCGCTCCAGGGGGGTTTGTTACACTTATGTGTTCCTCAATTAGCTTTGATGTGAACCTTTTCCTTATATATGGGCACTTTTTACTCTAGTGCTAGCTAGAGGTTCTTTCCCCATGTTACCATATACATGATTCACTCATATGTGGTGGTACTTTGTACTTAGGGATATAATTCAGCTCTTAATTAAGTTTCATTCATCATCAATACAGAGAGCTATTCCAACCATCGTCTTCTTTGTGTGTCTTGCTGCATTTGTGCTTCTTGTGTGTCTCTCGCACTTCTACACACACCCAACAGTGGTATCAGAGCAGGTTCAGCTCCTTCTCAAGTTTCGGCTTTTCGTGTCACGGCATGCATGCACTTTTAACATTGCAAATCGACTTCGCAGCATAGAAGAGTGAATTTCAGCAACCAAGAAACATTTCCACTGGGTGCACTGGCGTTTTATTCCCATTTCAAAGTCATTCGTGTAGTCAGAATCGCCATCAGAGTGATGGTTTGTGAGCTGAAATTTCAGCATTCATTTCAGCTTTTGTTGAAGTGAAGATTTTATCACATTCTTGTTCTTTTGTGAAATGGCGGGCAGCAATGACTTGTTTGGCATGCTTCAAGCTGAAGGTAAGCTTGATTGGACCAACTATCTGTTGTGGTGTTACATGATGAAGCATGTTCTTGTTGCTAAACAACTTTGGAACATAGTGGCAGATGTAGATCGAAGACTGGTAGGTTCTTCTACTTCACACTCTACTATCACAGATGGAGCTTCTTCTTCAAGTATAGTGGTTTCTCCTTCTCCACCTACACATGAGTAGTTTAGATGGGATGGAAAAGATGTTCAAGCTCATGCTTTGATTACGCTTTTTGTGAAGCATCATATAGTCCCACACATTCGGTCATGTTCTACAGCGAGACAGGCATGGGACGCTCTTGCTTCTTTGTATGTCGTGCATAATGAAGCACGTGTTGCATTCTTGAGGAAGCAACTTGAGAATGTATGTATGGCTGAAAATGAGTTGGTGGATGTGTATGTGGCATGCATCAAGGACTTGAAAGAGCAATTGGCAAACATACATGAGATCATTTCAGATGCATCACTCATTTCTACATTGTTGAAAGGATTACCGGAATCTTTTCAAAGCTTTGCTACTACACTCCCTTTGGTTGCAAAAGGAAATCCTAATATGTATGCATTTGATGAGGTTATGTCTCTTCTTTTCCAAGAAGAGCAATCTAGAGTGAATAGGAGTGGTTTGATTGAGGGAACACAAGCACTTGCTATCTCACAAAAGGGGAAAAGCAAGTATGGTTCAGCTTTGGGTTCATCAAAACCAAAGCCTCAACCTTCCTCTTCCACTCGTTCCTCTAATGATGGTGATTTGCAAAAGAAGAAGAGATGAAAATATTCTCAAAAGGCTGGTCATACGATTGATGAGTGTAGAAAGCTTGCTAAACGCAATGAAAAGAAGAAGGAATCCGGCATGTCTATTGCTGAAAATTCAGCAAATGTAAAGAATGATGAAGGTAACATGGCTCAAGATTTTTGGGCTTGTGTTGTTACATGTCATTTTGACGCTTCTTTGCATTCTAAATGTATGGTTGTGAGTAAGGTTGATTCGGATTGGTTCTTTGATAGTGCTACTTCAAAGCACATAACATCATGCAAAAGATTTTTTGCCTCTTTGAAAGATGCACCCAAAGAAGGACATGTAGAGTGTGCAAACAATGCCTCTTATCCTATCATTAGAGTAGGAGAAATTGAGCTTGTGGCTTCAAATGGAGATGTGATTCTCTTGAAAAATGCAATGTATGTGCCCGATATCAAGAAGAACTTAATTTCAGTTCCATTGATTGTCAAAGCTGGACTTCATGTACACTTTGTTGATGATCAGTTATGGTTCATGATTTCAGCAATGGTGATGTTATCGTGATGTACGGTACATTATGTATCGCATGGATACATATAAGAGGGCTGCCTCGAATGCCTTGGTTGCTCATACTTCTTCCATGGCTGAAATGGAGCTTTGGCATGCTCGTTTTGGTCACTTGAACTTCAATAGTTTGCTTTACTTGCAAAAGAAGGACATGGTTATTGGTTTGCCTACACTTGAGTCCATTGAAAAGCATGCATGTGAAGGTTGCATTCTTGGAAAAATGCATTGTGCTTCTTTTCCAAAAGATATTCATACACACACTACAAGAAAATTGTAACTTGTTCATAGTGATGTATGTGATCCTGTCAAGACTCCATCTTTTGGAAGCATGTATATTTTGTTACCTTCATTGACGATGTTGCTCGCCATACATGGATGTATCCTATGAACGCAAAGAATGAGGTATTTTCTTGCTTCAAAGCATTTTTAGCTATGGCTGAAATTTTTTCTTCACAAAAACTTTTGACTCTACGCACGGATCATGGTGGTGAATACATGTCACATGAGTTTAATGTTTTTCTTTGTGAAATTGGTATTTCACACCAATGTATGGTGTCATATACACCTCAACAAAATGACATTGTCAAGCATAAAAATAGAACTCTACTTGAAATGGCACGATGTATGGTTAAAGGAAAGCATCTTCCTTATAAGTTTTGGATGAAAGCGGTCATGTGTGCAAACTATGTGTTGAATCACTGCCCTACAAAAGCATTGAGATTCATCACTCCTTATGAGGCTTGGAATGGTCATAAGCCTATGGTTAATCATATGTGTCTGTTTGGTTGTTTGGCATATGCTCGTGTGCCATCACAACAACATCACAAACTTGATGACAAGGCAAAGAAATGTATATTTGTTGGTTATAGTGTTGAAAGTAAGGGATATCATTTGTACCATCCATTGACGAATACAATTATTGTGAGTCGAGATATGGTATATGTTGGAAATATAGTTTTCCCTCTACTTGAATGCAAAAAATAGCCAACCGTTAGCTCATAAGATATGTTCGATACACTCATGCCTTTGTTCCAAAATGGTGCGCTTGACTATGACCATGTAGAGCAGCCAACTGAGGCTCGAAGGACTGAAAAATTCCAGCAAAATAGTGCTAAAAATATAGAGAATTTCCAGCCAAACATGGATGAAATGTTTGAGCCAGAAATTATCCAAATTGCTGGAAATTTCCAGCCACATATGGCAGAACATTTGTGTCAAAATATGGCTGAAAATGAGCATGAAATTCAGCCCACACGTGATGTACATATTGAAGATGGTTTACATAATGAAGGCATGTCTATCAAGAGTGCACAAACTGTGCCAAAGTGGCTGAAACAAACTTTGCAGGATAGCAAATTGAGTGCACCTTTACTTGCTAGAACAAGATCAAGCTCTCACCATGCATCAAGTAATTTTGTGGATTATTCTCTTATTGCTACAACATGTAATGAAGAACCACTTTCTTTTGAAGATGCATGTGACGATCCACAATGGATGAGTGCTATGCAATTAGAAATGGATTCCATACATAGGAATGGTACTTGGGAGTTATGTGAATTGCCAAAAGGAAAGAATGCCATTGGTAGAAAGTGGGTTTATAAGATTAAGAGAAAATCTGGTAGCATTGATCTCTACAAAGCTAGATTGGTTGCCAAAGGATATGCGCAACAATATGGCATTGACTATGAGGAAACTTTTGCACCTACTTCATGCATGACTACCATTCGTACCGTGGTTGCATTGGCTTCCCATCGAGGTTGGAAAGTGCATCAGTTGGACATAAAAACAACCTTCTTGAATGATGATTTGCAAGAAGAGTTTTATGTGAAGCAACCTCTTGGATTTGCTATGAAACGGAAAGAGCATATGGTTTGTCGCTTGCATAAAGCCGTGTATGGTCTCAAGCAAGCTCCACGTGCATGGTATGACAAAATCCATAAGTACTTGATTGCTCTTGGCTTCACATGTAGTCCAATTGAAAGCACACTCTATATATGCAAAAATGGGGCTGATCTTATAGTGCTTGTTCTTTATGTCGATGACATACTCTTGGTTGGGTCATGTGATGCAAAACTTCACATTCTTATGGCTGATTTGCAGCATACTTTTGATATCACTTATCTTAGTCTTTTGAGCTACTATCTTGGCATCCAGTTTGTATCTGTTGAGGGGAGGAATTGTTATGCATCAAGCAATGTATGTTGAAAAACTACTTCAGCGTTTTGACTTTGGGGATTGCAAGCCAGTTTCCACACCAGTTGAGAGAAAATTTAGATTCTCAATTGAGGATTTTAGTGATGCATTTGACACTTCTCTTTATCATCAAGTTGTGGGATGTCTTGTATATGCATGCAACACAAGGTCGAATATACAGTATGCAGTTTCCCAGTTGAGTCGATTCATGCATAGCTTTGGCACTAAGCATTGGCAAGCTGTAAAACGTGTGTTTAGATATCTAAGAGGCACTTTGAGCTTAGGTCTCTTTTATGGCAGACATGTTCAGCCATGCTTGCATGCTTTTATAGATAGTGATTGGGCTAGTTGTTATGATACTCTCGTGTCCGCTAGTGGTAATTGCTTTTTCCTTGGAGACTCATGCATATCTTGGTTGAGTAAGAAGCAATCTACAATGGTGACTTCGAGTTGTGAAGCTGAGTACAGGGTAGTTTTCACAGCTACAGTGGAGTGTATATGGCTGAGACACCTATTGATGGATCTTTGCATGGAGATTGATGGTGCTACACATATTCTCACTGATAGTCAGAGTGCTTTGGCTGTTGCACGAAACCCAATGTTTCATGCATGGACCAAACATATTGAGGTGCATTATCACTATGTGAGAGAGCGCCTTCATGCAGGAGATATTGATTTGGTATATGTTCCTACACAAGATAATGTGGCAGACATATTGACCAAAGCTCTTCCACGGGAAAAGTTTGAAGCTTTTCGCAAAGATTTAGGCTTATTACCTTGTGGGGGCTGATCTGTCACTCCTTGTATGTGTTCACATCATTTGTTCCAAGGGGGTTTGTTACACTTATGTGTTCCTCGAGTAGCTTTGATGTGAACTTTTTCCCTATACATGGGCACTTTTTACTCTAGTGCTGATTAGAGGTTTTTTCCCCATGTTACCACATACTTGATACTCTCATATGTGGTGGTACTTTGTACTTAGGGATATTATTTAGCTCTTACTTCAGTTCAGTTCATTGTTAATAGAGAGAGCTATTCCAGCCATCGTCTTCTTCGTGTGTCTTGCTGCGTTTGTGCTCCTTGTGTGTGCTTCTTGTGTCTCTCGCACTTCTACACACACCCAACAAAAAAAACTTCTAGATAATGAAGGATCTAGACTCCAAATCCAGTACTCTCTCCATAGTTTCATAATACCCTATCCATATTCATAATTTGGAAATCAACTTATCCTTGAAGTCCTAGATTTCAAATTCCAAATCATAGATCATGGTTTCCCAGATATGGGTGTCTTGTGCTCGCATCATGGACACTACATATCAATGTGGTAAAGGGTTCTAAGGAAGATCGAACATTTTCACAAGAGTATAATTGATGAAATTATACATTATCAAATCATCCACTATAATCGTTAAAGTGTGACCTTTGATTGAACCATGGAGATTAGCCAAATCATGTGGCCCAAATCTTTTGACTTCCACATGTTTTTGGAAATGTGACATTGATGGGTACTATCATAGAGTGTTACCTAAACTTGCCTTGCACTTTATTTTTCACCCAAGTTTAAGGTTTACACCAAGTGAATCTTTTTTTTTTCCTTTCCTTTGCCAATCATAGAAGCCTTTCTTTCTCTTCTAACTAGATAGGCCCTACTCCTTTGTCCAGGAAGAGAATGAAAAATGTGAAGTTTTTGGAGAATCTAGTCAAGTAAAGTCAAATGAAGCATCTAAGTTGAGAATAATTCTCTATGATGGATATTGAGGTGTATTGTATCCCACCTAACTTGGAGAATGAAGAGAACATAATAAGGCAAGGTGAGGCATCTCTAAGCTTAAATTTTTCAATAGTACATGCGTGCATCGATTTTCCTCCTTCATTTGTAGGTGCGTGTAAATTAAGAATATTTCTTCACATATAATATAATTGGTGTTTATATATTTGGACTTGAAGAAAAGAAGTATCTATTTACGGTCATGCATGTTTTGTGAACCTTTACGCATTCATGGAAATTTATAGGTTTTTCTTTTGGAAAGTCTATCTTCAACCTACTCTTCCATTGTGCTTGAAATTTGAAAGAAGAACTCACCCACAAAAGGGATCCCTATTATTCCCCACTTTCGAGGGTTAACATTGGGAATGCATGTATTGGTAAACACCTTTCTCTAGAAGGTCCAAGGTTTAGTACCTAGAAACTTAAGGTATTGCTACTTAGAATGATAAATAGTTGTTTTTGACGAAAACATACAAAAATTTTATCGACGTCAATGTAAGAATGTTCAAATATGGGCCTTTTCTTGTCATATATATTGAAATTTATAATGTTTTGAAAGTCATTTATTACATTGCCAAATAAATACCATGCGTTAATCATGAACATTGACGAACATGTGTCCGTATAGATTTAGAGGAAGTATAAGCATACAACTTGTGCAAACATATCCTAATAAACTACCTAAAAAATATGAGTGCTCACCCCATCTGGTTGAGTTGATACAATAATATAGAGATTCATTTCAAATCTAGATCCCAATCGAATCTCTTAGTAAGATTCCAATGCCTTTCTAAAAGAGAGTTGAACTAGTATTGGCATCAACTTTGTTCGAAAGCAAATTATGAGGCATTGTACTCTACGATCCACTTCGGGTAATCCTCTAATGTCAACTAAGCCAAAATACAAGGAGCACGATTAGATCCCACACCATTTTCGAAAGGATCCATTTAGAGAAAATGAGATAAATTGAGCTCATTCATTCTCTCCAAAATAAGGTGGAACATGAACATTTCAACAATCCTTCCGAGGCAATATTGTGATAAATACAAACTTGTGCACACAAGAATAAGTAATCTTCTACTTGTGACTTTCAAGAAAAACAAACAATGAAAAACATAAATATAGATGTTTGGGTCCTAAGAACAATGAAGGTGATCTGATATCATAGTATGATACTCTGATGATTTAATTCAATTACCAATGATGAGGTACATTTTCCGCAAAACTGGTACATTCTAATAACGAGGCCATCTACAGATCCCGATGCAGAATGCACGGTATAGTTTCAACTTTGGGTGAGCAATGAGCATAACAGAGTTTTGGTTGCCATCGCTTCCATTCATCATGTTATCCAGTATTTGTGTAATGTGATCTAACTCATGCAATCTCGCAAGCAACTGTTTTATTGTTTCGTGATTGTAATTTGTAAGTATTCCGCTATGATTTTCTGCTCAAGACCGAGGATCTGTGTCTCATTGAATGCAGAATGCAAAATTAGGTCACTTTTCCCGTATTAATTGCTCGCTACTGCAGGAAATAGTCTTTTGTATCCCATCAAGGGTATTCTAAGCTTCCAATCAGGAAGATGTAGATTATAAGGCTGTTGAATTCGGAAGATGTGGTGGATTCTAACCACTATATACTATTTTACAATATTAATCAGATATAGTGACAAGCTTCATGATCGAGTAGAGCTTCGGACTCGATAGATTCTAAACAAAAAATAAAGCTTGCTGCACGCGAGCACTTCAGAACGCGGCGAGAAATTTCACACTGCACTTTCCATAGTCTTCTGTTAAGCCCAGATCTCCGCAAGCTTACTTGTTATGCAAAATCGAAAAAGCTTTTCCCGCCAACCAGAATCTTCTTTCATTGTATACCGCCCAGACCTGCATATTCCTCGGTAACAACAAACTGTTACTAGAGCGGTGAGATTATCTGGTATAGCATGACAAAGTTTTGAATCGATAAGTGTACTGGCAAGCCCATGCAGCCAGTACTTGTTGGATCTGAGTCCAGAAAAGCTTTGAACAATTTGGTACAAATGTTTGTTAAAAATCATGCTTTCTTGCTCCACCAGTTCTTTTTTAACCTTTGCGCAGAATCTGGATTTCCTAGCTTTTGAAGAATTGATTTAGTCTCTCGTAATCTACCTCTGAAATCCTTTTTCCAAGTGTCAAATCTCTGCTTCAGTTTCCTTAACTCCTCATCAGGGTTGAGGCTTGCCTCTGTCTGCCCTGTTTTAACTTCTACCAAAAAACTAGCATCATCATCAAATACTTGCTTACGGTGCTCGAATTCCTTGAACAAATGGCTTACAACAGACCGACCTGCATCTAATTCACCTCTTCCCGAAGAAAGATCCAAGAATGGTTTACGAGGGGTAGAAAGATGATCAGGTGTTTTTGTCCCCACTGATGTTGTATCATCCCAGTCGAATTCTTCCTCCTCCTGCGGTAGCATGTGTCTGGAACCACGTTGCTTTGTAACAATGCTCTTGTAAGGGAAGCTCTCATCATATTTGAAACCTTGGTTTGCAAAGTCATCAGGTGCAAGAGTCTTCTTTGCAGAAGCAAGACTAATTTGTAATGATGACATTTGCTTTTGCCACATCTCTTCCATAGAAGACATCTTGGACTCATATTCTGACCACTTCAGCTCATAATGATTGAGCCTTTGTCGTAAGACTGAATTATCCTCTTCTTTCTCCCGAAGAGCAGCTTCAGCGACAAGCACTCGGCTTTGTAGTTCAGCCAAATATGAAGGCGAAACTTTGACCGCCTCTGCTTGACCATCAACATGCATGCTCGATACCTACAAAATGAATTGCATGATGACCGCATATTCACACGATCAGATATTCAAATAGAACGATAAGTAAAGGCTCCTTATGTACCCCTGGGTTTGCAAGTTCTTCATCCATGTGTGCTGGATTATCAACCTCAGAAGTGTCAAACTCCTCTAGAAGACGTTTGTTCATTTGTGCAGCTTTTATAAGCTGTTCACCATGAAGTTTAGCCTCTAATGCTACACGTTCTTCTTCTTCCAGCTTCCGCTGTATGGCCAAAACTTTTCGCCTTGCTAGCCAGCCTCGTATAACTACACATAATTGTGACAGATACTTATGTCTCAACAGAAAGGACAGATTACACAGTAAATTAAAGTTCTTATCAGGATTTCTTTGAGTTTCAGTGAAAATTAACTAAATGAAGCAAATTAAAACTCAACAGAGTTCAGATATTGAGTTTATTGCGTTAGGAGTCTAGAGCCAAGCATCGACCTGATTGAATTAAAATTGTTTTCTCTTTCTGTTTCAAATATTCCTGCTTCTTAGCTCGGCATCGAACATATTTTTGTATCTGTATGGCTGCACGGTGTTTTCTAATCAACTCTTCAAATTTCCTTCTCACCTTCCTTGCTCTGATTACTGCACAAGACGACAAGAAATTAGGTTCGTTGAAGAACTCAAAATCATGAAAACTTGATGTTTAATGAGGTAATTGAGGTGATTTTAAGGAATTTCAAATATGTGATGATTTTATCGACAATAAGGATAGCTTACATGACTGTAGCATTATGGCTGTTCTTTTCAGCTTACGGAAATACTGCCGAACCTTGTAACCTCTATAAATCTTTTGAAAGAGAACTATCCCATTAAGTGTTTGTAATCGTATATCTTCCAGTCTGCCAACCTGTATTCATAATCCTATCTTTCAGGTGTGCAAAGATTTGGCTTGGCTGTGAACGGATTATGATTATGATAAAATTGCCACGAGGATATTATGTAGCCTTCATCTTGTTCTTAAATTTGGTTCTTTCTCCAATGAAGCTGCAAGGTCTCGAAAATTCACAGATACTTAATGTGATAAAAGTACTCGGATAAAGGGTTTAGGAGTCGAGTGTTACCTGCCCTGCCCGGAAGAAAAGTTTTGTGTAACCCACTTGGTACATATCAGGACGCACTTTAAACTGATGTAGAATTGCAACACAGATGCTCAAAGGATCTTCCTGATTCGCTAAGCTCAGTGGGAGGAGAAAATGATACCTAAGACCGCATAAATATATACAATATGATTTAATGAAAAAGATCTGTATAATGAGACTATAGATAGCATTATGTTGATCCTGGATGCATCTAAATAGAGCAACAAGGACTGGGCATCATGCCAAAAATGTTAGGGATGTAAAGGCACCTTTGAGCAAAATTTTGATGAGCTATGCGTGTTGGATATCCCGATCTTGCGATCCTTACTACCTCAAGAACACCACAGCAACGAAGCTGTTGCAGAACTAGATCTTCTTGATATAAATTTGGCTGTTGCAGTGTGTTTGGTTTTATACAACGTATAAAATGAGGTTCTGTATCCTCTAATCTTTGCATTAGGCTTGCCAACTGCCCCTGATACCACCCAAGAAAAAAAGGGAGAAAAAGACAGATAAAATAGATGGTTGTAGTAAGTGAGAAGACTTGAGGGAAGCTTTAATAGCCTATAACCTTGAACTTTGTTGCTACACTTTGCTTCTGAGATTCTATTCCGCTTCTTCTTACTGGACCAGTGAGTTTAAGAAGAGTTTGTTCCACGTTACAAGCAAAATGCTGTGGCAGATGCATCTCACATGAAGATAACAGATGCAAGAGATCCGAATGCAGAAGATCCCTATTTTTTTCCAAGAATCCAATCGTATCATAAGTAACCTGGTTGCAGCATAAGACATCCAGACTTAGTACTTTCACATGCAACCAATCAACAGGGAAAACATAAAGAACATTGGGATCGCCAAAACAATTTTCACCATACTTCGCCAGCATAATGTCGAATGCGAAAACCCCTGCTTCTTTCTCCCTTGAAACAGCCATTGAATGTTAGATGCTCCTTCAATTTTTCAGCCAGTGTATAATCCGTACCTTTTGGAAAAGTACTTTCTTCATCAAGAAGAGATATCAGTCCAAGTGGTCGCTGTTATGAAAGGACAAATCAATGGCTTAGTTAGATTAACTTCACAGAAGAATGTCATTCCTACATTTACTGTATTGGTATTCAAATCAAGCCTGTTGCTCTTGATGAACACAGCTAAATCAAACCTTCTCAATAAGCTCAAGGCACTCCTGATTATCAATGAACTCCACCTCTGTCCAATCTATGCCTTCCGATATGTATTCCTATTTAAAAATGCAATATTCAATGAGATGACTACCAAAAATATCACCTTCCACACAAAATGTGGAAAGCTCAAAACAGATGCTCTGTTGCATGCATCTAGTATGAAAATCTGTAGCTTTTTATGTGAAACTCAACTTCAGAATATTTCACTACCTTCAGTGAATGTATGAAATATGAGATGTCAACTTACTTTCACAGATCACTGAATATCAATCAAGAAATATTGAGACTCCTTGCTGAATGAGACATATAATGTACTACATAATTATTCATGGAACGTATACAAGTAGAAACCTCTTGTTCAAGCTTGAACAAATGCTGATTGAAGTACTGTTGCAGTCTCTCGTTAGCATAGTTGATGCAGAGCTGTTCAAAACTATTTTTCTGCAAGAACATTATTATAACAAACATTTCAGAAATATCATTGAGACCATCCTTGAAACACTTAAGACCAAAATTTACCACGAATGATTCAAATCCGTAAATATCCAAGATACTTATTGATCTTCCAGAGTGCCGCTTCCCCACTTCAAGTGATTTGTTAATACAGTCAACAAGCCAATCAAATAAACCGGCATAAATGGCTTTTGCTAGTGCATCCCTGGAGTCTGCTGCCTGGCAAAGTTAGACACAATGACTTAGACCACTCTTCATTGCTACCAAATTGATGATCCAATGGAGAATGCATAATCTACCTGTGAAGCTGTCAACTTTTGAACAATATTCTCATGTCCTGCACGCATCTTCCTTGTACATAGGGCTTCCATAAGATGCTCTTTGCTGCACTTCAGTAAACTTGCAGCACAGGAGACAGCTGCACCATCAGATCGTATTTCTTGAGCACAAAAATTTAATTAAGATCTTAGAATAACATAAGAGCCAGAATTTTTATTTCATGAGATTAAACTTAGAAACAGAATCAGGTGAAGTACAGACACATTAACGGAAGCACATCTTTCCCACTTCCAACACAGAAGGGCAGCCACCATTCTTTGTAGGGCACCCACCCCATTTCTATCACCACACCAGAGATCCTTTCCCATTTACCCATGGTGCATCCACCTTTCTACTCCATGCCTAGGCGACATAACTCCTATACTACGACAACCGCTTCACCTCACTTCTCAAATGACCAATTCTAGGACTAGTATCTTGGGCACCCATCCTTAGCGAAAACAGGTGAACTTTCTAGCGTATCAATTTACAATTCTATTTTTGAGACACTCATCCAAATTTAAGAAAAATAGCACTTTGCCTAAAATGTCTTCTTATCTTTAATTCTGACTTTGGTGCCGAGCTTTTATCAAGGACTCCATCTTCTATAAGAACATCGCTCTTCATCCTCACATGAAACCTCTTCCTCTAGCTATACCCCTTCTTCTAATGCAACCTCCTCTCCTTGGTGATCGATCTCCACCTCTTTGGGCGAGCTCTGCATGGCACCCTTCTTTTGTGTGATTGAGTGACATCGATTGGGCGAGCTCTACAAGGCATCCTTTTGAGTAGTAGTGTTCTATGTGCAACCCTTTCCCATCATTAGGCATGATATTCCTGGTTGAGTCTCTCCAACAATCCTCCCTTAGTGGCCACTTCTCCCTTAGCAACACCGCATTGTTCACCTCCACTGTTCTAGTGACAACAACCCCCTATTGCTTCCCTTCTTGTTTCTCCATAACTAGCACTGGTGACAACCATGTGCAGCCTCTATCACTTTTCCTCACAACTTTGGCAACCTCTCTACTTCACCATTTTTTAGCACTTCATTTAGCCCATTGAGCACTTGGGCCAAACATGAGGCCCTTCCACTCGAGGATCATGCATGATGGCCCTGCCAGGCACAATCTCCCCTCTCAACAATCGCAGATTGCATGGAATCCACAATCAACATACATACACTCGGTACCCATTTGGCCTATATCTAGCCGACCAAAAGAGCTTATTGTGTCCTTACAAAAGGTGCCCACAATGCCAAGTACAACGCAAAGAGAGATGGTGCTCTTGGAGCATCAAAACGTCAATGGGCCGAACAACCGAGTACTATGAGAGCACCATCTCTCTTTGACTATCAATGTTGATTTCATGCTTATTGGGCACAAACTGAAAGGATAAGAAAAACAATACCAAATCGGGGACTATATACAAGGTTTCAAGTGTGAAGAATGAATCAAGTATGGTACTCCTTCACTCTAGAATGTTTACCAAGGGAAGATATTCACCTTGAAGGGTGGATAATTTGACCGCACCTTTAGGGAGTATTGTAACTACCTTGTATGGTCCTGCCCACTTTGGAGCAAATTTTCCTCCCTAATGTGGAAGCTGATGGATTAGGGTGAGCGATCCTTCCTTGATCTCTTTGGTTTTCAAATGATTTGCTTCCTTCTTTCTTGTATCCGCAAGCCTCTGCCTAGCTTGGTTCTACATTTCTTCAAGAGCCAAAAGGCGTGTAGCTGTTGATTCTTTCATTGTAACCTTTTGCTCATGCAATTGTGTTCTGATGATAAGCTCATAAGGGGCTAATGGAGCTTTCTGCTTGGCCATTGGCTCGGGGCTAATATGCACAAGATTTTCGATGTATTACCTTATATTTTTGTAGTAGGATGTCTATTACAGTGTTGACAAAGTGTGTTCCACAGTCACTACTTATTTCTAAATTGCATCCAAACCGAGAGAAGATTTGTTTATACAAGAATTTAGCTACCGTGGCTGCAGTACAATCGCTAGTAGCTTTGGCCTCGATCCACTTGGTGGCATAACAAGTTGCCATAAGGATATACCTTTTATTACTGGTTGCCCCTTTGGATTGATAGACCCCATAAAATCCATGCCCCACTTCTCAAAGGGTTGCCACCCAACAGAGACTTCAAGTGGATGTAGATGGAGTTTGAACTCGTGTTGGCTTGGGGGCACAACTTTGGCATGTGTCACACCTTTTGACAAAATCCATAGAAGTTTTGAAACTGTCAGGCCACCATCCCCCCTATCTAAGTATCTTTTGTGCCATGTCTCGTCCATTTGAGTGTCCATCTTCATGCACCACGTTTAGCCATTCCTGTACCTCGGTTTGAAATAGACATCACCATAGGATCCCATTTTGGCAAAGTTTAAAGAGTTTGCTATGTATAAGAGTAAACATTTTTGTTTTCATAAGTAGTTTCCTTTCTCTAAAGAGCTTAGAGAAGGTGGCAAATTTCCTATTGACAAAAGTTCATATGTCATACCACTTTGAATGAGGAATTACCATGAAAAGTGGACTATCTGCAAGCTCGTCCTTGATTCCTATTCCTGGTTCCCCCTTTGAAGTTCATGAGACCTGATCTACCATGAAAACCCGTCCCGACTGATTTGTATTCCAAAATCATATTCATGGAAGAGTAAAACCCATCTCCAAATCCTTCCCGTCACTCGAGATTTTTGTACTAAATATTTTAAAGGTTGATGCTCTTATATCACTATCAAATGTACTCCCAACAAATAGTGGCAGAATTTTTGTAAGGCAAAGACTATCACCAATCCTTCCCTTTCAGTTGTGCTATAATTTTGTTCAACTTTGGTCAACACTCTACTAGCATAGTAGATTGGTCGATCTACTTTATCTTCCACTGAAGTGTGTACGTGAAATTCTAGAGACCAATTCGGCCTAACTAGAAGAGGTGCCATACATAATTTGAGCTCCAATTCTTGAAATGCCCTATCTGCTTCTTTGCACCATGTAAATATTGCTTTGTGACTAGTGAGTCATCATAATGGTCTTGCTATTTTAGAGTACATGCGTATAAAACATCTATGATATCTAGTGTGTCCTAGAAAACTTTGCACTTCTTTGGGGTTTTTGGGGATTGGCATTGAAAGAGTTGTTGAGACTTTGGCTGGATCTATTGCAAGACCCTCAACTCACACTATATGACCCAATAAATTATCTTTGGTTACCAAGAAGTGACACTTCCCTGGATTTATCTTTAAACGTGTCTCCTTGCATCTTTCAAATACCTCTTTTAGATGTTCCTTGTGTTGAAGAATATTTTAAGCCACGTATCTTTGTCCTTGACCTGAAAAGCTGGAGAAATCATCCATAAAGATTCTTAAAAATGTGGTAAATCATTTACCCAGAATTAAGTACGTAGAATGATTGAAGGTAGGATGAACATTTTTCAATCCAAAAGCCATTCTTGAGTAGACATATGTGCCCCACGGAGTAACAAATGCCGTCTTCTCTCTATCACCCGGATGAATAGCTATTTGATTATACCCACTAAATCCATCTAAAAAACTATACAAGGTGTGACCCGCTACTTCCTCTAATACTCGTTCGGTGAAAGGTTGGGGAAACTCATCGTGTATGGTTGATTTGTTCAATGCTCTAAAGTCAACACAACTCGGATCTTACCACTAACCTTTTGCATACTATTACCATTGATGAGAGCCACCTTGAGTGCTCTATAGGATGGATGATCCCAGCTTCTTCTAGTTTTGCTAGCTCCATACGTACTGATTCTGCATATTTGGGGCTAAGTCTATATGGTTTGCTTCGAACTCGGACTCACCTTCAATGAGAGGAATTCGATGAAGCCCCATCTCTTCAGGAATTCCTGTTAGGTATTTATATGACCATGCAAACACATTTTTATAGTGTTGCAACATTGATATAATTTCATATTTGAATGAAGGAAGATTTCCTAACCACTTAGCTATCCAAACCATTTGTGGCTCGTCATCTGAGCCCAGATTGACTTCTTCAATTAAAGTGATTTCCTCAGATTTTTCTTTGAATACCTTCAACGAATATGCAGGTGTAGATTCAATTTGAAATCTTGAGAGCTTCTCCTCCATCCATGTAGAAGGAATTTCTTGCAGGGGTAACTCCATCTGCTGGTCTGTTGACTTGCTTTTTGTTCCTTTGACTATCTCATCATCTGTGCATTGTGGATGTTGATCTGAATTCGAATGTGTGCTTTGCTCATCATCTTCCCTGCTCATAACCTAGTGCACAGCTTGACAATATTTTCAGTACTGCCCTTTTGAAGATGATACAATTTTGGCCCAACCCCCTCTTGACTGTGCATTTTCTGGTTATTTGAACTATCTAATGGATCATTATTACACATATTGCCTGCTGGACTTTTCATACAACTACTTCTGAGGTATTTATTATGCCTAAAATGTTTATTACAATCATGCAAAACCTGAGTTACAATAGATAGTTTGTTGATGGTTGTATCCTGGTGAGTTTTTATCTCAGCCAATTGCTTTTTCCGATCCAAGTCCAGCAGAAGGCTGTTGTCTAGTGATTGACCTTCCATTAGAGGATGATCTATCTCCTGCCCATGATTCAGTGAACTGAGATGGTCCATCCGGCTATGGTTTTCTTTAACAACAGGATCTATGCTGCTGCCTGCTGCTCCTCAAGAGGAGGGTCTTTGATTCAGCTCCATCTTTTGATCCAAAGTCCTATTTCCTGTACAAGTTTCAGCATGCAAAGATTCACATAATGCCTCATCATACCCTTGTTTGGCTGACTCCTTTGACATTTGCACGAACTCAGAAGGAATCTCTAGCTCCTCAATTTTGATTTGGAAGCAAACCAAGTTACCCATTAGCAAAGAAAGCAATGCGTCATCATCTTTGGGAGGATCAATTTGCATTATACCTGTAAGATTGTCCTTGTCTGGATCAATATGCAATTGACTGTGGTTATCTCTTGAGGTTTTTACCCAAAGAAGATTTTTACCCCAATCTTGGAGTGCTCGGGCTTGCCATAGCCATGGCCTTCCCAGCAAGAGCAGAAAGGAACTCTCTTGTGGTAATGAAATGACTACAAATTCTAGCTCAAATGAACAGCCTTGTATAGACGTGTTTACCTTTTCTACTACACCAAGAGGCTTGACCTTTCGTTGATCAGCTAAAGTGATTGTGAATGGTGCACTCTTGGTGATATAGAGGCCCAACATCTTCATGGTAGACTCTGGCATTAAATTGATACCGAACCGCTGTCAACGATGACTCCTGTGATCAAGTTGTCTTTAATTTTGACTATTAATTTAGAGCTTTTGTAATCAGCTACTTCCGATGGAGGAAAGTCGACCAAAAAACCTTATGTGCACGGCGGTGGATGCAATGATGCGTGAATGATTTTCAAAAGATCACTTCTTACCCTTGGGTCTATTTGAGTCAGCTCGAGCCAACTTATACTCTGATAACTAGTTTTTAAAAACTCCTCGATGTTGGTGGAGGTTATGGGTGAATAGTTGGCTGCTTGTTTGTGAAGATCAGAAGCTACCGACTTGTAAGCATCTTCGATGTCATTTATGAGCTCCATACTTGGATTCTTTTCTTTGTTTGTCTTGCTTGCCTCCACTTTGTTAGTTTCTTCCAGTTGTTTGCCCTTGGACCTTGTTATAATAGGTTCGATTAGATTAGATGATAGAGTCAAAAGTTCGGGATCGTTACCTTCGTCTTGTTTTCCCTCGATCATATGAATGGTTGTTCCCTTTTGTTTTGGACAATCGCGCATGTAATGATCCCTTGCCTAAATGTAGTGTTGACATGTTGGAGCTCCCTCAGGTAAGTAGCACTTGCTTTGCACATGCCCATACTCACAACACCGGTAACACATGAGTGGACGAGTAAACCTTGGCCTTGTATTCTTTGCACCCTCTCCACCTTGTGAGGATGGTCCAGCATAGAAAGACTCCTTTTGTTACAATCCCTTCATAAAATGGAAGTCCCTAGCTTTGTGCCCTCCTTTGCCACAAAAGTGATCATGGATTTAGAACTAGAAGACTTTCCTTTATTTTTAGATTGTGATTGAGTTTCCTTCTTCTTATTTGCCTTTGATGAAGAAATCATAGTCTCATCATTCTCCCCCATGCTTTTTTGTTGATCTTCATCTTTAAGTAATAAAAATTGAAGTTCCTCAAATGTGATTTCTCTCTCTTGTGGAAGGAGAAAGAATGAATGATATGTTGAACACAACACCGGTAACACATGAGTGGACGAGTAAACCTTGGCCTTGTATTCTTTGCACCCTCTCCACCTTGTGAGGATGGTCCAGCATAGAAAGACTCCTTTTGTTACAATCCCTTCATAAAATGGAAGTCCCTAGCTTTGTGCCCTCCTTTGCCACAAAAGTGATCATGGATTTAGAACTAGAAGACTTTCCTTTATTTTTAGATTGTGATTGAGTTTCCTTCTTCTTATTTGCCTTTGATGAAGAAATCATAGTCTCATCATTCTCCCCCATGCTTTTTTGTTGATCTTCATCTTTAAGTAATAAAAATTGAAGTTCCTCAAATGTGATTTCTCTCTCTTGTGGAAGGAGAAAGAATGAATGATATGTTGAATGAAGTCAATTTTATGGTATTTACCATCTCTTCATTAATAAAATTCACATCAACATTTAGAAGTTGATGACAAATGTTTTTCAACTTATAACATGTGCTTGAAGTGTTCCGCCAACCTTCATATATGTATTCGCTAATACCCTCCTCCTCATATGAGCTTTCCTTGCAAGATTTGTGTTTTGATAGAGATCGCCAAACTCCAACCAAGGTTGATGAAAGGTTCTGCATGACTTGATTTGAGATATATATGACTCTTCATGCCCATCTTAATAAGAGATAGTCCTTCTGCATCCCTTAAATTCCATCTGGATCACTCTTCAATAGATTGTGGATCTTCAATGTCTATGTCCATAGACAAAGAGATTATCTCTTTCTCTTCCTTTGTCTGTTGGACTAAAATTGGAGTGACTAAAATTGGTGCAGTAGGTCTTTTGGAAGAATATCCAACATCCTCTCCTTTTTGCCTTGGTCTTGGATACTTTCCATTGACAATATTATACAAGTTTTTGGACACTAAAAGATTCATCATCATAAAACTTCACATATGATAGCTACACATTCCGTCAAGTTTATTTCTCTTTCTCAAGTCTATCTTTATAATGTCCCGTCTTGGAAACAAGTATAAGTGTATAAAGAGCTCTTATACCAAGTGTTGGAAGTAAGTAGGCCTACACAAGTTTACAAGATCTTTCACACACTAGAAACCAAGCACATATACACAATTTGAACCCAATAAGATAGATGAGAGAAGATAGAGAAAGAGACAAGAGATGTAAATGAGTAGCAAGCCTACTCCATAAATAACTTGAATTAGATGGAATGTCTATACAATGTGAGTGTATATATATGAAGTAAGTAGGATAAAATCTGAATGGTTCTAGGTACAAAATATATAAGAGAATTTTGTCTAAGGTTATAAGAAATAATGTGTGTGTGTGTGTGTGTGTGTGTGTGTGTGTGTGTGCACGCGCGCTTAAAGTGATGTATAATAGGTTGTACAAGGAATATACAATCTATGTGCTGTGTCTAAGTGTGAAAAACAGCATGTATCTGCAAACTGTACTAACTCCTTCGCTGATACTAATAACTGAGAACACTTCACTCCTTGAAGTAGATGGCTGGAAATGACTTGGTCAAGATGAAAATGATGTGTGGAACAGAGAATAGCAGCTTACCAACCTAAACTTGCACACATAAGAGTGTGTGAGAGTGATAGAGCAGCAAAGAAGCAGCTCACAGCAACTAAACACTTGTAGGAGTGTGCACATAAGGTAGATTAGTGTACAAGACTGCCCCATGTGTGTGAAGAGAGATGGTGGATGCAATCCAAAGATGAGTAGGTGCCGCTACAACCAGCTTCACACCAGCCAACTGAGACTTCAGAGTTGATTAGTAGACCCTTTGAGCTTCCTAAATCCACCAAAATATCAGCCAAGTACTTTCGAACATGTATCCCAAAAGTTTGAAGTCAAGACAGACTAGTTGCGAAATGACTAGCTCCCAAAACTTGCTATTTTTGGACAAACACCTGCTGAAAAAAATGAACAGTGCTCTCAACCTGGTAGGAATTAGAAAAATTCCATTTGGGCATAGCAAATAGACTTAGCAAGCTTCCCAATCCAAGTCAAAACACTTCAAATGATGGACTGAGCACTGAGAACAAATGTTTACAAAGTCTGGAACATGCCCGCCATTCTCGGGGCTCTACAGAGATAGAGCAGTGAGCAGTAAATTGCACATATCTTCAAAACTATAACTCCAAAGACCTTGAAAATTTATAAATAGAAAGTAGAAAGTATGAGCTATCCAACACACATTAAATCACTGAAAAAGGATGAGTAGAACTCGAGATATGACCTTCTGAAGGTACTGCTCTGAGTGAGTATAGCAGAGAACAAAACAAAGAAGTAGATAATGACAAATGTATAGATTCACATATGATTACAACCGCATTGGCAATGAATCTTTGCACAATGGGAATAGAATGATAAAGCTATGGAGTAAGCTCTTCAATCTCTACAAAATGACATGAAGTGGTCACGTACAAGGCTTGCTAATCGCCTCTTCCTTCTTGCTCCTTTTATAGCTATTCTTGGAGGGAGTTTTGAATCAAATTCGAATGGCTCCACCTAAAAGTGATCCCCAAAGTTAGGAGATATTCCCTCAGCTCAAAAATTCGTGGTTTTAGGTAGCTAGAGCCACATATTTGCTTTTACATCATGGATGAGGTAAGTCATCCTTTTCCTTTTTCTTTTTCAAATTACAAGAGATGAAAAAGAACTCATTTACAAGAGGTGTTCACATGACTACTCATGTGACTTACAAATGAGGATAATATCAAGCATCTCAAGCATGTAGGCTTGGGTAAAATGCACCAACAGCTCCCCCTCAAGCCTAACATGCTTGGCCTCTAAATAAGTCTTCAATTGTCCTTGATTTCTTGCAAGCTAATCATCAACTTGAATCTACTTAGCTTTCTACCATCAAGAGCTTTAGTCAGCATGTATGCACATTGCATATCTGTAAAGACATAGAATAGTTGAATATCCTTGCTCATTACCTTCTCCCTTACATAATGGTAGTGGACTTCAATATGCTTGGTTCTAGCATGGTATACCGGATTAGCCGCTAGATGTAGTGAGCTTGTGTTGTCACCAAAAATGTGAGGTGTTGACGAATGAAGTCCAAGATCTGTGTACAAAGACTTTAACCACATGATTTCTTGAGTTGCATTAGACAAACCTCTATATTCGGCTTCAGTAGAAGATAATGCCACGGTTGGTTGCTTCTTGGATGACCAAGAAATGATTTTTGAACCTGCAAATGATATATATGCGGATGTGCTTCTTCTATCATCTCTAGATCCGGCCCAATTTGCATCTGAGTAGACCTTTAGCTCAATATCTGAAGTATATGAATAAAACAAACCTTCATTCATAGTCCCCTTTAGGTACTTGAGGACTCTCTTGGCCGCTTCCATATGTGGTCTTCTTGGCTTATGCATAGGCTGACTCAATATGCTAACACTATAGCATATATCCACCCTTGTGAGTGTTGCATAGTTCAAACTTCCAACCAAGCTTTGATAGCTTGTGATGTCTTCAATTGGCTCTCCTTCATAAGCACTAAGCTTATGATTTTGCTCCATAGGTGTACCTGCACACTTGGTATTTTCCATCTTGAACTTCACGAACATGTCATGCACATACTTCCTTTGTGTGATGTATATACCTGAATCTGAGTATCAACTCTAATCCAAGAAAATAAGTGAGTGGTCCGAGGTCACTTATTTTGAACTCCTCCTTCATTTGACTCTTTACCTGTTTGATTCCTTCAAGGTCATTGCCTGTGATAATAATATCATCAACATACACACATAAATAGATCACTTCAGATCCATTCCTCTTTATGAACAAAGAGGTATCCGCCTTGCTAGCTTTGAATCCTTGGTCATGCAAATAAGTCACCAATCTGAAATTCCAAGCTCTTGGAGCTTGCTTCAATCCATACAAAGCTTTCTTTAGTTTGCATACATAGTTAGGATGATGTGCATCCTAATATCCAGGAGGTTGTGCCATATACACTTCCTTAAAAATCCATCCATTCAAGAAAGCATTCTTTACATCAAGTTGATAGAGATTGCAATTTCTAGATGCAGCAAGACTAATGAGAATCCTAATTGTAGGCATTTTTGCAACAGGAGAGAAATTCTCCTCATAATCAATACCATGGGTTTGAGCAAACCCTTTAGCAACTAACCTTGCTTTATGTCTATTTATACTTCCATCTGGATTCCTCTTAATTTTGTATATCCATCGAGATCCGATTATCTTCATAGATGGCTTGTTAGGTACAAGCTCCCAAGTGTCATTCTCCTTCAAGACTTCCATTTCTTCATCCATTGCATCTCTCCAAGCTTTCTTGCTTTGTGCTTCTTCGAATGTGGTAGGTTCTTCATTGGTTGAATCCTTTGCAATGTAGATTGAGTGCTTCGTGACCAAAGAAGTATCATAACCAAACCTCTCTGGTTTCTTCTTCTCCCTTGAAGACCTCCTAAGCGGTTGATGTGAGCTCTCGGGTCCATATGTAGCATCCTGCATCTTTGCTTTACCTTTGTTCTTCCATAGCTTTAGTTTTTCCAAGTCTTCTAGGTAAATCTCCGAATCACTTTCTTCAATCTGCTTTGGCTCCTTTGGTTGAAGTGATGGAAAATCTTCATCCAAGTCATATGGAAGCTTCACTTTCCTATCATCATCAAACCATGATTTGTTTTCATCAAAAGTTACATCTCTACTCACAGAAAATCCTTTATTGGTTGGATTGTACAATCTATATCCTTTTTGGTTTTGGTCATAACCAATGAATACACACTTCTCTGCCTTGGGATCCAATTTTCCTCTTACTTGAGAGGGAATGTGAGCATAGGCTAAGCATCCAAAGATTTTGCAATGCTCTAGACTAGGTCTTCTTCCATTCCACACTTCATATGCAGTGGTTCCATCTAGTGACTTAGATGGAAGTCTATTTATGAGATATGTGGCTGTAGAGAGAGGTTCTGCCCATAGGTAGTTTTGCAATCCCTTTTCGTTGAGCATTGACCTTGCAGCTTCGACAATAGCTCTGTTCCTCCTCTCTGCTACACCATTGAGTTCGGGTGTATACCTTGTAGTGACTTCCCTTTTAATGCCTCTTTCATGCAAGAAGGCATCAAATTCAGAAGAGAAGTATTCTCCTCCACCATCTGATCTTAGTCTTTTCAAAGTCCTACCTATTTGGTTTTCAACAAGAGAAATATACTTCTTAAAGCAATTAAACACTTCATCCTTGTGCTTCATGAAAAACAGAATGGTCCACCTGCTACAATCATCTATGAAAGACACATAATATCTTGAGCCTGATATAGATGGCTCCTTAATTGGACCCCACACATCCGTGTGCACTAGATCCAAAGGATTTTGATACATATATCCTTTCTTATTGAAAGGTTGTCTATGAGCCTTGCCGAGTTGACAAGCTTCACACTTATAAATCATGTGTTGCCTTGTGATATTAGGCAAACCAAGTACACTTTGGTCCCTGCAAATTTGTTTGAGTGTCCTCTCACCAATGTGAGCAAGCCTTTTGTGCCATATCTCCAAATCTGTAAGAGTTTGAGATCCATAACTAAACAAAGCTACGTTCTTTGTATCTTCCACTTCAAAAGTGAAGAGCCTTCCTATCTTTTCTCCTTTGGAAATCCTTTGAAATCCTGGCCTTAGGTCTTCAACATATGCTCCGAATCGGTTGAATCTAACCTACAATCCTTTTTCAACAATCTGTCCAACACTTATTAAATTTTTGGTAATTGTAGCGACATACAAGACTTTGCTTAAGAGGTTCATATTCCCATCTGATGTCTTCACATTACCTATCTTCTCCACTGAGTGCTTTGTGTCATCTCCTGTCTGCACTTCATGCTTGTTATGAGGATCTTCCAAATCAGAAAGTAAAGCCACATTTTCTGCTACATGGTTCGACCATCCCGAATCAATGTAAAATATATGATCATCATCCTTACCCTTCTTCACTGATAGATTCATAATCAATAATGAATCTTCTTGACTTTGGTCCTTTGGATAGTTATTGTAATCTCTTCTTCCTCTATGGCCACTTTGATAGTTGTTGTTGTTGTAATTGTTGTTGTAGTAGTTGTCGTTGTAGCCTCCATTGTACCTGCCTCTATTTGATCCAGAGCCACCTCTATTGAATCCTCTTCCTCTTGAGTTCCTCGGGTTCTTCAGTAGTATGGTTAGATAAGCACATATGTTGTAAGGTTCAGATGATTGGAATCTGCCCCTGCCTGGCTTTCCACTTCTTCCTCTTCCTCTAGATCTTCCTCTACCTGCAAAGTTTGCTTGGAAAGAGCTACCTTCATCTTCATTCTTCCTATTCTTTGACTTGTCCTTGACCTTAGCTTTATCAGAATATAAGGCAGAAATTTGATTACCTCTTGAGGACTCACCACCTTTGCTAATCTTTGCTTCATGAGTGAAGAGTTGGCCCATGAGTGTGTTGAGGTCGGGTAAATGCATATCCATGTATAAATCCATGCCTGTTGTGAATGACTCCCACTTGTCGTGTGCTTTGATTCCATTTATGATTTGTCTAACGATTTGCTCCTCTTCAATTACCTCTCCAATGCTTCCAAGTTGATCGGAAATCTCCTTCATCTTTGTGACATAATCAGTCACAGTTTGCTTTGGGCTTTTCTTCATTATTGTGAACTCCATCCACAATTGGTTCTTCCTTGCCCGAGTGTTGGAAGAGAAGAAAGAAGCAAGTGCATTCCAGGTCTCTTTTGATGTCTTGCATCCTTTGACATGGGTAAAAGAAAATCAGAGATTGAGTTTAGAATATAGGACCTTGCAAGTGAATCCTTCGAACACCAATTCGAAAGTCCTTCCACTTCTTCATGTGATGGTTGCCCTTTGTTCCTCATGGTTGGCATTGCTTCATCTTCGGATATGAATCCATATAGATTCCTCCCTTGAAGGTAAGCCTCCATCCTTAGAGACCATGCCGGGTAGTTGTTTCGATCCAATTTGTCAATTGTTGATGGAAATCCATCTCCCATGTTGCTTTACTATGCTCTGATACCACTGTGAAGAGAGATGGTGGATGCAATCCAAAGATGAGTAAATGCCGCTACAACCAGCTTCACATCAGCCAACTGAGACTTCAAAGTTGATTAGTAGACCCTTTGAGCTTCCTAAATCCACCAAAATATCAGCCAAGTACTTTGGAACATGTATCCCAAAAGTTTAAGTCGAGACAGACTAGTTGCGAAATGACTAGCTCCCAAAACTTGCTATTTTTGGACATACACCTGCTGGAAAAAATGAACAGTGCTCTCAACCTGGTAAGAATTAGAAAAATTCCTTTTGGGCATAGCAAATAGACTTAGCAAGCTTCCCAATCCAAGTTAAAACACTTAAATGATGGACTGAGCACCGAGAACAAATTTTTACAAAGTCTGAAACATGCCCGCCATTCTCGGGGCTCTGCAGAGATAGACGAGTGAGCAATTATAAATTGCAGATATCTTGAAAACTATAACTTCAATGACCTTGAAGATTTATAGGTGGAAAGTAGAAAGTATGAGCTATCCAACGTACGTTAAATCACTGAAAAAGAATGAGTAGAACTCGAGATATGACCTTCTGAAGGTACTTCTCTGAGTGAGTACAATAGAGAACAAAACAAAGAAGTAGATAATGACAAATGTATAGATTCACATATGATTACAACCACATTGGCAATGAATCTTTGCACAATGGGAGTAGAATGATAGAGCTATGGAGTAAGCTCTTCAATATCTACAAAATGACATGAAGTGGTCACGTACAAGGCTTGCTAATCGCCTCTTCCTTCTTTCTCCTTTTATAGCTATTCTTGGAGGGAGTTTTAAATTCGAATTCGAATGGCTCCAGCTAAAAGTGATCCCCAAAGTTAGGAGATATTCCCTCAGCTCAAAAATTCATGGTTTTAGGTAGTTAGAGCCACGAATTTGCTTTTACATCATGGATGAAGTAAGTCATCCTTTTCCTTTTTCTTTTTCAAATTACAAGAGATGAAAAAGAACTCATTTACAAGAGGTGTTCACATGACTACTCATGTGACTTACAAATGAGGATAATATCAAGCATGTAGACTTGAGTGAAATGCACCAACAGCTCTCCCTCAAGCCTAACATGCTTGGCCTCCAAATAAGTCTCCAATTGTCCTTGATTTCCTGCAAGCCAATCATCAACTTGAATCTAGTTAGCTTTGTACCATCAAGAGCTTTAGTCAACAAGAGCTTTAGTCAACATGTCTGCACATTGCATATCTGTAAAGACATAGGATAGTTGAAAATCCTTGCTCATTAGCTTCTCCCTTACATAATGGTAGTGGACTTCAATATGCTTGGTTCTAGCATGGTATACCGGATTAGCCGCTAGATGTAGTGAGCTTGTGTTGTCACCAAAAATGTGAGGTGTTGAAGAATGAAGTCAAAGATCTGTGTACAAAGACTTTAACCACATGATTTCTTGAGTTGCATTAGCCAAACCTCTATATTCGGCTTCAGTAGAAGATAATGCCACGGTTGGTTGCTTCTTGGATGACCAAGAAATGATTTTTGAACCTGCAAATGATATATATGCGGATGTGCTTCTTCTATCATCTCTAGATCCGGCCCAATTTGCATCTGAGTAGACCTTTAGCTCAATATCTGAAGTATATGAATAAAACAAACCTTCATTCATAGTCCCCTTTAGGTACTTGAGGACTCTCTTGGCCGCTTCCATATGTGGTCTTCTCCGCTAATGCATAAATTGACTCAATATGCTAACACTATAGCATATATCCACCCTTGTGAGTGTTGCATAGTTCAAACTTCCAACCAAGCTTTGATAGCTTGTGATGTCTTCAATTGGCTCTCCTTCATAAGCACTAAGCTTATGATTTTGCTCCATAGGTGTACCTGCACACTTGGTATTTTCCATCTTGAACTTGACGAGCATGTCATGCACATACTTCCTTTGTCTGATGTATATACCTGAATCTGAGTAGATCAACTCTAATCCAAGAAAATAAGTGAGTGGTCCGAGGTCACTTATTTTGAACTCCTCCTTCATTTGACTCTTTACCTGTTTGATTCCTTCAAGGTCATTGCCTGTGATAATAATATCATCAACATACACACATAAATAGATCACTTCAGATCCATTCCTCTTTATGAACAAAGAGGTATCCGCCTTGCTAGCTTTGAATCCTTGGTCATGCAAATAAGTCACCAATCTGAAATTCCAAGCTCTTGGAGCTTGCTTCAATCCATACAAAGCTTTCTTTAGTTTGCATACATAGTTAGGATGATGTGCATCCTGATGTCCATGAGGTTGTGCCATATACACTTCGTCAGAAATCCATCCATTCAAGAAAGCATTCTTTACATCAAGTTGATAGAGATTGCAATTTCTAGATGCAGCAAGACTAATGAGAACACTAATTGTAGACATTTTTGCAACAGGAGAGAAAGTCTCCTCATAATCAATACCATGGTTTTGAGCAAACCCTTTAGCAACTAACCTTGCTTTATGTCTATTTATACTTCCATCTGGATTCTTCTTGATTTTGTATATCCATCGAGATCCGATTATCTTCATAGATGGCTTGTTAGGTACAAGCTCCCAAGTGTCATTCTCCTTCAAGGCTTCCATTTTTTCATCCATTGCATCTCTCCAAGCTTTCTTGCTTTGTGCTTCTTCGAATGTGGTAGGTTCTTCATTGGTTGAATCCTTTGCAATGTAGATTGAGTGCTTCGTGACCAAAGAAGTATCATAACCAAACCTCTCTGGTTTCTTCTTCTCCCTTGAAGACCTCCTAAGTGGTTTGATGTGAGCTCTCGGGTCCATATGTAGCATCCTGCATCTTTGTTTTACCTTTGTTCTTCCATAGCTTTAGTCTTTCCAAGTCTTCTAGGTCAATCTCCGAATCACTTTCTTCAATATGCTTTGGCTCCTTTGGTTGAAGTGATGGAAAATCTTCATCCAAGTCATATGGAAGCTTCACTTTCCTGTCATCATCAAACCATGATTTGTTTTCATCAAAAATTACATCTCTACTCATAGAAAATCCTTTATTGGTTGGATTGTACAATCTATATCCTTTTTGGTTTTGGTCATAACCAATGAATACACACTTCTCTGCCTTGGGATCCAATTTTCCTCTTACTTGAGAAGGAATGTGAGCATAGGCTAAGCATCCAAAGATTTTGCAATGCTCTAGACTAGGTCTTCTTCCATTCCGCACTTCATATGAAGTGGTTCCATCTAGTGACTTAAATGGAAGTCTATTTATGAGATATGTGGCTGTAGACACAGATTCTGCCCATAGGTAGTTTGGCAATCCCTTTTCGTTGAGCATGGACCTTGCAGCTTCGACAATAGCTCTGTTCCTCCTCTCTGCTACACCATTGAGTTCGGGTGTATACCTTGTAGTGACTTCCCTTTTACTGCCTCTTTCATGCAAGAAGGCATCAAATTCAGAAGAGAAGTATTCTCCTCCACCATCTGATCTGAGTCTTTTCAAAGTCCTACCTGTTTGGTTTTCAACAAGAGCAATATACTTCTTAAAGCAATTAAACACTTCATCCTTGTGCTTCATGAAAAACAGAATGGTCCACCTCCTACAATCATCTATGAAAGACACATAATATCTTGAGCCTGATATAGATGGCTCCTTAATTGGACCCCACACATCCGTGTGCACTAGATCCAAAGGATTTTGATACATATATCCTTTCTTATTGAAAGGTTGTCTATGAACCTTGCCGAGTTGACAAGCTTCACACTTATAAATCATGTGTTGCCTTGTGATATTAGGCAAACCAAGTACACTTTGGTCCCTGCAAATTTGTTTGAGTGTCCTCTCACCAATGTGAGCAAGCCTTTTGTGCCATATCTCCAACTCTGTAAGAGTTTGAGATCCATAGCTAAACAAAGCTATGTTCTTTGTATCTTCCACTTCAAAAGTGAAGAGCCTTCCTGTCTTTTCTCCTTTGGAAATCCTTCGAAATCCTTGCCTTGGGTCTTCAACATATGCTCCGAATCGGTTGAATCCAACCTGCAATCCTTTTTCAACAATCTGTCCAACACTTATTAAATTTTTGGTAATTGTAGGGACATACAAGACTTTGCTTAAGAGGTTCATATTCCCATCTGATGGCTTCACATTACCTATCTTTTCCACTGAGTGCTTTGTGTCATCTCTTGTCTGCACTTCATGCTTGTTATGAGGATCTTCCAAATCAGAAAGTAAAGCTACATTTCCTGCTACATAGTTCGAGCATCCCAAATCAATGTAATATATGTGATCATCATTGTTACCCTTCTTCACTGATAGATTCATAATCAATAATGAATCTTTTTTACTTTGGTCCTCTGCTTAGTTATTGTAATCTCTTCTTCCTCTATGGCCACTTTGATAGTTGTTGTTGTTGTTGTAATTGTTGTTGTAGTAGTTGTTGTTGTAGCCTCCATTGTACCTGCCTCTATTTGATCCATAGCCAATTCTATTGAATCCTCTTCCTCTTGAGTTCCTCGGGTTCCTGAAACATTCTTCAGTGGTATGGTTAGATAAGCCACATATGTTGTAAGGTTGAGATGATTGGAATCTCCCCCTGCCTGGCTTTCCACTTCTGCCTCTTCCTCTAGATCTTCCTCTACCTGCAAAGTTTGCTTGGAAAGAGCTACCTTCATCTTCATTCTTCTTATTCTTTGACTTGTCCTTGACCTTAGCTTTATCATAATATAAGGCAGAAGTTTGATTACCTCTTGAGGACTCATCACCTTTGCTAATCTTTGCTTCATGAGTGAAGAGTTTGCCCATGAGTGTGTTGAGGTCGGGTACATGCATATCCATGTATAAATCCATGGTTGTTGTGAATGACTCGCACTTGTCGTCTTCTTTGATTCCATTTATGATTTGTCTAATGATTTTCTCCTCTTCAATTACCTCTCCAATGCTTCCAAGTTGATTGAAAATCTCGTTCATCTTTGTGACATAATCAGTCACATTTTGCTTTGGGCTTCTCTTCATTTTTGTGAACTCCATCCACAATTGGTTCTTCCTTGCTCGAGTGTTGCAAGAGAAGAAAGAAGCAAGTGCATTCCAGGTCTCTCTTGATGTCTTGCATCCTTTGACATGGGTAAGAGAAAATTAGAGATTGAGTTTAGAATATAGGACCTTGCAAGTGCATCCTTCGAACACCAATTCGAAAGTCCTTCCACTTCTTAATGTGATGGTTGCCCTTTGTTCCTCATGGTTGGCATTGCTTCATCTCCGGATATGAATCCATATAGATTCCTCCCTTGAAGGTAAGCCTCCATCCTTAGAGACCATGCCGGGTAGTTGTTTCGATCCAATTTGTCAATTGTTGATGGAAATCCATCTCCCATGTTGCTTGACTATGCTCTGATACCACTGTGAAGAGAGATGGTGGATGCAATCCAAAGATGAGTAGGTGCCGCTACAACAAGCTTCACACCAGCCAACTGAGACTTCAGAGTTGATTAGTAGACCCTTTGAGCTTCCTAAATCCACCAAAATATCAACCAAGTACTTTGGAACATGTATCCCAAAAGTTTAAGTCAAGACAGACTAGTTGCGAAATGACTAGCTCCCAAAACTTGCTATTTTTGGACATACACCTGCTGCAAAAAATGAACAGTGCTCTCAACCTGGTAGGAATTAGAAAAATTCCTTTTGGGCATAGAAAATAGACTTAGCAAGCTTCCCAATCCAAGTTAAAACACTTCAAATGATGGACTGAGCACTGAGAACAAATTTTTACAAAGTCTGGAACATGCCCGCCATTCTCGGGGCTCTGTAGAGATAGACCAGTGAGCAGTAAATTGCAGATATCTTCAAAATTATAACTCCAATGACCTTGAACATTTATAAGTAGAAAGTACAAAGTATGAGCTATCCAACGCATGTTAAATCACGGAAAAAGGATGAGTAGAACTCGAGATATGACCTTCTGAAGGTACTGCTATGAGTGAGTATAGCAGAGAACAAAACAAAGAAGTAGATAATGACAAATGTATGGATTCACATATGATTACAACCACATTGGCAATGAATCTTTGCACAATGGGAGTAGAATGATAGAGCTATGGAGTAAGCTCTTCAATATCTACAAAATGACATGAAGTGGTCACGTACAAGGTTTGCTAATCGCCTCTTTCTTCTTGCTCCTTTTATAGCTATTCTTGGAGGGAGTTTTGGATTCGAATTCGAATGGCTCCACCTAAAAGTGATCCTTAAAGTTAGGAGATATTCCCTTAGCTCAAAAATTCGTGGTTTTAGGTAGTTAGAGCCACGAATTTGCTTTTACATCATGGATCAGGTAAGCCATCCTTTTCCTTTTTCTTTTTCAAATTACAAGAGATGAAAAAGAACTCATTTACAAGAGGTGTTCACATGACTACTCATGTGACTTACAAATGAGGATAATATCAAGCATATCAAGCATGTAGACTTGGGTAAAATGCACAAACAATGTGGTCCTTATACAGGCAATTGCAGCCTAGGTGTAGGATTTTGTTATATTCTAGAGATGTACATGCTTGGAGGAACGAGATGTTCCTTGCTCGGGGGATAGCCAAGGCCAAAAGCCAGAGAGTTCATACGAGGTGCCTACTCATGATGGCTAGATGATTAGAGGGGCCTTAGAGAGAACTCTAGATGGTGACCAGGCGAGGGCTATAAATAGGCTGGGAGGTGAGTCCCAGGCATGTCATTCTCCACTTCTCACATTTGGTATCAGAGCTTAGGGAGAGAGAGAGAGACTTTGGGGAGATGGAAGAAAGAGCTTCCTCTGGTGACAGAAGGAAGGATTCCATGCTATTTTTGGTAGATCATCATCTTTGTGGAAAAAAGGCGAGCATCCATGGAGTCGGGAGATTTACGTGAAGCTTGAGGTCGAACGTTTGGATGATTGGCATAGAGTGCAGCTCGCAGGCGACAAAAGGAAAACAAGATGGCGTCGCTACTCGCGCTTACAGGTAGGAATAGCTTCGTTTACTTCTTCTAAATAGCTCATGACCAGAGCGCAGACTGGGGGAATCGAACCTCTGACCTCACCGTTAGGAGGGAGATGTTGTATCCAATACACCATATGATCTTGATGTGCAGTTAACTTGCGCTATATATTATTGTCATGACTGATCTCTGCTACACGCACTGATCAAAGATAGAAAAAGAGAGAGAGAGAGAGAGAGAGAGAGAGAGAGAGAGAGAAAGAAACAAAGAAAGAAAGAGATAGAGAGAGAAGAAGAGAATAAAGAGAGAGAGAGAGAAAAGTAGAGAGAAAGATAGAAAGAAAGAGAAGGAAGGAGAAGGAAAGAGAAAGAAAGAGAAAGAAAGAGAAAGAGAGAAAGAGAAAGAAAGAGAAAGAGAAGAATGAGGAAAGAGAGAGATAGAAAGAGAGAAGCCAAGAGAGAGAAAAAAAAAGGAAAGATATGGAGAGAGAGAGAGAGATAGATAGAGAAAGAGATGAAAAAAAAAAGAGAGGTAGAGAAAAAGAGATAGAAGAAGAGAGGTCGAAAGAAAGAGATAAACCAAGAGGAGGAGAGAAGATGAAAGTGAAGAGAGAGGGAAAATATTAGAAAGAGAGAGAAGAGTAAAGAAAGAGAAAAAAAAAGGGAGTAAGAGAAGAAGCAAGATTAGCATACCTACCTTTACAAAAATGGACATAACTCTCTCATATGAAACCCAAATTGAGTGATTCAACTTGATATAGGAAGTAGACTTCAAGGGCTTTCAATGCATGGCTGAAACCTATCATTGGATAATTTTAAACCACCTGTATAGAGCATTTAATTCTCTGCATATCATTTCAAGAGGTATGCTGCCCACTCACCTAACTCCATTGTTTGGCCATAACTTCCTCATAGAATGTCCAAATCAAGAAATTCAAATTGTTATAGTTTCTATACTTCAAGCCCTTTCTTTTGGCTGGCCATATGTTATATTTTGACCATTAGAATCCATCTCTGCACAAGCTTTTAGATAGTTGTTGACTGGAGAGGAACCCTTTTTGAGTGAATTGAATATTCGATCATGATAATTAGGAATTTCTAATAATATTTTGAACCATTTTAGATAATAATGAAGTAATTTTCATACATTTGCATCATATTTTTGCTCTTAAATATATTCTTTTGAATATTTCTCGCATCAAAGTTTATAATTTTGCATTGTATTTTCTTACAGTTTTAGAAAATCAATATTGGAATGTAATAAAGCTAGTTTTTACATGAATTTATCCATGCACATGAAGTTAGACTAACTTATGTTGATTCATGAAAGCATGCACAAATCTTGTTTGTGTGTTTTAAAATCTTTTGCAGGTATTGAAGGCAAAAAAGAAAGACATTGTAATGAGGGCGTGTAGTGCCCAACAACACATTTTGGCAAAGTTTCTTATTTGCAGGTTTCCAGAGTAAAGAAAGTGGTTTGCCAACCACAAGGCTGATTCCTATATGATTAGTTGTAATGAGATTAATGAATTTGCAAGAAGCACAATGAATAGAATGACATCCATAGATGTTCACTTTTACAAAAGGGTGGATACTATATAAAGAGTTGATTTTTCAACGAGATTATTTGGATGATTATTTGGTTTGCATTGATCTAGATGATCATTATATGCATGGATATATCTCCATGACATAATCCATCCAAGATAATGAATAAGTTTGTTTAATCATAAGGATTAACATGTCTCGTCATTTTTAAGTTTGAAAAAATGATCGAATAAATAGTTAGTGAGGTAGCAGCCTCATAGAGATTTGGATGCTACTTTTTGTGGGAATGCCCAAATTTATTGAAAGTTTGAGGGCAAGTAGCTCTTAGGCTTTCCTTTCAGCTGACCAAGTTTCAAGTAATTTGGAGACTTTTAGATAGGTCAAATGACCTCTGCACTAAAAGTGCTGCCAGTAGAGGTAGAGGCCTGAAACAAGTCACATAGGCCTGTTACAAAGGGCATTTCCCTTGATTGGTAGATCCAAATGGAATTATTTTTGTTGGAAATGAAAGCCTGGTAGATGATACTAAGTTTCATTATTTTTAGAGATCATTTGAAAGTTCAAATAATCTCTGCACATGAAAGTGAAGCCTCTGGAACTTGTGAAATGAACAGAGACCATGTCACCTAGAGGTGATTGGTTCTCTTAGCTCATTTACTCAAATTGAATGATTTTTGTTTCTAACATTAGCTAAACACCTCCACATCGTGTGTATAAAATTTCAAGATGAACGTGTTCTCCATTTACGAGATATAAAGAAAAGAGTAAAAGTTAGCCTCTGTAAATTTTTAAAATTTTGCAGGTATAGAGGCTTAATATTTTGGTCATTGTGAAAGGTTTAAATGTCCAAATACTATGAAACGTATACCACTACACTTAGATAGTAGTAGCTATATGCTATTAAAATTTGGAAGAAATTGAACATCATTTGATAGGTCAAATGATCTATTCTTCTCAGACTAATCTCTGGCGAGGATTTTCCAAAGAGTGGTTTATGTGTCTGATGAGCATATGATATTTTCATATCGAAACTCCAATTTCATATAAAAAATCTTTGTGGGAGAAGCTACTCTAGTATAGACCCTATGATATACCCAAAATGCAAGGATTTTGGAAGTTATCTTCATAGTTAGAAGATATTATAAAAGTGAAGCAGTAGTGTTTCTAGGCTCACCTAAGCGAAGGTGTAGCAGAGATAGAATTATACTTTTGAATGAGTATTTGATTTCATTTTGAATTGAAATTTTGTGAGACCAAACTACATAAGTTGACCTAGATTTGGGCACAAAGAAAATGAAATTTGGAATTTGTTTGCTCAGTCTAACGACTTCAAGAAGATGACCCTGTACATTCTCAGAGTTGGTCGTCAACTGTTCGACCCTTCTAGTAAATTGGTCATAAAACTCTGAGCAAATATCCAAATCAAGTGATTTTTGTGCATAATTAAAGCTTGTGAAAAGCTACAAAAGTCTGGAATGTTTCGTAGATTTTGGATGAGTAAACATTAGTTAAAATTAAGATTTAATCTGCTGCTGTTTGAAATTGTTTATGCAGGAGGCATTGTTGAAAGGAAAAGACTTTTCACAAGTTTTTCATGATATTTTTTTAGATGGTCTGATCACCATGGACTAGATATGCCCTAGATACTTGTTTTTTGAGCATTGGTTTATGGTGACCATTCTCAGTAGGACAGAGAAGACTCTCTCGAAATTTTCAGAAATATATATAGTGCCATTAGAGCATGGAACAAGAGAATTATAGTAGTTGTTCTCATTTCTTTTAAGTGGATTCATACAAGTCGTATAAATTCCAATTTATCATGAGTTGATATTTGATGCAAGCTCTCATTTCGTATAAGTGGATTCATACAAGTCGTATAAATTCCAATTTATCATGAGTTGATGTTACAGATACTTTTGAGTGATAGAGTCATAGGAATGACTCTGTTCTTTCCATCGAGGGAAGAAAACACTTCATGATTTCATTATTATTATTTATGGTTATGAGTACTCACCGAGTTATTCTTATCGTTTTTGAGAGAAGTGTTCGACTTTAATCTCATACACGCATCTATGTGGGGTATAAAGTTTGGTGGTATGGGACATCAAACTTTGTATTCTACCTAGGTGTAAGACAGATGGTATGGGAGAGAAGTCTCTGAGATTGTATTTTTTATATGATTTGGAGTTCATTTATATGATCTTCTGGTATCATCTTATTATTAGACAACAGAGGGGAAGTTGAGACAGTCACTCTGTATGTGATCGCAAACAAGGAAAGTCTGCAGGGAAGTAGCCTAGGAGCAGAAAGGCAAGGTTTGCACATAAGAACTATGAATAGGCAATTGCATTGAGAAGAAATTTATAGAGTACGTACTACTTTATTTGATATGCCTGAGAATAGGCCATGGTTCATACATAGTGTGTATGAGGTGAGCTAGATGCTTAGCCTAGTGGGCTATGAGTGTGCACACATCTACTTACCATTGTTTCAGTGTATTTGGTGGACTCATATTATGGTCCTCATTATATCTAGGAGTGCCAGACTATTACAGTAGTTTACTTGAGACACCTCATTCCTAGTTAGGAATGATTTGATCATAGTGACGATCAGATGGTGGTCATGGATAAAGTAAGTTTCATCCACTTGGAATACCTTGCATGTTATTATTATGAAGGTGCTGGTAGTTCCACTAGTTGCTATACTTTCTTAGCACGTCTTCACTTGGCATGATGGTCTTAGTTGGAATTTACTTTATACGAGAGATATTTTGATCCATAATTTGGATTATTATATATGATAGATTGACATTTTCATCCATAGTTTGGATATGACCGATTGAGATCTCAGTCCATAGTTTGGATGTTACAGATTGAGATCTTGGTCCATAGTTTGGATCATTGACAGATTGACATCTTGTTCCATAGTCTGGATCGTTGATAGATTCTCATCTTGGATTCATAGTTTGGATCATGCCGAGACTTTCTTGAGATTCATTTTCATTACAGTAGGTAAATCAAGTAGATTTACTCGAGCATAGAGATAGTAAATCAAGCAAAATTACTTTAGCTTACAGGTAAAACACTATTTGGAAAAGATTTCCATTTATCTTTAGTATTTTTCCACAGAGATTGAGACATAGTCACATTGTTTTGGATTAGCGTAGTATTTTTTTTTTTCATTACTCTAGTAGAGTAAGTGATTTTTCATGATTATACCATATGGAAAGCTTTCAGTGGGTATTTCAGGGAGACAAGGACAAGCTGTTGAGGTCTCTACAGGTGACAAGCCGTCACAAGTTAGTGGTCAAGGTCTAAGCATAGGGAGTTTGAGGATATTCCGAGTACTTATGCCGCGCACATATGGACTCATTGGGCCTGAGAGGGATTCCTACAGTATGCCCAAGGCAAGGACTACTATTTGTTGGTGGAAATGCTAGATATAAAGCACAGAGACTAGTTGTCTATTTTTTTGAGCATCTAGTATTTCAGACACCTACCACACTCTACTTTTATTATTTGGAATCACAGATTTTGATTCCCAGCTTACAGCTCCTTCTCCTTCTATATCATTGAGGACAATGATCTTTAGAAGGGGGAGAGAGTGTTATATTCCAGAGATGTATGCTTGGAGGAACGAGATGTTCCTTGCTCGGGGGATAGCCAAGGCCAAAAACCAGAGAGTTCATACGAGGTGCCTACTCATGATGGCCAGATGAGTAGAGGGGCCTTAGAGAGAACTCTAGATGGTGACCAGGCAAGGGCTATAAATAGGTTGGGAGGTGAGTCTGAGGCATGTCATTCTCCACTTCTCACAGATTTGCGATAAAGCATCCACAAAGCACTTTAAATCGGTTTTTCTAACTGCCCCTGATGATGTGGAAAGATGAAAGCTAGGCGCTTTCAATGAGCGCCCTTAGATCTTGCTTTACCTTACTTTTAATCCTAGTTCTTGGTTTTAAATCAACTTATGTTGTCTTTTTTAGATGTTTGACTAGATCTAGGGCTTTTATATTGATGGGACTAGTCACTAGACTTGTCAAATGGACAAGTATTATATTTGCTTAGATAGCTCTCAATGAGTACTTTAAGAATATGCATTATTAATTTTGACCAATTTTGACCAAAACTATCTCTGAGAAATAGTGTCCTGAAATTAGGGTTTGCTGAAAATTAGGCTTTCGTGCACTCAATGTAACATTGTTTTCAAGATGAACATCTCGTGGGCACTAGAACATCTATGGACAGTAATATGGCACATTCATTTGCACATCAGCAAACTTTTAGATAACTTGATCAGACTTGAAGTGGGCAGAGCCCTGGGCCTGAGTTAAGCCTACTTGATGATCAGGGATATTAATTAAGTATACCAGTTTCTACTTTGAGCTTGCACCACCGACTTATAGCCTATTAAAGTTTCTTTATCATGAATAGAAGACAGTGGTCCATATATTTGTTGCTTGCAGCAATCGAATTTGAAAGAAAACTCTTATTGGTTTGAGGGATTGTTATACGAAAACCGTCGTTTCAGGCAAGTAGAACTTTGTAATCCACCAAACACTTGTCACTACCCATGCGATTTTTCATTTCTCTTTAGCATACAACTACTCACTTACATCATCACCTAAGTTCTATAACCACCACTTGTTACATTAGTCTCTTCTGAAGAAAGCAAATAATATCCTAAATGCTAAACAAATAAGCATCTCTCAAGTAGCATATATATGAAGAATTTCAACAATACTCAACATCCAAGTTGTAGAGCAGTTGCTATTCTTTGTTTCACCAAAGAAAGAAAAGGTAAAAACAAAAATATGTTCTTCTATAGTCTCACCCTCATTGTCATCGACAGTAACATGATTGTCATTATCAATGACTCTAAAAGTGATGTTGCCAAGCCACAATATCGAAGCAAGCATTGCAAAGGCACTTTCCTGATCTTCTTTGCTGATTTGCACGACATCCATTGCATCCTGCATCAGTTTTAAATGCTCAATGAAATCGAAGTATAAATTCTTCAACATGATGAAACTGGCATGGACTAAAATCATCAACTTACTATTGTTTCTTGAAACTTCAATGAATCATCCACATTTTCGATATGGAGACAACTGCTTTGATTTAAATATCTGAAATCATTGGCAGGGCGCAAATTGATAGTCTCTGACAGACGGATCAATAAATATGTAAGTTTAAAAATTTGGAAGTTAGCAAAACAGCAAGCAGAAAGACCTCACTCAATTAGTCTATTAATACTTGATATAAAAATAGAGTATACAAACTGAAGTACAAGCAGAGAAAGCTAAATAAAGTAGGATATGTCCATTGTAAAAGATCTTACCTCTCAGTTCTTTATCTGCACCAGCACATAATTGGTAAAAAATATGATAAGAGCGCTCCCCTTCTGCTTGCTGAACCACTCGAGACTGTTTTCTCACAGAAATAAGAAAAATTACCACTTACTAGGATTCATGATTCAAGTAAATCCAGATAAAACAATATTTAAAATACACATTGATTTTACCTTTTCGAGAAGATCTTCATGTCAAATGGGATTTCATGGCCAAGAAATTAGAAAGATCAAGTAAGAAAGTGAATGGATTGCATGGTTTATCAATAAAATTAGTGTCTGAAACATTTATACAGTTACCCAAACATAAGACGTGTCTGTCACTTCAAAAAGCTTTCATAAATTAGAATCCTAAAAATGACCATTTAAGCATTTTTAGAACCGTTCTTACATGTTTGGATCTTTGCACCACAAATCTTCCCACAATCCTCAAAAAATATATCTATTAGTTTTCCCTGCAATATCACACTAGATCTGTAAATGATTTCACTTTTTGCACATCAAATCTAAGAATCTATGAAAGCTACTAACAAATCGGCTAGAGTTGTCATTTCTCAAGGTTCTAGCATTTCCAAATGCCTCCAGGATGGGATTGGTTTTCAAAATTTCATTTTCAACTCCACCACCTCCGCCAACTGCAGCCAGGTATTGCATAGCAATTTTGGCAGTTTCTGTCTTACCTGCACCACTTTCGCCACTAAAGCATGCAACGCATACGAGTGAATCAGTGAGACTCTACATGTCAATTTATCACACACGCAAAATCTATTCAGAATTACCTGATGATGATGGACTGATTGACTCCATCTGCAAAAGATAAGAACATGCATCAAATTTTAAAAGCAACCAACCCTTCACAATATGTCTTCAGTATAGAGAGTGAACTTTTTCCAGAGGAAGATGCAATACACCTCTCATCATTGCTGCAAAAGCACTTTCTGCTGTCACGTAGACATGAGGAGATAGATTTTCTCCTTTCTTTCCTTTGAACCTTTCTATTAAATCCGTTGTATAGAGTGGAACCTTCTTAAAGGGATTTACTGCAATTAGAACTGGTCCTGCTTTTGTCTGCAGATGAAGCTGAGTGAGGCATGAGAAAGGAACACTAAAAGATAAGAGAACTTTATGTGGCTGAGAAAAGCCAGGTTGGTTTGCAACATACGTAAATCTTATCCTCTTTGTACCGGAAATGAAGGTTGTGTAGAACTGCAGGTTCATTCAAATAACTTAGCTGGATAAGATCATCCACACCCTCTAAAATGATGGGATTGGCTGGTAGGAGTTTTGAAGAAGGAAGCTGCAGTAAATGACTGTGGCTTTTTGCCTGCGATAGCACATTCTGATCATAATTCTTTTAGTTTTCATAAATCACAATTCTCAATAGCAATCGAGAAGAATAAGCAAAAGAAACAACCACACCTGCTCCTCCATAGTGCTCACAATAGAATCTTCCTTGCTTACAGATTGGACAATCCCTAATGTCCATGTATTGTCAGAATTTAAGCACCAGACCCGAGAATTCTGCTAGTTAAATGCCAAGTGCTCCAATTAGTGACATTATTTACAGACTGATGACTCGCTAGTGGGTCACTCATTACATCATTCATGTCACATGATCATAACATTAAAGTTTTAACATGTTACAACTTACAACTTACATCCATCAATTATCATTCAATGATCTGATTATACAACATCTAGCATGTCACATGAATCATGATACATCATAAATTATAAGATTTAACATCAATAATCATAACATCATCATCTAAATTCTAACAACATAATATCATATCATAACATTCAACACCTAACTTTCTAGTTTCTAACTTTTAACAAATTACAATAAACATCATGATTCATGAATCATAACATAAATGATAACACCTGGCACCATACATGTCACATGATCATATCATCATTGATACATCAAAATAAAAACATAGAGAATCACTATGAGAAATGGTAAATCATATGAGTCATAACTCATGGCATAAATCATAAGTGGCAAATGATAAATATAAAGTCACAAGTGAGTCGTGATAAGTGTCCAGACTCCACTGTCATCACAATAGTAAATACATATCATGAAATATCAAATGTCAAATGTGAAATATCAAAGTCTCAAATGTCTATAATCAAACTCTATCACTCTGACATAGTGTCAGATGACAAATCATCACTCTCATCATCATTATCATCATCATCCTCCTCCTCCCTAGTAGTAGTGGTACGTGGTCTGCTGCTAGTGGATGCACAACCACTTCCACTAGGTCCTGTGCGTCTGCAAGATGATCAGGTATCATGCTTAGGTAAGGTCGGCTCATGGTACAGCATAGTATATACGTCCAAATCCTTTGGAAGAATATCTGAAATATCTCTCACTTTCTCTATATCTACTGTATCCACGTTGACCTCCCTCACATCTCCTATATGGCCACCGCTCTCCAAGAGATGCAAGTTGCGGTGGCAATGAACTAGCCACTCCAACTGCGCTGTAGATAGTCTTTTCCTATTCTTTGTATTGAAGAGGGGCCATGTGCTCCAATTCCTTTCACAAGGACTTACGCTGCAATCCTACGAAAGGATACGAATAGCTAACTCTCTCTGCATTACAACATAATTTAGAAAATAATTAATACATAAATCATAATACATATTTAGCACATGTCACTTTACTCTTTACCTCTCCCTCATGGATTTTGATAGCTTGTCCGCTCTCTTCTCTCTGTTTACGTTCATGTAGAATCTCCTTAATGGTTATCCCCAATGTGCCATCATGAATAGGCAAGGTATGACCAGACCACGACTAGGGATCTTTTAAAGGGGATCTTTGAAGAGATGTACATATACTATCACGACATTCTATTGTGTACACCTACATTCTTTCCTTGTGCACCCTCACTCTCCAAGAGTGTAGACTCTTCTTCGCCTCTATCTTGATCATATCTTGATCATCTGCAGGATGGAGGAGGAGAAACCAACTAGTGTAGTGATTAACCTATGTAGTGCTAGTCAACCTATCCAAGGGTCAATGCCTAGGAAGGTGTAGCAAGCACCTATCCTAGAAGGATCTTACCTTGTGTTTTTTTTCTTCTTCTACTACCCCCAAACCATCACTTGATGTTGAGTTATGCTTTGAGTGGTTGTCCTGGCTAGTCTTCAATTTTTTTCTTTTTCCCTTGCTTATGGAGGGTCCCTTTCCTTTCCCTATCCCCCTTTCGGTCATCTAGATTTGTATTATGTTTTGTAAGGGAGGTTCTCGTACCCCCTATAAGGGTACTAGCTTGTACTTGATTGTGTACTTGAGTAAATTGTTTGGAATGGAATTTAATGTGTACCTGGTCATCTACTTGTCATCTTGTTCGTCCTTTCCTTTGCATTCATTAGTGTGTCCTCACAATTGAAGCCATCCTCATTCTCCTTATCGATCAACCTAAGTGTCTAATTTCACCTACAATTTCTAACACATCAATGGGGCCCTCTAATTTTGACTTGGGAGACCACAATAAGCTCACACGGCATTGAAGGAACGGTCATTCCATGTCCAGAACCGAGTCTCATCATACCTCTCTTCGTCCCATTTGAATGCCCCACAAGCACTACCACCGAAGAAGGAAAATCCACTATTCATCTCCTCGGGATAACAACTCAGAGGACTCATCATTAGAACCATCCATGGCTCAAGGAGATTTAGCTTCATTGCTATCAAGAATCAATATTGACTTCCCAATATTTAGGGTAGAAGCAACATAGGAACCAAATGACCATGTATGGAGATTTCTAGCCTTATGCAAGAGTAGAGGGCTAGAGGCCAAAAACGATGCATTTATGGCTCTATTTCTTGCAATTCTAGATGGAGAGGCAGACAAACGGTTCAGCTAGTTTAAGGATGCACACTTCCTCTCATGGGATGACTTAAAAGAGAGTTATCGGCCACATTTAGACCAAGAAACTCCACAGAACATATCTTGGACAAGTTGGAGAATCTACTACTAAAACTTGGTGGGTCTTTTCTTGAATTATTGACACGCACAAGGGCGCTAGTAGCCAAGCTCCTAGAGGACATTGGTGATTTGTTAGTGAAGAAGTGGTTGGAGAAGGCATTACCAGTCACTAAGACAGAAGTTAAGGGACTTATTATCACCAAGTGCCTCCTTGGACGAGTTTGTAAGTGTCACCATGCGCACTGAGTAGACTAGAACCCACTTTAAGGAATCCTCCCCCTCAATGGTCACATTGTAAGATCTAGTAGTACAACTCTGGAGGGAGCTCGAGGGACTCAAATTGTTGTTGAGGTTTACACGGTATCACAACTACAGAAGGAGACAGAGGAGCTTCAGAGCAAGGAGGTTAGAACTATTCTCCGATGCATCATATGTAATAAATAAGGACACACAAAATTCTCCATCAAGGTCACCTACCAATTCTGTGGGCTGGGATGAGGATCTCGTCGATGATGCTTACTACTCGAACTCCAAGCCACTAGTTCTTGCACAATGGATCTTGCAAGATTCCAAACTCTTGGAGAAGGCATGGGAGTACATAAGCGCTTTATCAGACATCCTTGCAAAGGAAAGCAAAGAGTTCAGTATGAGCCACGGCTCGAGACATAAAGGAAAAAGAGGAAGGCATTCACTTTTACCCTCACAGATAAGCATACACTTCACTTGGTCAATAGCGAGCCTGAATTTTGCATAGTTGGTTTTGTTGGTTTTTCATTAGTCTCCATGATAGCCCATAAATTCACTTCAATGATTACTAAACCCGAATTTTGCAAAGTTGTTTTTTATGGATTTTCATCCGTCTCCACGATAGTCCATTTTTTTGGGCATGAATTCAAAAACCCCTGTGAGCTTCTCACTTTGTTGTAATAATGGTCCATGACTTCATTTTGTCTTCCCAAACTGTTTGACCTAGAGAATAGTTGACTAATTGGTTCAATTCATCTCATTCCTTTGTATAACTTCTCCAACCCCTCCACCCTCGAGCTTTACTACTCTCATACCTCCCCCATGGTCAAGAATTTGGAAATTTTGAGTATGCCAGTGCATTTGAATACATCCAAACCCCAAAAACGACCCTTGGATCATCTTGATCCCATTTCGGAAGCTCTATGTGTGCACGTGCTTACAAGGAGCATTCTTTATCAAGATCCACCTTCTTCTTTGAGAGCTCCTAGTGTAATCCTTGATTACATCAAGATTAAATCAAAATTCCATCAAGATTACAACAAAATTACATCAAGATTACAACAAAATTACATGAATATTATACCAAGAATACATCAAGATTACAACAATATTACAACAAGATTACATCAAAATTGCATCAAGGTTACATGAAGATTACATCAAAATTACATCAAGCTTACATCAAAATTACACCAAGATTACACGAAGTTTACATCAAGATTGCACAGTGATTACACCACCATCACCATATAAGAATCCCATCAAGTAACACTTATGCCATCCTATCTTGTATCCCAATTTGATTCCTCATCCAATCCACTCCATAAGCCTAATTTCCCAACAATTATCCATTCCAATCGTTCAACTATCCATCCACTCCATTCCATTAACTTCACTTTAGCCAAATTCAATTCAATTAAAGCCATGTTCTCCAAACCAATTCAACACCGACTATGGTAGAGAGAGCTTAGTCTCAAAGGTTGAGCGCCTGTAGGCCTCTTCAGCCATATGCAAGATCATCGGTTCACGTCCCAACAGTGGCAAACTGAGGGACCTCCTTCAAAGTAGCTTGCTTGTAGAGGTTGGAAGGCTAGTTGATATTGAGACCCTGGGTCACAGTTTTTATTAGGTGGAGTTTGAGACTTTGGAGGAAGCCAGACAAATGATCACTTTATCTTTGATTGCAATGCGGTCTGCCCGAGCATATGTTTGTCCATGGACAAATGTCTTTGATCCCTCGATAGCTACTTCTTAAGCATTCATCCTGCAAGAAGCACGTGGACTTCGAGTGACGGCTTGCATTCCTAGCCTTCCTTGAGAGTATCTTCCTCTTTTACCTCATATTGTGGATGACTTGGCAAGTTTTTGGAGATCCCACAGTTGACAACCTCGATTGTGGCCAAGGCTGTGGGCCTTCTGTCTATGAGAATCCTCATTTCTAATCCTGCAAAGTTGCCGTGAGAGATTGAGCTCCTCCTCCTTTTAAGCGATTGGCTTATTCAGAGGGTCGAGGTTGGTCACCTTGCGAAGGCGTGCCCCTCGAGGTCCACAAGCCAGACTAAACATCCTTCTCAACATGCGACACATTGGCCCCCCACGCCGGTGTCTCGTCCTCCCTCTCCCTCTCTGGCTCCCCACATCTCTTCACCTCCAGATGAGGGCAGGGACCGGCATTCCCCCCAATGACCCGGCTGCGGCCGATCCATCCTCATCATCCACGAGATGGAGGCAACTTTGGCAATGAAAACAGATGGCTCGAAAGCACCGACCAGTGGTTCGACAAGCTTTTGTTCCCACGGAGAATGGGTTCAATGCCCTTCAAGAGGATTTACCTCCCCTGGCTCTAAGCCGAGCAGAAACCCCCTTCACTTATGTTCCCGCCCCCTCTAAGTCTTCTCCCGAGCCTTCTACCACTCGGTGGCCCCTTCGGCCTCCTAGCGCTACACGCCCTTGCTCTCAACAATCACTCGATAGTGATTTCTTAGTCAACTATGGGGCTCAAGAGGGGCATTTGCCTCCATGAACCCCTATTTCAGTGCGTACTTCTCCCTTACTAGATATTCCACCTCAACTGGTGAGTTTTGATTATCAGTTGCGGGGAGAGCATTTTTGTGATGAGTTCACACATTTCTTTGGATTTGGAGTGCAAGAGGATTGGGACTTGTAGAGGAAATTCTTGTTCTCCTGTGCTCGAGGTGGGTTCTTTTTCTGAGTGCAGTATGCACTATGTGCTTCTTTGCACAATCCAAAGCAAAAGACTACAAAAATCTGAAACTCCACAAAACCACAAAGTTAACAGCAAAAGGTAAAACACAGAACCATAGAAGCATCACTTCGTTATCATAAGCATGAAAGTGTACAAGATACAAGATAGGCTGAAAACTCACAATAGATGGAGCAAGGGGCTTCTCCTACTCTAACAAACTCACAATCTCCCTACAGAACTCAACTCAACTGAACTCACTCGAAATACTGGTGAAGTTCACTAGTCTCTACCGAGCACTCAGTCTCGTAGACTTACTCTGCTTGTCCACCTTGACAAGACCAGAGCCACTTGTCGAACTTCGTGACCGAGCTGCCTAGATTGAGAATAGCTACACCTTCTTTGAGTATCCTCCTTCTCACAGATTTTATCTCTCACATAGTCCCTCTATCTCCTTCGTGATGTGTTCCTTTCCTTCGAGTCTCTTTCCTTTATATAAGCGGCTCTCTGTGGAGCAGTTACTCCACCACTCCTTCATTCTCACTTTTCTCAGCCAAGTCTGATACCAAGTCCGGTACTCTGCAAGTCTGGTATGCTGCAGGCTCTGCCACATCCGGTACTCTTGCCTCCACTCTTTTTTTTTGGCCTCCACTCTTTTTCTTTGTCTCTTTGTTTCCACTCTCTTTTCTGCTGGCTTCGCCACTTTTAGTGGGTCCCTTCTTTAGTTGCCTTCAAGAGACGAATCTGAGAATTTAGTCTTTTCTGGAAAAATGAGTTGTTGGACCACTTTTGTTGCTGATGGATTTTTATGAAGACCACTTTCACTAGAAGAATTCTTAAAAATATCGATTTGTGGGATTGGTCCTCCAGACCAATTTTAGCCTTCTGTTAATACCTGCTCCACTCATACTCAAGATTTAGCTATGCCAAAAAAATTTTGTAGGGGCCTATTTTGAGTTATACAGGTTGCCCGCCACTGCTGCACTCTCCATCTCGGAGAGTGCCTTACACTGAAGTGAAATGCTTGCTCTGTGTGTGTGTGTGTGTTTTTTCCATAAATAAATTATAAACTGCTATTGCATAATAGATCAACTGTAAAAGTTACAATCAACTCGACATAAAAGATGCAAGATGAAAATATACAAAGTTATGCCCAATGGCATATTTGGTACTATTCTGGATACATCAAAAATAAAAAGGCTGATCGCTAAGTCTAAATGCAAATACTGATACTGGTGATGGACTAATAGATCAACTAAAAATGCATCCACTAAAATGCAAAATGACTCGACTGCTAGAAGAGGCAAACTCTACTAGTTGTCTATAGAGAATAAATCAGCAGCCATGGTGGGTAGTGCTCTGGCTCGTTCATACTTCTCCCTTGCTTTTTCATACTTCTCTTTGTAGAATTCCACCTGTTTATGTAATTCTTGGTTTTCCTTTTTTATATCGGTGTTTCATTGTCCTTGATGAGCTAGTAAAAGTAGTTCATTTTGTAGCCTCTTAAACTCTGCATCCATGTAATCCATACGAGATCGAAGCTCTCGGTTGCATCTTATGAGAGATGCTACCAAGGTCCTCATCGTGGTTAGATATGTATGCTGCTCGTCAAAAGAAACAAGCTTAGATTCCAACGAAATATCTTGCCGATCGCACAACTCCAGCATGTGAGTAAGAGTATCGGCTACTGCATTGAACGGAGAGTTGTGAAGAGGAATGGATGGAGTGTCGGAAGGACATGGAAGTGAAGGAGCTGGATCCGAAGAGTTAGGTGCATGTGTTATGGAGGGAGAGGGGATAGTAGGTGCAGTGGGTTCTAGTGAGATGGAAGTGTGTGTAGGGGCAACAATGGTTGTAGGAGTTGTCAAGGATGTTGAGGTAGGATTTAAAGAAGGTGGCACATATGTTTGCGGTGGTGAACTAGTATGTGCGGGTGATGGAGGTGATGGTGAATAATTAGGTGATGGTGCGGATGCTTGTGGCTGAGTGGTTTGAGTTGTTGTCCGTTGACGGACGTGAGAAGGAGGATCAGATATAGAGTGTTCAGAAGGTGAAATAGAGGATCAAGTAATGTGTGGTGGGGTCATAGAATGTAGTATATGTAGTGGGAATAGGTGTAACAATAGGTGTTGTGGGAGTGAAGGTGGATGGGGTAGTGCAAGATGGAGAAGTCAAAACATGTGATGTAGAGGGTGGGGAAGTAGAGAAAGATAATTTTTTACCAGCTCTTGCTCTCGCATGGCCTTGCTCATGAACAGGAAGCGAATCCAACTCTACTCTAGAATCACCGACTACTTTGGCCCGTTTCTGTTTGCTGTAGGTCTATAGTTTGGATCGAAGCACATGTGGTCCCCTTTTGGTTGTAGATGTCCGCCTATTACTCCGTGTGAATGGCGAAGACCGAATATTGGGGTATAAAGCAGGAAGCGATCGTAACCAGGCAAGTATACTGGGTGAATATACATGAAAGGTTGAAGCTCCCTTATTAGCTTGGTAAACGAAGTGCTTTCTCTTCATGAGTACTGATTTCCATAGTAGTTGATGAAATGGATATGGCTTGGTGTAAAGCATACGTAGCAATCCATCGCACAAGAAAGTATTAGTAAAAGAAATTTTGGCTTGCATGTTCCTGAGTAAAAAATAAAACTTGAAGGCGTGCAAAATGGGTGTTGTGGCTAGAGCAACTAGGTTTTCAGCAAAGGCTTCCTTGCATTTTATAATTAATTGATCTTCTGGTATACCCGAGTAAGTGGTGTTTGAGGAAGAAGGCATAGTAGTGGCTGCACCCATGGCTAAAGCAACCATATCCAAGGACAATGTGCCCCATCAAATTTGGGAAATGATTGAAAAAAAATCAATTATCTCCATATGATCGGGATCATCTGCGAGAGGAATTAAGGGAAAATCCTTTATTCCCAGGGCTACCAAGTGGTCAGTGGGGAATAGATATGAAAGAGTTTCTCGTTCAGCGGGTAAGTTAGAATGAGCATGTATGAAAAGCCCTTTACTTCCGGTACCTCATGAATTTTGTGAAAAAGAACCTGTTCCTTCTGAAGGATCCATGGATGAAAGACTCTTCGATGGTACGAACTCAGATCCCGTAGAATTGTTGGATTGTTCGGAATCCTCGCCCTCTTCATCGTTGTTGCCATTTTCTCCTGAAGAAAGGGGAATTACCAATTGTTTGCCTCCACCAATAGGAGCAGCCAATTCCTTGTCTTGGTGCTTTTTGGAAGCCTCTTGTTGCTGTTTTTGTTCTTCTGGAGTCAAATGAACCTTCATTTGTGGTTGTATTACAGCATGGTGAGCCTGTACAGTTGTTGCCATCACAGTATGTTGAGGTTCAGTATGCTGAATATTGGGATGTCTAGGCTGTGCTGCTGCTGAACTAATAGGTGACGCCGTAAAGACTAACCTTGAGGGAGAACAAGTATGGAAGGGGTTAAGGAAAACAAACTGAGACCTTTGCTGAGGCTAATGGATATTCACTTTTCAGCCATGTGAGGAGAAGGTATGTATGAGAGGTAGATTGATATGAATTCCCACTGGGCGATGGGAACTGCTGGAGCCCTTGGGAATCAAGACAAGACCTATCCCTTCTCCTTTTAGGTGAGCAAATTCGATTCTACTTCAAATTCTGAGGATGGAGCATTAAGAGTACATTACGCTTGCTGGATAAGAGGGAACTGAGAAGGGATGATAGGCAACTGGAGGCAATTTCAGAGAGTAGTGTGGGATGAATTTTGTTATCGAGTGGTCCAAGAGAATAAGGAGGAACTTTAGCGAAGCCTTGCTAACTCTGTGTGTGCGCTGGAGGCCGAAAAAAGGAACTGCGATCGGCCAAAAAAAGAACTGCGATCGAATGATAGGAGAATTTCAGAATCGCAGAAGTGTGCTGGAGGCGAAAAAAAAATGAAAAGCGAAAAAAATATGGAGGGACTTAGCGACGCCAACAAGGATCAGCCATATTCATCTTAAAAGACAAGGGTCGAATCATTGCTTGTGAAAACATGGGGAGACGAATTTGCTAAGAGATAGTCTTATCCCTCCATATCCCTTATCCCTTATCGTGCCAATTTGTGGTGCTCACTCTATGGAATATTTTGCCCCTTTGGTGTAATTCGTCCCAGCTCTTATTCCCTTTTTTTTTTTGTTTTTTTTTTTTTTCTAAATATACATGCTACAGGGAGTGCTATTTACATTATATACAATGGTTGAAATCGAAGAAGTTACTTGAGAGGGTGGTAGGGTTTTACCCTGGAAGCATTGACCAATGGAAGAATTTCACCTTCCAATGTTGCAAGTTTTACTGCACCCTGAGGAAGTGATTGAACCACCTTATAAGGTCCTCTCCATCCTGTGAGGAGCTTGTTTACTTTTCTATTGACCAAACTGCGTTGATACAAAAGTACAAGTGAGCCTTCCTGTATGGTTCTTTTCCACATGTAGCGGTCGTGTGGTTGTTTTCTTCTTAACTGAGAGGTCTTTATGTTTTCCCTTGCCCTGAGTCTAAGTTCTTCAACTAAGTGGATCCTGGCATATTGAGCTTGCTTAAATTAGCCATTGGTTTTATGTGTTCCCACTCGTGTCGATCCTTGAATGAATTCTAAGGGAGCTATAGCTTCCATGCCATACAACAATTGGAAGGGTGTGTGCCCAGTGGTAGCCTTGTAGGCATTTCTGTAAGCCCAAAGCACACCCAAGTATGCTATGCCCCAAGTAGTGGGCTTTTGGTGACACATGTTCTTAAGTAAGGTAATGAGCACCTTATATGTGCTTTTCGCCTGGCCATTAGCTCTCGGATAGTATGCGCACGATACCTTGTGGAAGATTTTATACTTCATGAAGATGGTTGTAAGAGTTCCGTTTACAAAGTGTGTACCTTGATCCGTAGTGATCTCAATTGGGCATCCATACCTGCAACCATTTTGTAGCATAATCTGTTGCCACCAATAAGTATTTTGCCTTTGAGGGATAAGCCAGGGGATAGATGGGACCTACAAAGTCGAGCCCCCATCTTTCAAAGGGTTTCCATGTTGTAGAAATGGTTAGAGGTCTATTGTTGAGCTTAGATGGTTTAGGACCACATCTTTGACAGATGTCACAGGACTTGACCATGCTACATGCATCTCTAAAGAGGTAGGGCCACCAAAGTCCACTCTGGAGCACTCTATGGGCAATGATGTGTCTTGGATAATGACATGATGATGGTCCATTGTGGGAAGATTCTAGGATGGCATGAACTTGTTGAGGATATGCACATCTTCTGATCATGCCATCAGCTCCGATTTTGAAGAGCATCCCGCCAATGAGAGTGAAGCTTCTACTTTTGATTAAAAGTCTCCTTTTCTCTAATGCTGGCATTTGTGAAGAGCAAGTGCCAGTAGATAACAAGTGGACTATTTCACTGTACCATGATGGATAAGTATTTACCTGGAATAGGTGATGGCCTGGGAGATCATCATTCACTCCCTTGCCTTCGTCAAGTACTCCTATTCTAGATAGATGATCTGCCATGAAATGTTATTTTCCTGGTCTCTGCATTATTTCAAAATCAAACTCTTGGAAAAGTAATAACCACCTCCAAATGTGACCTACAATGTTAGGATGAACACCCAAAAGGTAGTGTCTAAATTTCTTCAGAGCAAACACAATGGCCAATACTTCCCTTTCTGTCGTGCTGTAGTTTCTTTCAGCTTTGGAGAGAACTCTACTTGCATAATGAATTGTTCTGTCTAGTTTATGTCCCTTGCTTGATTGTGCAAGAATTGCGCCTCCATAAGTGGAACTTGCATCCACATGCACATGAAAAGGTACATCCCAATCTGGAACTATGAGAATGGGGGCGCTCGCCAATTTTCCTTTGAGAGTTTCAAATGCTAATTCCTCTTCCTGAGACCAAGTGAATGGGACTAGTTTTCCTGTTAGTCTAGACAGCGTCCTTGCTATATCGGCATACATTTTGATAAACTTTCTATGATATCCAGTGTGACCTAGGAAGCTTTGTACTTGTTTCGAATTAATAGGACGTGGCATTCACATAATGGCAAGTACCTTATCAGGATCAGGAGCCATACCTTTTGATGAAACCACATGCTCAAGAAGTGTTCCTTCAGTGACTAAAAAGTGACATTTGTTTGGGTTCAGCTTTAGTCGTGCTTGGTTGCATAGCTCGAACACTTCTCGCAATTGTGCAAGGTGTTCTCTAAAATATTCGATAGGAGAGGAACATCTTGCACCTGAGAAAGTGGGAAAATCATCCATAAAAATTCTTAAGAATTTCAAAAGCAATGGTCTAAAAATGGTGGAGACCACCCTGTTGAAGGATGGCGTTTCTTAGACCAAAAGCCATCTTAGTGTACACATATGTACCCCATGGTGTGACAAAGGTTGTTTTGGATTGATCTGCAGGATGAATTGGTACTTGATTGTACCCACTGAAACCATCCATGAAACTGTAGAGAGAGTGTCCTGCTACATCTTCTACCACTTGTTCAGAAAAAGGAGTAGGAAAGCCATCGGGGATTGTTACCTTATTGAGAGCCCTGAAATCGACACAAATTCTGATTTTATTCGATTGCTTTTTAGGAGCTATAACCATGGATGAAAGCCATTGCGAATGTTCCACTGGTACAATTATTTTTGCCTCTTCCATTTTCTCAATCTCTTTTTTCACCTCTTCGGCATATTTTGGATTGCGACTGTACATCCTCCCTCTGATTGGTTTTACATTCTCCAGAAGAGGTATTGTGTGCTCTCCTAAGTGTGGTGCTATCCCTTCAAGGTCTTCATATGTCCATGCAAAGATGGTTTTGAATTTATTCATGAAAGTAATTACCTCAGCCAGTAGAGTAGGATACTCCCACAGCCAAGATGCCAGAAGAACTGATTGAGGTTTCGCCTCCGTTCCCAGGTTGACCTCCTTTACTAAGCTAGAGGCTAAAATGGATTTTGTAGCTTCTTTGTTGAAAAGGTCACTTGAAAAGCAGGGAGACTCATTCAGGAGGATATTAGTTTCCTGATTTTGAACCCATCCTTTTGCTAGCTCCTCCCTTGGTGGAGAATCCTCCTTCACCTCTTTTTCCAAGTCTTCATAGTCTGGTGATAATTCGTATCCATCGAGAGCGCCTTCAGTGTAGTACCTGCACATTTTATCTTTTCCCCGTCTATAGTCGAGGATAGGTTCCCCTAGCCCAATAGTTTCTACTTCATTGTCATTTTCACTTATATTAATCCCATAGCATGGAAATGAGTCTACTGCTTCTATCCATTGGAGAAGGTCTTAATCATCTCCCACCTCTAATTCTTTTTCCTCATGTATGAAAAGGGAATGTGTGTTACCTTCATATTGTCTTTGATCCTTGTTGTCCAGTCTTAGATATTGTCGTGAGTCAACCGTGTTGACTAACAGAGTGTCATTGCTCCAGTCATGAACTTCCTGATGATGTCTCGGCCAAGGTCGGCCAATCAACAGCGGGTATCCCCCTTCCACGAAGGGAACATCGACCACAACAAAATTCAGGAAAAATTGGATTTTTCCTGAATAATCACCTGCACTTGTTCCACGATTCCCAATGGTTGGACCCTGCTTTGATCTGCAAGAGTCACAGTGAAAGAGGCTTTCTTTGTCATGTCCAGACCTAATGAGAGCATAGTGTAGTGAGGCATTAGATTAATGCCCGACCCTCCATCAATAATAACTATTGTAAAAGTTTTGCCTTTGATGGTCAAGGTGACTGTTGGACTTCTAGAGTCAGTAGTGGGCGTCTTACCTTCCATTATCAAATTGGCTGGTACATGCCCACTAATTTTGATATGAGGGGTTGGAGGGCATAATGTTTCGATTATTCCGAGAACGTCACTCCTAAACCCTTCATCCATCCTTAAAAGATCATAGAGAGATACCTGTTTATAGGTGTTTTTCAGGAGATTCTTGGTGTCGACAATAGTAGATTCCAGCTCTTCTGATGAACCATTCAGTTCCTTGTAGGCTTCATCTACCTCCTCGTTTCTTCCATCAAGATAAGGCACTTTTGAGCTAGGTTCTGCCTCTTCCATGTAATTGTTCTTGCGCTTGATTTGTTCCTGTAATTTCTTCTTTTGGGCCCTTGTAAATATTCCAGCATGAGCTTCTTCCGCGTTAGCTTCTCCGGCCTTGATTTCTCTTAGTGATACTACATTTGCTGCAAGATATTCAAGATTATTTTGTTTTAGTGGATTTTCAGCATAGATTAGTTTGGGTCTGCTTTCAAGAATAAGTCTCATCAAAGTGGGCCCAATTTTTGAAATTGGCCCCTTTCCTGGAAATGGTCCAATTTTCGAGATTGGACTTATTTCTGAAATTGGCTTCACCAATCTGTCTGGCATTTGTCTCCCTTTGGTAGTTGACCCAACTTCAAGAATCGGTGTGTTTTCTTGAATTGGAAGAAGCTCTGAACTTGGAATTAGTCTACTTTGTGAGGTTGGACGAATCTTCGAAATGGGACTGATTATTGAAGCTGTTCCATCTGAAGTATTTGTCATACCTAAAATCGGTCGAGTCATAAGAATTGGTGTAATTTCTGAAGTTAACCCTTTCACTGAAGCAGATTTGGTTAGATTGTCTCCCCATCTTGGATTGCTTTCACCATTTACAGAAATCATGTTTACATGGTACAAGGAGCTCCCAGGTTGCTGCCCACATACTCCTCCTTGGCTGGTGCTTAGCCTCAACTTTGGACAATCTTTTGAATAGTGGTCGGTGACGTCAAGATAGAGTTTGCATGGGGGTGAACCTTCAGGAAGAGAACATCTACTCTGGAAATGCCCGTACTCACCGCATCGATAGCACATTATGGGCTTCCTCTTGTTGATCGGTTTCCTTTGACCGTTATTATTGTATCGAGGGGCATTGTTGTTGAATTGAGGAGTAGTGTACATTTCTTGTGGGTGGCTATGTTGGTTGAACTGTGCTCCAGGAACCTGGACCCAATTGGTTTGAATGCCCTTGAGGAAGTAGCAATCTCTTGCCTCATGGCCACTTTTTCCACAAAATTAGCATGTGGTCTTCTCTCGACATTCCTGGTTGCTATGACCAGGTTTGTTACATATTGTACACCAAATGAAAGATTTTACCTCCATCGGAGCCTTAAGCTCCTCCACCTCTTGCCGGAGATGTGCAATAGTGTCTTCTCTTGCATTCTTTTCTTCTTGAAAACTCTTCTGTAGTTTAAGGGCTTCTAACTCCCTCCTCAGGCTCTCCACTGAGTCCCAATGAGATTCTTCTTGACTTGCCACCTTACCTTCAAAATGATGGCACGCCTCCTCGATCCTAGCTGCAGCACCTTCAAATTCTTGTAGTGTTGCGTCCTCTCGTAATAGTTCCCTCAGTTTTTGCCGAGAGGATTTTGGGAGGGCTTTTTCCACCCACTTCTTAACCAAGAAGTCTCCAGGTTGCATAGGGAGTTTGGCTACTAGAGATTTTACTCTAGTCATTAGCTCAGGGAATGATTCCCCGAGCTGAAGCATAAGATTTTCTAAATTATCAAGGGTCCGTTCAGTGGAGTTACATGGTCTGAAGGTGTTGGTGAAGGCTTCCCTTAAGGCTTCCCATGTTGCAAAGTGTCCTTAAGCATATTGGCTGAACCATCTATCAACAACGCTCTCCAAGGTAGCTGGACAGAGGGCTAGAAAAGAGTCATGTCGGTTCTCGAGCCCCCTCCTCTTGCACAAGGATAAAAACCTCCACACATGGTCATCTGGGTACTCGTGAGAAACTCCTTTGAAGGTTGGAAATTTTATGTTGATTCGAGATAGAAGTGCGGCTAAATCGTCTGCCATTCTCCTTGTGCTATTGTTGAGGGCAAGTATTTCCGCTTACGATGAGGATGAAGATGAAGATGAAGATCCAACAGGAAGTGGAAGAGGGTTGGGAGGTACCCTAGGAGGGGTATAGTGAACAGTTCTTCTGTGGTAGCTCTTGATGGGCGTTTTAACTAGACTAAGAGATCCCTCCTTATGAGATCGCGTATGAGTCATAGACTACCACTCTATATGAACTCATAGATTAGAAGTTCGCATAAGATGACTTGGTTAAGGTGGACTCAAGATGGGATTAGAAATAAACTTGAATTAAATCCTCAAAGGCCAAAAAAATAACAAGGATGAAAAAGTGAAGCAAGAAGCAAGACTAAGTTCAAAAAATAACAAGGACGAAAAAGTGCAGCAAAATGCAAAGACTACGTTAGAAGACAAATTTTGAAGGTTGAATTTTGAAGGATGAATTTTGGAGGTTGAATTTTTGAGGGATGAATTTCAAGGGCTGAATTTTGAGGGATGAATTTTGAGGGCTGAGTTTTGAGGGATGAATTCTGAAGGCTGAATTTTGAGGGACAAATTTTGAGGGCTGAATTTTCAGCGACAAATTTCGAGGGCTGAATTTTGAGGGACAAATTGTGAGGGCTGAATTTTGAGGGATGAATTTTGAGGGCTGAATTTTGAGGGACAAATTTTGAGGGCTGAATTTTGAGGGATGAATTTTGAGGGACAAATTTTAAGGGCTGAAATTTGAGGGACAAATTTTGAGGCTGAATATTTGAGGGATGAATTTTGAAGGTTGAATTTTGGATGCTGAATTTTGAGGGACATAGTTTGAGGGCTGAATGTTGGAGGCTGAATTTTGAAGGCTGAATTTGGAGGCTGAATTTTGGAGGCTGAATTTTTTAGGCTGAATTTTGGAGGTTGAATTTTGTCGGCTGAATTTGGAGGCTGAATTTTGAAGGCTGAGGGTTGAATTTTGAAGGATAATTTTGGGGGGTTGAATTTTTTAGGGATGAATTCCAAGGACGAATATTGAGGATGGAGGATGAGTGCTAAGGACAAAATTTTAAAGGATGAATTCTAAGGATGAAATTTTGAAGGATGAAATCTAAGGACAAAATTTTTGGGGATGAATTCTAAGGACTCATTTCCAAAAAGACAAATTTGAAAGACTAACGCTATAAGACTAATATTTAAGGAACAAGACTGAAAAAAGACTAATTTTTGAAAACACTTCTAAACAAGAGAGTAAAAATACAATCTTATAGATAAATGCAAAGCAAGTCCCACCGGGCATGCCAAATTGAGCACCTCTAGAGGAAATTCTTGTTCTCCAGTGCTCGAGGTGGGTTCTTTTTCTGAGTGCAGTATGCACTATGTGCTGCTTTGCACAATCCAATGAAAAAGACTACAAAAACCTGAAACTCCACAAAACCACAAAGTTAACCGCAGAAGGTAAAACACAGAATCACAGAAGGATCACTTCGTTATCATAAGCATGAAAGTGTACAAGATACAAGATAGGCTGAAAACTCACAATAGATGGAGCAAGGGGCCGCTCCTACTCTGACAAACTCACAATCTCCCTACAGAACTCAACTCAACTCGCTTGAGATACTGGTGAAGTGCACTGGTCTCTACCGAGCACTCAGTCTCGTAGACTTACTCTGCTTGTCCACATTGACAAGACCAGAGCCTCTTGTCTAACTTCATGACTGAGCTTCCTAGATTGAGAATAGTTGCACCTTCTTCGGGTATCCTCCTTCTCACAAATTTTATCTCTCACACAGTCCTTGTATCTCCTTCGTGATGTGTTCCTTGCCTTTGAGTCTCTTTCCTTTATATAAACGGCTCTCTGTGGAGCGGTTACTCCACCACTCCTTCATTCTCACTTTTCTATGCCAAGCCCAGTACCAAGTCTGGTACTCTGCAAGTCTAGTATGCTGCAGGCTCTGCCACATCCGGTACTCTGGCCTCCACTCTTTTTCTTTGGCCTCCACTCTTTTTCTTTGGCCTCCACTCTTTTTCTTTGTCTCTTTGTTTCCACTCTCTTTTCTGCTGGCTTCGCCGCTTCTAGTGGGTCCCTTCTTAGTTGCCTTCAAGAGACGAATCTGAGAAATTTAATCTTTTTTGGAAAAATGAGTTGCTGGACCACTTTTGTTGTTGATGGATTTTTATGAAGACCACTTTCACTAGAAGAATTCTTAAAAATATCAATTCATGGGATTGGTCCTCCAAACCAATTTTGGCCTTCTGCTCATACCTGCTCCACTCATACTCAAGATTTATCTATGCCAAAAAAAATTTGTAGGGGCCTATTTTGAGTTATACAGGACTATTCCCCCCTTAGGATCCATGCAATGGCTCTCTCTTCTCGTAGGCAGATTCCATTGAAGTCGGTAGTTGCCTTTTCTTTCCCCCTATGTGGAGCTTCACAGCTTGATTGGTCTCTGGGGGAGGTGTTGCATTTTGCTCGTGCTCATGTTGTTGATTTTTCCCATCACCTCGATGAGCTTGATCATACTGACCTTTTTATTAAAGTCAGGGATACAGGGCAGTTTCTCTTCATTCATGATCCTCTGGAGAGTAAGCTCATTCGCAAACACTCGTATTGCACCTTGTTATATGTATATACATGAGAAAACGTTCAGCTTGGAGCAGGCTTTGAAGTCGGGTGAGTCCACCTCGCTCGTTTTTTGCCGGGTTCTCACTAAGCGGTTGGCTTCTTATCGAGGATACTTCGACCCGGATTACTCCCCATCCAAGCCGGCCTCAAAGATGGCTCTCTTTGCTTTTGTTGTAGCCTGATTGGTTTGTCTGGTCTCCATGAGGGTTCATTCATGGAATGTTCAGGGGGAAAAGCTAAGCCCACTCCAAAGAACATTTCCCAACTATAATTTCACTTTCCAAACTGATTGGTAAAGTTGATATGAAAAAAACACCATCTTGAGAGCATGAACATGTTCATGCATAGAGCTCATAGAAGTGATATGCATGATGGACATCACACATTTGGACCACTTTCAGAAACTTCAAATGTTGTTTTTTATGATAAAGGCCTTTGTCATAGTTGCAACGCAACGCATTGCGTAGCGTCTGCAACGTTCGCAACGCAACGGCGTTGCGTTGCGAACAAATTTTTTTGCCCTCTCCTTTGAGCCCGAAACGGGCTCGCGGGAGAGGGCATTTTACTTGCCTTCTTCCTTGCAGCGAATGCACACCCGAGAGCACTGAGCCCTCAGCCGAGAGAGAGAGAGAGAGATCTGAGAGAGAGATTGAGAGAGAGAGAGAGACTCACCATGCCTAAACCAAAGCAAAATTGTTGGAAGTACGTGACTAGCCAAGGGAAGTTTGGATCGGGTGGGAGTGAGAGATGGACATGTAACCTATGTGGTTACAAAGGGGGTGGTGGGGCAGATCGTATCAAAGCCCACCTTGCCAAATTTAGTGGCTTGGGCATTTCAGCATGCAAGAAGCCTATGCCAGCTGATATCAAGGATGAGCTCCTTGAGTGGGTAGCTCAAAGGGAAGCTACAAAGTATCCACAGAGCTCTCGGCCCACCTCCACCTCTATTAGCTCCAGTGATCCTCCTCCACACGATGCTCAAGCACATCAGACTCATAGGGGATCCTCTAGTGGAGGGAATGATGAGCATGGACATGATACCGTCGATCTTGAGGGTGACACTCAGCCACCGGTGAAGGCACCTAGAGGATCACTTTCTTCGGCATCCGTACGTGCGGGTTTTCAGAGGCAGCGGGAGCTTGAGGCCAAACAAGGTATAATGAAGCTTTTCATACAGTGTGGCCTCTCTTTTAATGTTGCACGCACACCCGCATGGAAGGAAGCCATGGAGTTAGTGAGCACATTAGGATATCGATGGAGCGGTCCTTCATATGAGGAGTTGAGGACTAGTGAGCTACGCAAAACAAAAGATATAGTGGAGAAGCAGTTAGAGCCGATGATGGGCACATGGGAGAAGTATGGATGCACTATTATGTGCGATGGATGGACAGACATCAGGAAAAGGAATGTATATAACATACTAGTGCATTGTTGCAAAGGCACTATGTTCCTTCGCGCCATCGATGCATCACAGGCTTGACTCACAGTGAAAGGTATGTATAGGTGAAATTTCAAGTTTTAATTTTAAGATACGCATTTGAATTTTGCATATGCTATATATATGTATTATGTATGTAGTATGTACTATGTACTATGTACATGGCTGATTTGGTGTAATTTTTGTATCACAGGTCAGTTTATATATGGTCATATCCGCCAGGCTATTATGGATGTCGGTCAAAAGAATGTTGTGCAAGTCATTACCGACAATGGAAGTAATTGTGTGGCCATGGGTAGATTGTTAAAGGCAGAGTTTCCCTCCATTGTGTGGACCCCATGTGCCGCACATAGCATTGATCTTTTGATAGAGGATCTTGGAAAGATCCCTTGGATTCATTTTATTTTTTCCACTTACCATAAGGTGGTCTCTTTGTTCACAAAGAGACCAAAACTATTAGCTATTTTTAGATCATACAGTAAGTTGGATATCCTAAAGCCTGCGAAGACCAGATTTGCTTACATGTGCATAGTGATGGAGAGACTACTTCGGGTGCGGCAGGCTTTGATGCAGATAGTTGTGTCTACAGAGTGGACTGCCTGGGATGGACACACTACCCCGAGAGAAGATTTTGTACGGATTACATGCTTGTCGGATTCATTTTGGAGGGATGTAGAGGCACTTGTGCGTTCCATACATCCATTATATTCTGTCCTTCGCATCGTTGATATGGAGGGGAGTACATTGAGACTCGTCTATGAGTTCATGGATCGAGTTGGCGAGTCCCTTTCACGTTGCCCACATTTGACATTGGACAGGTATTTATTAAGTTATTACTTATTACTTTGAATTTTTGACACTTAAAATTCTTATTATCTTAAAAATTAGTCTCTAAAATTTATAATTTCTTTGTTTATAGGATTGAGCAGCTTAAGGCTCTGTGGAGGGATCGATGGGATTGGTTTCATCGCCCGATCCATGGGATGGCACACTTATTGCATCCCTTATGGAGATCTCAGCAGGCCATCGTGGATGAGGAGCTCTTGAGTGCATGGAACACATATGTATATAGGCTTTATCCAGCTCATGTAGAGTTGCGACTTCAGTTGGAGAGACAGCTCTTGGTATTCCAAAATGGTGGTGGCCATTTTGGAAAGGATACGGCATCTGCTCAGTTGCGGCCAGTATCATGGTGGGAGATGTATGGTGCTAGTGCTCCTCAGTTGGTAAGTACTAAGTCAAAAGTCTTTAGTGTACTGTGTGACATGTGATAAATATGTATTATGATTTATGTACTAATTATTTTTTGAATTATGTTGTAATGCAGAGAGAGTTAGCTATTCGTATCCTTTCACAGGACTGCAGCGTAAGTCCTTGTGAAAGGAATTGGAGCACATGGGCCCTCTTCCATACAAAGAAGAGGAACAGATTATCTACAGCGCAGTTGGAGCGGCTAGTTTATTGCCACTACAACTTGCGTCTCTTGGAGAGCGGCGGACATACAGGAGATGTGAGGGAGGTCAACGTGGACACAGTAGATATAGAGAAAGTCAAAGATATCCTAGATATTCTTCCAGAGGATCTGGACTTATATACTATGCTTTACCATGAGTTGACCTTACCTCAGCATGATACCAGATCATCTCGGAGCCGCAGAGGACCTAGTGGTAGTGGTGATGCATCCACTAGTAGCCGACCACATACCACTACTACTAGGGATGATGATGATGATGATGATGAGAGTGATGATTTGTCATCTGACACCATGTCAGAGTAACAGAGTTTGATTATTGACATTTGAGGCTTTGACATTTCATGTTTGACATTTGGTATTTCATGATATGTATTTACTATTGTGATGACAGTGCTGAGTGGACACTTATCATGACTCACTTGTGAGTCGTGACTTTATATTTATCATTTGCCACTTATGATTTATGCCATGCGTCATGATTCATATGATTTATGATTTATCATTTGTCATAGTGATCTCTATTGTTTTATTTTGATGTATGAACGATGATATGATCATGTGACATGTATGTACTATGATGCCAGGTGTTATCATTTATATTATAAATCATGATGTTTATTGTAATTTGTTAAAAGTTAGAAGTTAGAACTTACTACTTAGAAACTAGAAACTTGAAAGTTAAGTGTTATGATCATTATGTTGTTAGAAATTAGAATCTAGAATCTAAATGATGATGTTATGATTATTGATGTTATGATTGTATTTGAATTTTGATATAATGATGATGTATTTGAGATAATTGTATTTGATATAATCTTAAGGCTGTGTGGAGGGTTATGATATAATCACGAGTCACGACCAAGTTCCAACTTTCAAGTTAGATTGATAATCTCTATTATTTATGATATATCTTATATTGTAATAAGTATTTTATGGTATATATAGTCATATCCCACCTTATTACATATCATAGGACCCAAAATATGCGAAAAAAACATATAAAAATTTTGAAAAATAAATAACTTTATTGCAACTCCTAGGTCCAGACGTTGTCCTCGTTGCTAACCCGTTGCTAACCCGTTGCCGTTGCCGTTGCGAAAACGTTGCTTTCCACTATGGCCTTTGTGGAGAGGAAATGATGTAAACACACCAAGAATTTTGTCCAATTGTCACTCTGAAAAGGGAGTTAAAATCATTTAGTCAATTGGAGTCATTTATTCATTATAATAAGTGAAACCATGCAATAAGACATACATAAAAAGATTCCTCTAGAGGAGAGAAATCGGGTGGGATTTACAAGGAGATCCCTTTGCATTCAATTCATCATGTTCATCTTTCTTTGTGGTTGTAACCTCTAACTAGCTAGCCCAACATAAGGAGAGATGGATGACCACTTTATTTGCCATGCATATAATGATAGATCTTACAAGCCCTTGCCATATCATGAGAAGTGCAAAGTTTTTTATTTTCCTGAAAACCATGGGCTTCTTTGACAAGTGTGACTCGATTAGGAATTGTAGTGGTTCCAACATCAGCCCTTGGATTCCATGTATGATGGCTGAAATGAAAGTTGAGGGGAGATGAATCTAGGCCCATAACATGTTTTACATCAATGGGGTTTGACGAAGGATTATTTTATGTTTTACATAAAATATCGATCCATTGGATTGAACAAAACAATTAATGGTTGATATCGCAATCTCAACCCTTAGATCAAGAGAAAAATCAATAGAGTGAGTATATCATTCTTGTTTTGGAGTTTGGACCCAATTTGAACCACTAGATCAAAGTCAAAGTTGATGGCTATATCAGATGGGTAAAATGACACTCATGATAGAATAGTACATGAAATCAAGTGGTTGGATCAGAGGCTCCTTTCTCTTTTGAAGATACAATCACATTACACGTCCATAGGATCAAATGTCCATGCAAGGGCCCCAAATTGATATTGGCTGATATGAAAGGAAAGTTTCTCATTTTTTTTCATAAAAAACTCTTCTTCCAACCCATAGACCAACTAAAACCACCAAAAACCCCCTTGTCCAGAAGAATCTGTTTGCAGGCAAAAGACAAGTTATCAGTACTCATTATTTGCAGAACATCCAAGACATTACCATTGCTAATCATGTCATTCCAATTTTTATTTGCTGATAGACTTCATCAGATGGCATATTGAAGGCTTTAAGTTGTAAAGTTTTCCCTCCTGTGGGAAGGCCCTTTGTACCTTTTTATTTCTTGCATCAATTTTAAATTTCCTGTTTGCTCAAAATAAATAAATAAAACCACCAAAAACTCCCCAAAGGTGGGCTTTGATAGAATATGCAAAAACCATTAAGTCTCTTGAGTTTCCAGTTAAAAGGGCTCCCAAAGACTCCAAACACTTCCTAATGTAGCATGACTTATCGAATTTTATCAACTAAGCCAATGCTGTCTTCCCATGTGATCCCCCAAAAAGTACCTGTGCGATGCTTTATTTGTCAATGTGTTTACAGCATTTAATTGATCTATTCCACAAGAAAAGGTCCTATTGTATGATATATGTTTGCAAATGAAGAGAAAAGGCATTATTCAATGGAAGAATTAAAAAAATGTATCAAAGGCACATGAGTGTGGGAACATCTCTGCTAATGCAGACAAGCATCTAAAAAATGAATTAAAGCATCCGCGGTAGAGAAAACACAAACTATTCATTGACTCAATTAGAACACGAAATATTAATGAGGATATCAGGTACCTGCAAAATCTGATTTCGTAAATGTGTAAACAGAAAGGTTTCATGCTAATAAAAAATATGTTACCATGTTGATGAGTACTAACATTGAATAGTCAGGAGGTAACACAGTGAGCTAAATTTCGTTTACAGCAAAATGGCAAGCTTTTCTATGTGATATTGCATGCAAAGTTTACAGCAAGAGAGTAAGATTTCGAAACGCACTTTTATCTCCAGAACTAGTATAAGAGAAGAAAGAGCGCTTTCCTAACCTTTTTGAGGCTGGAGAATGCATCCTTCCATCTCTTTGATTTTGTTTGCTCATCTTTTGATTCGGAAGATGTGGATGCAATATTATCAACTTGAGCATTCTCCTCCATTGTGGCCTCTGCTTCCTCAGACTTAATTTTTTCTGACAGAACCTTCAGGTCAGTACTTGGAGATTTCTGACTAATCAAGTCTTGAAGTCTTATGTGCCCATTTTCACCAGTTGAATGTTGTAAGTGTGTTTCTAAATCTATGTCATCTATTTCGTTCAATCTGCCCTTGTCAGATATTCCATTTTCACACTTCGGAGTATTTGCATCTGAACCTATAGAACCTGCATCATCTAAATTATCTTCCAGGGGCTTTAAGTTTTTTTTCTCCTCATCATGTGTTTCAAGCTGGGAAGGATCAAGTGTCTTTAGCTTGAGGTAATCATAATGTAAACCGTCTGGCCTCCGGTCATGATTTTTGCCACCAGGACAATCGTGCTCCATTGTTACTGTCTCTTTGCCTTTTGAGGTAAGTCTGCAAGCTTCTGCATATTCTGTACATGAATCCGAAAGTTTCACCTTGTCACTGATATGTTCAGGCGTGCTCGATTCTTTAATTGCTCCTTTGCCCATAAACAAATTCTCTAGGTCTTCTGATGAATCTGGGACGGATTGTCTGCAACAAAACGAGAACGAAGCCGCTTCATCTGTGCTTCCATAACTTATTAGAGCAGGATCACAAGGGACCATGTTGCTAAAACTGAGGCTCGGCTCCATCAAATCGGAAAGTGAAGGCGCTTTGCCCTCGGCACTGCCATTCTCAGTGTGATTGGGAGAAAGTTTTGTGCCGTTGATAGTACAAGAGCAATGAAGGGAATCACCACATGAGTCTCCATCCTTTTGATGGGAATGTTTCTTAATATGGGCATCCTGTTTATCGTTGTTCTCTGGCAACCTCGTGGCATTGACTGCCATAGCAACTGCCTCCCGCACACGAGCTGTTGATGGCAACCGTGCCTTCGATGTAGGCCTCTGGGGCAAAGCGGGAGGCATATCAGGCGGTATCCCTTCTTCATAATTGATGGACTCCAACATCTCTTCCAAAGTGCTGCGGGAGCGTATTCGATTCATGGCTTTTATAGACGGCATCTTGAAGAAACAAAGAGTTGTATTCTGCCGAACAAAGCTCTGGAAAAATACAATGAGCGGAGGATATGAAAGCTAATGAAGTAGGAAAGAAAATGGTTCGAACAGCCACAATTTTCTGCGAACAGGAAAGGCATTGACTTTGAAAAGTGCCGAAGCCTGCAGAAGAAGTGCCGAAGCCTGCAGAAGTAAAGCTTGGATCACAAAGAGACAATGATCGCGCTGACTATAATCGCAAATATGCACAGGCTTTTGCGTTTCCCCCTCCATTTAGAATGGATCGCTAAAGTAAACAATGAGAATGGACAACTTAATGTAACTCTCCGTATATAGCGCCTCCTGTGACCGTGTCATGGCAAATGATATAATGAAGAAACGTCTGAGTTTAAGCCAAGAAGCAGCACAAGTCTCTGGCCAAGATGGTTTGTAACACGATCAAACAGATAGGCTATCGTGGAAGACAAATCAAGCACTTCCCAAAGAAAGAGCACTGGCTGACTCAACGTAGATGCGCAGACAGAATGGAGAGAAAAGCGAACCTGGCATTCACATAAGCAGCAAGCTACGAGCATACCAATCAATGTGCGTGTGTGTGTGTGTGTGTGTGTCAGAGAGAGAGAGAAAGAGAGACGTGGCGGAAGAGCTGCAGTTTCGAGAAGGAAACAGAGGCCCCTGCGCTTCAGAAATTGGATGCAAGAGAAAATGGAGGCCTTGAGCGATGGAAGTCAGAAGAGAGGGAGTCGAAGCTGAAGTGGAAGCCTACATGGCGCGAGAAATAATCACTGAATGGAGGTTTACGTGAGAACATCAGAGGAAAACAGGTGCGTGAGTATGAAAGACACACCCATTCGTGTCATCCTCGCCGGAAGCTCTCCTATGGTGTTGGTCCCCCCCTCTCCCCCACCCCGGCCCCCTCCGTCCACCACTACCTCCGCTCACGCCTCGCCTAATTTGTTTCCTGTCATCAAAATTCATGTCATGCGAAGGTGATAGAACAGCAATGGGATCTCGCAGGCAGGATCGCAGGAAACTTCTGCTGGCCGTGCCACGTGGATGATCGATCCGCCGTTGAGCTCGTCGACGTGCGCTGCATGTCACTTGGAGGCCGTTGAGATATTAGTCCGCACAAATCTGCGAATTAACATTGAATCCATCACCTTTCACATTCCTCGCCATAGCTGCGCAGCCCAAATGAAGCTTCAAATGACAGTGTATGCACGCACGTTCATGTGCATCATCATGTAATCGAGCCTCTTCCACGGAATCACGAAAACATGCACAGACAAGGGACGTGTGCGAGTGGAATTGTTCGTCAAAGAGATTTTAAATTACATCAAAGAAATCGATTGCACACGACCGAACGAGGAAAGGTGGTCAATCTGTTGGTAGTATTGTCATCTCAAGTATATTTTGTTCTATTCGCAAACATAGTATTGTCATCTAATTATATTGTCAACCTCGTGGTAGTATCCTCATCTCTAGTACATTGATTCCATACAAGCTTCACCTTCTTCAATGGACAGAGATACTCCTTGTACAACATCTCTAACTGTACATTCATTCCATGCATGCTTCACCTTCTTCAATAGCTAGAGACACTCCTCGTAGAGTCTAGCAAAACACACATATCTACAAATTCACCATTGGTATTCACTTGTACCTACACAAATTTTAATAACGCTTTCTCCCTTTGAAACCTTGCTTTCTCGCTTTGAAACCTCAATGTGTTTACTCCTTGCATGGAACATAACATTGGAAGAAAGGTAAATACTATTCATGTTCTCATACTTATTTCCAACATGCTTCACCTTCATATTAAGCACTTTAAGTAACTTTTTTATCCACATAAATTCACATATATCTTTTGGAAAAGTGCTCCATAGTCAGGTTTAGTTGATGATAGTGCCACAATCAATCTTGGATCTCCGTGAGACTAATCTATCTCCATTGGTCATTGGATATCCACTAGTAATCCTCCTATCTTCCTTTGATCTTGCTCAGTCTGCATCAAATATCCTTCTACCTCTATATCACCTTTGAAAGCATAGAACAAACCTTAATTTAATATGTTCATTAAGTAGCTAAGCATGCGTTCTTTTTGCAATCAAATGTGGAACCCTATGATCATTCAAAAATTGAGATAACACTTCTACTAAATAGCATATATGGGGCATGTGTTTATTGGATAGTGCAAAGACTAGACAATGTGCATTTACAATTGAGAATTATCTCCTTCATTACCTTCCATAGAGGTTAGCTTCAAATTTACTTCCATTGGATTATCCAATTCTATAAGGTCCAACATATCCAACATATCAAGAATCTATTTCGTTTGAAGTAGATATGAACCTTGTGGTTTGTACATAACTTCTATCCCAAAGAAGTACTTCAATTTACCTTCATTTGATATCTTGAACTTGTCCTCAAGTTGGTTCTTGATGTGCTTGAAGTTTCCTTGATCATTTCATGTAAGAATTAATCAATCCACATAGACATATATGTATACAACTTCATTAGCTCTCTTCTTCATGTATTAAAAAAGGATTTGTCTTGCTTCGAATGTATCCACACCTTAAAAGTTAATGAACCAACATTTGATTCCAAGCCCTAAGGGCTTGCTTGAGACCATATTAATTTTTCTTTAACTTGAAAACATGCTTTGGATACCTAATATCTTCATAACATTTAGTTTGATCCATGTATATTACTACCTCCTCAAGGTTCCTATTCAACAATGCATTCTTTATATCTAATTGATAGATGCTCCAATGCTTACATGGGACAATAGCAATGAAAGTTCTTATGATTGACATCTTTACTACCTCCTCAAGGTTTCTATTCAACAATGCATTATTTATATCTAATTGATAGATGCTCCAATGCTTACATGGGACAATAGCAATGAAAGTTCTTATGATTGGCATCTTTTCCACAAGGTTAAATTTCTCCTCATAATCAATTAAATATGTTTGTGAAAATCCTTTGGCTACTAATCTCACTTTATACCTTGTTATAGAGTCATCTATATTTCTCTTTACTATGTATAGACCCATCTAGTCGCGATCATCTTCATCTCCTTTTTCCTTGGAACCAATGTCCATGTATGGTTTCCTTCAAGGGCCTTGAGTTCATCCCTAATAGCATCATTCCATTCTTTGAAAATTCTTGCATCTTCATAAAGCACTAGCTCTTCTTTATACATCACTTTGTTTATATAAGCATCATGCATTACCATGAAAGAATCGTATGTAAATATATCAATATGATAACTTACCTTATCATATTCCCTCCTATCACCATTTCAGGTATAAACTCTTTTTTCTTGGGTACTTGACTATTTCCTTTGAGCTTTCTTATTTCTCAAAAGTTTTTTCACCAGTTTGCTCACCATCAATTCTATCCACATGTCTTCATCTTCTATCTCTCTCATCTTGACCTTGATTTTGGATATTTTATCATTGATTTGTTATCTTGAGATTGGACTAAATAACCTCCCACTCCAAGGTGAGTACCCCCTTCAATCTCTAATCTTTATTGTTGTGGATCAGTGAGATTGATGCTCAATGGTTCTTCGTCTTTTCTTGTTCATTCTACCTACATAAAGTCACTTGCGGCATGCCACGAATAAAGTTTATCAAATTGAACATCTTGAGATACCTTGAGCTATTTAGTCCTTGAACCATAAGACCTAAGACTTTTGTTCTCTTGTACACCCTACAAATATATATTTCTCTACCCTAGCATCAAGCTCATGTTTAGACTCACTAGGTACATGCACATAGCGACTTCATCCAAATACTTTGACGTGGGAAAGTGTTAGCTTGGATTTTGTCGACATTAAGTATTTTTCTTTTCTAAAAAAATTTGTTAGGGAATGATTGTAGTGGAGTTGCAGAGTTTGAGATTTGCTTTGTTTATGTGTTCGCCATTCGCATTTCATAGATTTTTCGCATGCCCCATTGTTAATGATCCCTTGTGTACTTGCTAACAAAATGTTGTTCATCTCCTTGCTTATGAAATGCATGCCGCATAATAGTTGTTCTCAGTGGTGCAGAGAATCAAGAGGAGAATTGGCCTAGATTTTTGGGACTGGTGGAATTTTATTATCAAAATTATGCCATGGCAGGTCGCTCGTGACAAGAGTAAAGTGGAGGGGGAAGTCGTCAGATTTTTTTGGTGCCATTCAATGAAGGGGGAAGGTTCAGTGTGCATATATGCAAAAGGGGGGAGAAATTTTTCTTCCTCTTTGTTTTTTTCTATCCTTCGACGACTCTTTCTTATCTGGGAGGAGAGAGGGAAACTCGGGTTTTTCTGAGCACGCAGAGGACTCCCAGTTACGAAGGGGGAGACCCTACTCGGAGGGAAGGGGAAGAGCTTCTGTATAGAATGCAAGGGCTGTAGTGGAAGAGCGCAGTTCAAAGGGTTTGGTTGCAAAAACTTAAGGAGTTTCAGTGTTGGAATCCCCTATGTCTTTACGTACTTGTATCTGCCGATGATGGTTATTTGAATTCGCATGTGCTCAGTAGTGTCTGTCGTTTGGAAATGCATGTACTTGTTGTCTCTTGTCTCCCTCTGGGATTTGCACCAATGGTGAGACCGAAAACAGAAGATGGGCTGGACGCTCAACATGCAGATGGGGTTTGATTGCTGAGTATCAAGCTTAAAATCATTCAGAAGTTGAAGATCACACATGTACCAATTTTTCAAACTTGTTGACGGCTGTAGCTATCCAGCTAGGACCAATCTAAGAATCATACTGCCCACAATCAGTCCTGCAAGGCACATAAGACTGGGAAAAAAAAGACGAGCAGGCCTTGTTGAGTTTGGGGCATCAGATCCAACTGCAATATATATTACTGAATAGGTCAGAAGAGAGTGAGAGAGAAAGAAGAAAGATGGACATAAATAATAATGTGAACTATGCATGGGAGTTTTCTTTGACCGGCATAACAGTTTGTCTGATCGGAAGAGCAACAACATATGACATTGAGGATGGTCAGAAGACGTGACTTGGCATGACTATCACAAAATTTGGAGTTCTGCATGTTGGGTAATATTCTCTGTACCTGTGCTTTCCTTTCACTTCGGTCACTCATTTATTTCTGAATTACATCTATTAAGTACAGTTCTTTGAGCGTATATGTATCCTAGCTTGAACGCAATGAAACGAGATTATAATGTTTGTGGCATGATCAATGATTCAATTCGGATTTAAAAAAAAAAAAAAAAGAAAACCATTCTGCTAGATTGGAGGAATTCCATATAATGGAGTGCTTCTCAGTTTTTGCGCACTAAGGTAGTCATGTATTGAACGTTTATGCCAGACAATGTATTGCCATCATGATTAGAATGTACGAACTGGGTTCTCATTTGCACCATTCGGTGGTTTCCTTGTTTGCAAGGTTTATCTTCACACATATGCTTTGACCGTTCATGATATATATAACATGAATAAAACATTACATGATATGGCTTCTTGAACATACTTTATGACCCTACCTACAGTGATTGAATTGGTTACGCGGTTAGTGTTGACATGAGTATTTCGTAAGAAATCTATGCATCCTCTTGATGTTTTGTCGTGACCAATTCATGCTACTAAAAGCTTGTTGGCATTCTATTTGAAGTGCAAGTGGAGGAGACTTCCTACTTTGAAGTTATTGAAATTTGATACGATCTTTTGGAATGTAGCACAGGAATTCTTATGAAAAGCATGAATGAATGTTTTCCATACTCGCAACCATGTTCCAAGCATAATTTGTACTTTGATGTGAAGTGTTGTGCTCAAACTTAGAAGGAAGGTTTTAATAGCATCTATCTACAATCTTTCCCTTGGGCTTAGGACCCAAAAGTTTGGCAATCCTACTGGGGATCCCAAAGGAGGACATACCTGGGGGTAATCGTGGACTCAGAGTGAGGAAAGGTGATAGAATACAAGAAAACTAAGCAAAATACAAGCGTGTGTAAGACAATTTCTCTTGGGCTAAGAGCGGAACATTTTGGTGCATTTGCCGGGAATAGCTTGGTACGTCTCTATAAGAGAGTGCCATAGGTTTGCTTAGCGCCACATGTTGGCCGAGCTTGCAGACTCCAGATCTAGTACATGAGCGAGGGGAGCTCATCCTAAGGAGCAACACAAACGCAAAGAGAGGAACGCGCTCAGAGAAGAGCCCTTCAAAGAGAAAGGAGAAAGTGGGAACCGCTAGGTGAGTGGACCTCCATTGGCTCAAGGAAATCTGTTAAAAACGTGTACTCCCATAGGAGAGTCGCAAATCAAGTGCGGAAGTTTGAAGGAGGGATCCTGAGGCCACGTGCACTAAATTTCTGGGATCGAAGTGATATTGACATCACACCTCTGTTCGAAATGGCTCAGCGGATTTTGGTTCACTTGGGGGACTTCACCAAGTTCTCAGGTACTTGGGACGAAGATCCAGATAGTTTTATCCAGCTATTTGAGGTTACCTGGGAGGCCAATGATGTAGTTGACCAGGATCAAAGGTTGAGAATTTTTTCGGCTATTCTCCATGATGAGGCAGCCAATTGGTATGGGAATCTGACACCACAAGAGCGTGGAACTTATCAGATGCTCAAGGAAGCCTTCTTGGCAAAGTTTCGACGACAAGGCTTCCAAGATAGATTGGCCCAACAAATGGATTATTTACGACAGGGAGTCAATGAGAGCATCGATAACTACATTCAGAGAATGGAAACCTTGGTAAGAAAGATGGGCGCAAATGCCCCGAACGATGAGACATTGAAGAGAAGATTCATTTCGGGATTGAGAGATCCTACGGCACAGCAGCATATCAGCCTGACAAGACCTACGACTTTAATGGATGCTAAGGAACAAGCGAGGCTTTGGGAGGAAGTACAATTATGCCAACAGAGGAAGATGGAACTCTTATACGAGCCAATGGGAGGCCCAGGAAACATACCAATGAAAGATCCTGGCCAAGGAAGTCCCGCATTGACGACTCAAGCTTTTGTAGCTGCCACTAGCACGCCAGGCGAGGTAAAGCCTGCGCTAACTGAAGAACGAATATTGGATTTGGTCACACAAGCTATAAAAGCTGCCACAATGACCCAGGAAACATACATAGTAAAACCAGAGGTGACTACAAACCCCAATCAAGTGTTTCGATCAAATACATGGTGTGGAAAGTGCCATGGTTACGGCCATCTGGCTTCAGAATGCCCTACAGTCTCGAGAGTATTCACAGATAGATCGCCACCTAGGATGCGTTGTACTTTTTCTGGAAGGACAAATCACACGGAGGACCGATGTTACAACAAGAGAGCCTATGAAGAGAGGACCATGAAATCGAGAGATACAAGAGAAAGACCTTACACGGGATTGCCCGCTCAAAGTGTCCCACCTACATCTCGTTGGGAAAATAGACCAACATATGGATATGGTGCTCAGGGTCAAGGAGGAGACTATCCAAGAGGAGCCGCGCGTGATCAAAGAAGAGATGGTCCAATCCAGTGCTGGAGATGCCATGGCTTTGGCCATACTCAATCTAGATGTCCAAACGAAAAGAAACCAATTGATTATACCCCACTATGTAGGTACTGTAGTGGAGAGGGCCACTTTGATGAAGATTGTCTAAAACGAAGAGCTGCCGCCGGCAAGGAAAAATGACCAGTAGGGTCCTCGAATTATGTTGACACTCAGATGCATTCCACAACGAGAGCTCAAGAGCAAGTTCCTACGATCGGAGTAGTGTTCAAGACACCGAACCCTCAAGAAGGCTCTAGCTCGTCAATGCACTTTGTGGATGCTTACCAAGCCAAGAAACCACATAAAGAGCCAACTGTGGCAGTAGTCACAAGAACTCAAGAGTATTTGAAGAAAAATCCAGAAGGTGAAAATGGAAAAGCAAGCCAAGAGAAGATACCCGAACACGAGGAGGTAGAAAACCAAGTTGGAGGATTTGCTGAGCAACAAGAGTTTGAGGATGGGGAAGAGATAGAGATTCTTCCACCAGTGACCAAGGAGTTCGTGCGAGGCATAGCACCATTCCCTGAAAGATTGAAGGCTCCGAAGTGTAGAAAGGAAAGACAAAGTTCGGAGGAAGTGGACATCGTAAAGCTGCTCGCTCACACGGAAGTCACGCTAGACATTGGCACATTGCTAAAATGTTCACCTGCATATAGGAAACAATTCTACAACGAATATGTTAAGAAGCCGAGGAAAGCTCGAGATAAAAAGAGACAAGATAAAGATGTCCAAGGGATCATTCAAAGCATTACGATGCAAATTGATTCGAATGCTCCAGCTGTGACGCTCGAGATTAAAGGGTATGCAGTCCCTGGTGCTCAGTTAGATAGTGGAGCCGCAGTCAACCTTATGACTGAGTTCATGATGAAAGCTTTGGGCCTCAACCACATGGAAGAAACGCCGATGTCCTTGAGAATGGTAGATCAAACACAAGTAAAGCCTGCAGGTCTTTTGAAAAATGTAAGCACAGTTATGGGCGGTTTAGAGTTTAAAGTTGATTATCTGATAGTAAGACCAAGGACCTCAGAGGCTACCTTCTCGATCTTACTTGGATGGCCATGGCTGATGCAAGCCGAATGTGTGCATGACTGGTGCACAGGTTTTATTTCAATAGGGCCAAAGTATGATCGGATTCAAATACAAGTATCCCCACCCTCGAGCAACAAAAAGAAAACAATAATAGTCGATGAGATGGAAAAGAAAGAAAAGGAGAAAGCAAGGCACGAGATTGCACGAGCTAGGTTTTCCTTGAACACGGACACCTACAAGAATCTGCTTCAAGACGGGTTCAACTTGCAGCTCTTTAAGAATCAAGACACGAAGATGGGAGAATATCAAAATCCATTGCTCTATAACGACGATTCCGATCACGAATTGCTGGGATGGTTGACACATACAAGTGAATTTGAGTGCTACATGTTAAGTATAGACGCAAGTGAAAGCAAAGCTACTCAATCCCTGGAGAAGGGAACTTCAAAAGAAGAGTTGAAACTGGAGTTAGCTCCGACAATGGAAGTGCAACAGTTGAGAGAAAGGATTAGAATACTAGAAGAAGAGCTTCTAAGGAGAAGTCGACAATCAGACAGAGAAGCGGAAAGTAAAACTAAAGTGCGGGAAGCCATTGCAAAAGCTGAACTTAAGAAATTGGGTGCGGTTGAAAAAGAACAAAACAATGATTTACTGGCCAACCATGCACGCGTGATTGGAGAGCACGTTCCAATCACAGTGTCATCAAGGAATAAGGAATATTCGCGAGAAGCTCAGGTGGAAAAATGGGAAGTTTTTCCAGAAAAGTTCTTGAGCGTGGGGTCAGAGCTACCAGATGAAATACGAGATTGCATTAAAATGACACTCAAAAATTTCGGCAAGGCCTTTGCATGGTCATACAGTGACCTGAGAGGAATTGATCCCCGAATCTGCCAACATCATATAGACTTGGAAGAAGGCACACGACCAATATGTCAACGACTTAGGCGGACAAATCCAATCTACTCGGAATTGATCAAGTTGGAATTGACTAAGTTATTGGAAGCAGGATTCATATATCCCATCGCATCCAGCAAATGGGTATCACCAATTGTAGTTGTTCCGAAGAAAAATAAGAAAATCCATATTTGCATAGATTATCGAAAGTTGAAAGAGCGCACAAAGAAGGACCACTTTCCTTTGACATTCACTGATCAAATCTTAGACAGAGTGGCTGGCCATAAATTGTACTCATTTTTGGATGGTTTCAGTGGGTACAACCAGATCCAAATCCATGAAGAGGATCAATCAAAAACTACTTTCACCATAGAATGGGGTACGTATGCATATCGTGTGATGCCATTTGGATTATGCAATGCACCGGCCACATTCCAGAGAACAATGATAGCTGCATATCAAGACTATTTGCAGGATTGGATGGAGATATTCCTCGATGATTTTGCAATCAGGGGCAATGATGAAAACATGATGGAGAGGATCGAAGCTATTTTAAGAAGAAGCATCGAAAAAGGCATCGCATTAAATCCTGAAAAGTGTACATTTGGAGTACGAAGGGGATTGCTTTTGGGACATGTTATTTCCGAAAAAGGAATCGCGGTCGACGAGGATAAAGTGGAAAAAATTGGACAACTTCCACCGCCTCAAAATTTGCGGCAACTCAGAGGGTTCTTGGGGCATGCTAATTATTATCGACGATTTATATTAAATTTTGCATCCTTAGCGGCACCATTGACGAATCTTTTGAGGAAGGACCAACAATACCAATGGACTGAAGAGTGTCAAGTTGCATTTGACTCGATCAAGGAGAGATTGATAAATGCACCGATCTTGGTAGCACCTGACTGGACGAAAGAATTTCATGTGCATACCGATGCTTCTCATACTGCGGTTGGAGCAGTGCTATGCCAAGCCGATGAAAAGAAGTTGGACCACCCTATTTATTACACAAGTCGCAACTTGAATAGCACTGAGAGGAACTACACGACTACAGAGAAGGAATGCCTCTCGATGATCTTTGCGGTAAACAAGTATCGGCATTACTTGATGGGAAAGCATTTCACATTTTATATGGATCATGAAGCCCTTAAGTACATCATTAATAAACCCGAGCTGTCAGGGTGACTGATGAGGTGGATGCTACTTCTCCAAGAATTTCAGTTCACAGTGGTAACCAGACCAGGCAAAGCGCACACATTGGCTGACCATTTATATCGAATTGTTAATGAGGAGCCAATCTCTGGTGTGCCCGACAATGCTCCTGATGGACATCTATTCTAGGTTGATGCTAAAGTACCTTGGTATGCCTACTTGGTGAATTTCTTGTGCACCACTAAATATCCGACAGGAGCAAGCAAGAGAGAGAAGCAGAAACTGTTAGCATTGGCGAAGCACCATAGCATCATTGGGGGGCAACTCTATCGGTATTTTGTACATGAAAGCGTTTATCGGAGGTGTCTCGAGGAAGAAGAAGCAACCCTAGTGTTGAGGGCTTTGCATTACGAACCTTGCGGTGGGCATTTTGCTGGTGAATTGACGGCAAGAAAGATTTTATTGGCTGGGTATTGGTGGCCAATGCTGTTCAAAGACTCTCATGTATACTGTAAGAAATGCGACAGATGCCAAAGAATGGGCAAACCAACATTGACGCATGCAGCTCCTCTCACACCGGTGCTTGCTCTTAAGCCCTTTGAGAAGTGGGGAATTGATTTTGTGGGGCCTATTGATCCTCCCTCAAGACGTAGATCCAATAGGTATATTTTGGTCTGCACAGACTATGTTACCAAGTGGGTAGAAGCCAAAGCTCTGAAGACTGACCGAGCTGTTGATGTAGCTAAATTTTTGTACGAACAAATTATCACCCGATTCGGATGCCCGTTGGAAATAGTAAGTGATAGAGGAACGCACTTTGTCAACGAACTGATCGAAGAAGTAATGGAATTATATAAAATCAAACATAGGAAAAGCACTCCATATTACCTGAGGACGAATGGACAAGTGGAGGTCACCAACAAAGTTCTTGAACAGATTCTAACAAAGACAGTAGTTGTGCATAGGAGAGACTGGGATTAGAGACTTTTGGAAGCTTTGTGGGCGTATCGAACATCCTACCGAGTGATGACAAAGAGCACTCCGTTCTCCGTAGTATATGGCGAGGAAGCTATCTTTCCCATTGAAAAAGAAGTTCCGACACTAAGAGTGGCCATCGAGGCTAGGCTGGGAGAGGAAGAGTCATTAAAGGAAAGGTACATACAATTGGTCAAGCTAGAAGAAAAGAGACTCATTGCACAGCAAAGTCTGGAAGCTATTCAGAAAAGACATAAGGAGAGGCATGACAAGAATCTCAAGACCTATGTGATTCAAGAAGGGGATTTGGTGCTAGTCTATGATAGTAAATATTATAAATTCCTGGGGAAATTACAGACAAGATGGGCAGGACCGTTTAAGGTGGTGGAACTCAACTCCAATGGTTCCATGCAAATTCAAGATTTAGCAGAAGAATTTGCTCCCGTGAAGGTTAACGCGCTTCGAGTTAAACCATATTTCAAGTAACATTAGGACGGGAGAAGCCAGATGAGATCCAACGAAAGGACGTAGTAGATTCCTTGTACATAGATGTATAGTTATATATATATATATATATATGCGCATATGTAAGTTATGATTTTTGTTGTCATAAATATTATCATGTGCTAGCTCAAGAATTTTGGACTTCTAATATTTTTTGTGTTATGCAGAGACTGTTAGGAGCTAAGTAACAAAATGGCAGACCAAGTAACGCAACTCTATTTGTACGAGCTAAGGATATATTTTTCGGACCAAACATTTGCCCGCATAGACATAGATGTCGACAACTTTGAGACGGAATATGATGTTGAGGAAGCGCATTGGCTGGTATGCTTTATAAACCAGGGTTTGGGTGTTGCATTTTACATTGAGTGTTTTGAGGAATACCTGACTCGACATGTAGGATGGGCGGGAGATCGATATTACTATTTCGATCCTTCTAGGGAAATGCCTAACGAGGAAAACGATATCACTTGGGCTTGGGCAGATGTGCTAACGATAGGAAGTGATGACGGAGCTCCTGAAGTTGAGCCTGACTCGCCCTAGGGAAGTTGTCGGGATGCGAGTACGATGTGAGACCACATGAGACATCCCGGAGACTCACATTCTAGGACACCTAAGGATAGGTACAGGAGGGACTAAGGCATAGCCGGCTGTAGTTACCTAGTGAAAAGTCAAATCGATGAATGCATATGTAGTGTCTGTAATTGAGAGAATGGAGTGAAGAGGTGGTTGATCTGTCAAAGGCTAGAGTGTATATGTTTGCATGCATGTGTGGGAAAAGTGGGGAAAATCCCTTTCTTCCTCTCCCTAATTCTCAGGACTTGGGTAAATTAATTCACTATGAAAAAAAAGAGAAAAAGAAAAGAAAAGAAAAATTTGTGTTGTTGTGATCGTACCAATGCGCTATGGTGGGCTAGTAGGTGGGTGGATTTATCTTATCTGGGTGGTTAGGACCACGAGCCGCAGCTAGTTTCGCCATAGGCTTGGGATGTATATGTTTGTGTCTTAGCTACGCGCCATAACGGGTTGGTAGGTAAGTGGAACCATTGTGGCCGGGCGGTCACAACCATGAGCCGCATCCAGCTTCGTTATGGGTTAGCTGAGATATGTTATGTGTTATCATTGTGTGTTTGTGTGTTGTGCGCTGCATTGCATTGGTAGATGGGTGGAATAAACTTGATTGGGTGGTCAGGTCCACGAATCACATCCAGTGACAATGTAGGCCAACGTGTGAATATAAATAAAATTCATGTACGAAATTATTCCCCACTCCTGAGGGGGAGAGAGAGAGAGAGGTGAGGGCGATGATTGCCTGGAAGGGAACGTTATTTGCTTGTATGATTGGTATGTGATGGCTTATGACAGATCAGCTCACTTTGAATCAACATTCTTGAAGGCACGGAGACTCTATATGTACTTATGGATGAGGCTCTTGCGAGGTAATGCAACGGGGTTGCTTTATAACTTGTGTGCTTTATTAGAAGGTTTTCCAGTATGTGGGGCACTCCAGGTTTTTTATGTAGGTATTGACTTGTACTCGAATCTCGATGGTTTTTGTGGGACGACGATGGGGATTCTTCGTGAGTGTCTAGTCATGGAATAATTGTACATAGCGAATAGTAGGTGCAATAATGGGGTATGCATTTTGGGTATGTTGCATCTCCAATTGAATTCATTTCAGTTGTTGTTGTTTATTTCGGTATTTCCGTTTCTGTTTTTCGCAATGACAGTGCAAGTGTAATTCATGGAAAGGTGTGCATGTGTTATTTTGGTTGAGACCATTTTTCATAATGGAATGTATGAGCAAATTGATGCATGGCTGAAATGGAATTGCATATATGTGCATGTTCTTGGATCATTTTGGAAGTGACTGATTTGTATGTACTCATGAATGATTTTTTTTAGCACTGATAGCCTCAATGAGTGCAGGTTCAATGGAAGTGACGGCTTGATGAAAAGGTATGCAACCAAGTTATAAATTGACATGTTCATGGCTGAATGGATATTGAAGCATGTAGTGGCTTGTCGAGGACGACTTTGCAAATAAGAAGAGGGGAGTATGTTAGCTTGGATTTTGTCGACATTAAGTATTTTTCTTTTCTAAAAAAATTTGTTAGAGAATGATTGTAGTGGAGTTGCAGAGTTTGAGATTTGCTTTGTTTATGTGTTCGCCATTCGCATTTCATAGATTTTTTGCACGCCCCATTGTTAATGATCCCTTGTGTACTTGCTAACAAAATGTTGTTCATCTCCTTGCTTATGAAATGCATGCCGCATAATAGTTGTTCTCAGTGGTGCAGAGAATCAAGAGGAGAATCGGCCTAGATTTTTGGGACTGGTGGAATTTTATTATCGAAATTATGCCATGACAGGTCGCTCGTGACAAGAGTAAAGTGGAGGGGGGAGTCGTCAGATTTTTTTGGTGCCATTCAATGAAGGGGGAAGGTTCAGTGTGCATATATGCAAAAGGGGGGAGAAATTTTTCTTCCTCTTTGTTTTTTTCTGTCCTTCGACGACTGTTTCTTATCTGGGAGGAGAGAGGGAAAATCGGGTTTTTCTGAGCACGCAGAGGACTCCCAGTTACGAAGGGGGAGACCCTACTCGGAGGGAAGGGGAAGAGCTTCTGTATAGAATGCGAGGGCTGTAGTGGAAGAGCGCAATTCAAAGGGTTTGGTTGCAAAAACTTAAGGAGTTTTAGTGTTGGAATCCCCTATGTCTTCACGTACTTGTATCTGCCGATGATGGTTATTTGAATTCGCATGTGCTCAGCAATGTCTGTCGTTTGGAAATGCACGTACTTGTTGTCTCTTGTCTCCCTCTGGGATTTGCACCAATGGTGAGACCGAAAACAGAAGATGGGCTGGACGCTCAACATGCAGATGGGGTTTGATTGTTGAGTATCAAGCTTAAAATCATTCAGAAGCTGAAGATCACACATGTACCAATTTTTCAAACTTGTTGACGGCTGTAGCTATCCAGCTAGGACCAATCTAAGAATCATACTGCCCACAATCAGTCCTGCAAGGCGCATAAGACTGGGAAAAAAAAGACGAGCAGGCCTTGTTGAGTTTGGGGCATCAGATCCAACTGCAATATATATTACTGAATAGGTCAGAAGAGAGTGAGAGAGAAAGAAGAAAGATGGACATAAATAATAATGCGAACTAGGCATGGGAGTTTTCTTTGACCGGCATAATAGTTTGTCTGATCGGAAGAGCAACAACATATGACATTGAGGATGGTCAGAAGACGTGACTTGGCATGACTATCACAAAATTTGGAGTTCTTCATGTCGGGTAATATTCTCTGTACCTGCGCTTTCCTTTCACTTCGGTCACTCATTTATTTCTGAATTACATCTATTAAGTACAGTTCTTTGAGCGTATATGTATCCTAGCTTGAACGCAATGAAACGAGATTATAATCTTTGTGGCATGATCAATGATTCAATTGGGATTTAAAAAGAAAAAAAAAGAAAACCATTCTGCTAGATTGGAGGAATTCCATATAATGGAGTGCTTCTCAGTTTTTGCACACTAAGGTAGTCATGTATTGAACGTTTATGCCAAACAATGTATTGCCATCATGATTAGAATGTACGAACTGGGTTCTCATTTGCACCATTCGGTGGTTTCCTTGTTTGCAAGGTTTATCTTCACACATATGCTTTGACCGTTCATGATATATATAACATGAATAAAACATTACATGATATGGCTTTTTGAACATACTTTATGACCCTACCTACAGTGATTGAATTGGTTACGCGGTTAGTGTTGACATGAGTATTTCGTAAGAAATCTATGCATCCTCTTGATGTTTTGTTGTGACCAATTCATGCTACTAAAAGCTTGTTGGCATTCTATTTGAAGTGCATGTGGAGGAGACTTCCTACTTTGAAGTTATTGAAATTTGATACGATCTTTTGGAATGTAGCACAGGAATTCTTATGAAAAGCATGAATGAATGTTTTCCATACTCGCAACCATGTTCGAAGCATAATTTGTACTTTGATGTGAAGTGTTGTGCTCAAACTTAGAAGGAAGGTTTTAATAGATTAAATGTAGTGATGAAGCTTAAAGGCATACACAGGTTGGGAATTTCATCTAACTTCTAGAAATGTTTTGAACCTCTTAATGTGGGCTCTATTTTATCTTCTCCCTTGTTCCCAAGGACCTCGAGACAATGTAAGTGTAAACAAATTGTGTCCGAGAGAGCAAGGGTGGGTGCATGTGTACGTGATAGGATGTATGGAAGAGAAACTATGGGAGGGATGAGAAGTATTCGCTGCTAGGGTGAGGCATTGGAGGAGAAAAAGAAAGTGACCAAGCAGAAGAGAATGAGTGCTGAGTGGTGTGCGTCTGTGTGTGAGAGTGGCAGAGAGCATGGTGGAATACATGTGTACGCAGGCATGAATGTGTATGTGAAACGGGGTGTGTGAGTGTGTGACAAAAGGGGTGGGGGTAATAGAGAGCGACGAAAGAGGGGTAAGGGGTTTGCTTGCAGGTGTGTGCATGTGTGTGAAGGAAAGAGAGGGACAGAGAAAGAGAGAAAGTTGAGGGCATGTGTATGTGAGCATGAGTATGCAGGAGTAGGTAAGTGTGCTTGAGTAAGAAAAAGGAAAAAAACGGGAAGTGGGTAGACACCGAAGTACATGAGAAAAGGGAAAGAGTGATCAGAAGAGATAGTCATTGTGGGTGGATTTTGGGTTCCATTTGGATTTACGTTTCCATTCTTTTCCCTTCCACGAATACATTCAAGAGTCAATTGCGGATTCCGGGGAATTTGGACAACAAAGTAAGCATCTATCTACAATCTTTCCCTTGGGCTTAGGACCCAAAATTTTGGCAATCCTACTGGGGATCCCAAAGGAGGACATACCCGAGGGTAATCATGGACTCAGAGTGAGGAAAGGTGATAGAATACAAGAAAACTAAGCAAAATACAAGCGTGTGTAAGACAATTTCTCTTGGACTAAGAGCGGAACAGAAAGACCTTGTATATTCCCATATAATGGTTCATTAAGGATTTTTGAATGAATACCTATAACAAACTAAGTTCATAAGGAGCACTAGTCGATAGAGAGATGACTCTCCTCCCAATGTTATGCCTCTATATATAGCTACTGGAATCATTGAGGGCCACAAATGTATTTGGAGCCCATAAGTGCATGTGGGATCTCCATCACTCCTTTAGTATCTTCCACTAGACTCTACTATTGGTAGGTGTACTCAGCACTCAAGGTAAGTCTATTTGCACTCAAGTTAACTCATTTTAACTCAAGTTAGAAGGCTCGAGGGCTCTTTGGGCAAAACTCTGTTCCTATGCTCCCCATGGAGGTTGAACCCAAGACCTCCTCCTTCCCAAACTTGAGACTTAACCACTAGGCTAAATGGATTACTTGTTTAAGAGAGTGTGTGAACATATGCTTAAGATCTTTGACCATTCACAAGAGTGTCCAAACAATGTCAGATTTCAATCTATCTAAACCAACCAGGAACTCATATCATAGACTTAAGTTATTAAATTCTTACCCTTGGAAAGATTTTCATCCTCAAAAATAAAGCTATATATAGTAATTGTAAGAATACCCCCGATCGTTATGTTCTAACCTAGAAGAACATGTTTTCATCTCTGTGGTGGGTTTCACCTCATATTCCAAATGAATAGATGAGAATCTAATATTTGATCCCTACATCCTAAATAATTTAAAACACCATCTAGTTTTGCACTTGATAAATTGATCAATGTGCAAAGAAAGGAATGAATAATAAAGATGGATCAATTCACCATTTTCACTATGCGCTATCTCGACATTAACATGTGAAATGTGGGGAATACTAGTCCATTTATGGGCATCACTATTGTATGGACTTAGTAACTGAGTTGTTTTTCTTATCCCTCTCAAGACTTTCAGAACTCTTAGTTCACTTGAATTTAATTTAGAAGTCAAACTAGAAGTTTGGTTGACTCAAACATCTAACTTAGATACTTGAACTATGGTTCACTTCCAACCAACATTTACTTGATTTATTACCCGACTGGAGGACTATTTTGTCTTATTGGACTTGAAAATCCTATGTAAAATGTAGAAGGAAGTGTGCCATTTATTTTTGTTCAACATTTCTTTAACTTGACCAAGTCAATTCCAAAATGAAAATTTTGCCCATCTTAGGACAATTTTCTAAGACATGAGCTTCAATTTCTTAGGGATTTTCAATCTTATGAGCGATTCCTAACTTTTATTTTCAAGAGTGTACATTTATGAAATTCATTAGAGTTATACTATGGTACTTGAATCAAAATCTAATGAATGAATCAACTTAGACTCAGCATCTTGTGAAGATTCAATGGATTCTTGTCGAGAACATCTATTTGAGATGTTTGATTATTCCAATCAGCTATATCAAAAACTATTTGACTCAGATCAAACAAATTATAAGACACTGTTAACTAATTAGAATCAAACACTATGTGGTTCAAGACTTTGACTAGTCAAAGGAACTCTGATACGACCAAAATTAAAGAGAAATACTCATAAAACAAAATCTTGCAATTATTTTAAATCACATAATGTGGTAAGAGTGCCCTAATTGAAAAGGGGCTAGAAATGATGGAAACCAGAAAAAATCTAGATAGAAGTTGGTAAGGATGGTAGATGGAGGTGTTAACAGCCCATTTCTTCTTCTAGAATTACTTGCTTCACGCCAAACAATGATGCTTTGGTGAAGATAGTTGCAATGGTGCAAAGATGTAATTGGCTTAGTGATTGTACCATGAAGGGAGGACCCTTTTTAGGGGCTCAGCTTGATCATTCTACAACATTAAAAAACAATTTTCCTACTGGCCGTGTAATTCATTCTTTGTTGTTATGCAATGTTGTTCAATCTCACCCCTTTTTACAAGTTACCTTATCTAGTTATTTCCATATGCTTGCATTTTTGGAGTAGGTTGGTGTTCTACAGGGTAGTTTAATTGAATGTATATGCTTGGCATGTTGTGATTTTAAGGCATACCATACATGGATCCTATGCAAGAGCCCTTGAATTTTGTCTTTTATATGATACAAGGGAAGAGACAAATATTTGTGTAGTCCTTTATCCTTCGCAAAGCACTTGGGCTTGCCAAATGTACCAACATCATTAACAGGCACCTTACTTGAAGAGTTCACAAGCAAGCATTGTACAAAATGAATGTAGTGGGATCCAAACCCGCAATCATGTAAGGCTTGGAAGATCAAGCCCCAATAGATCCTATCATACACTTTGTTGAAGTCAATTTTGAAGAAGACAAAGTGTTGGGCTGCAAAGCGATCCTCATTAATTCCTTTCCATAAAGTGGCAAGAGTATCCATAATGTATCTTCCATGAACGTAGCCAATTTGTTGTGCCATCTGAATTCAGGGATAAATTCCTTAGCCTTCTTTCTTCTAATCAATGAGAGCATCACTTTGTTAGTTTTCCCAAAAATCTCTTCCTAGTATATCTTCAAGTTATGAGCTATGTTCTTTGTTATAATTAGTTTAAACGTTCTAATTTTGTTTCTTAGGATGACAACCTTTTTTATTATGTTGTCTTTTATTGCCTTGAGCCAAGCATTGTGAGAATTTCGGGCTTTCTATTTTTTATGATCACTTATGTGCCTTCTTGTTTCCCTAAATAGTATCTGACACTCTTTGACAATCTCAAACAATCTCTTTCTATCCGAGTATTGACAACCTACTAGTAAAACCAATCCAAACAGGCAGCAAGAAAAAAGTTCTCCTTTTTTATTTTTGACCCAAGTGAATCCTCTACCCTAAGAGATGTCCTTGAGATGGAAAGATTTTTGTAAGTGTGTCCAATCTTTTTTTTTCTAATTTTTTAAGAAATTGTTCATGTTTCAGCTATGTGTCAAAAATAACAAGTTACCATATTAAAATCACCCACAAGAATGAGGTGAGGGGAAAGGGAAATGCCTGACTTCCAACGATGAGCTCTACCAAAGGCAGAGTTGGGAGCATAGATCAAGGCAATGCAAACATTATATAGTTGTCCAAGCTACACCATAGTCCAACAAGTGTTAGAGCCAAAGCATTGTGCTATGATACCATTGGCAAGCACATGATTAAGTCCGATGTAGGTGCCTCCACATGTCTTCTTCAAGTGAGTGATCGTGCATGTCAACTTCTCCATCCAGTTCTTTAAATCGGGTATTTCTCACAACATCCTCCAAGTTAGATTTTTCCACAACAAGGGTGCTAAATCTATTGTGGGCATAAAGGTGTGGTGAGGGGTTAGTGTCAATAGGGGCTCTCTATTTTCCAAGGTTTTTATTCCTTTTCTAACCACTATGAAACCATCCTCGTCAACAAGCCTTGTGGGCTTATTTTCTTGTTTCCTTTGTTTTTGTAGAGGGTATTCTCTCGTAAAGTGACCTTGCTTATGGAAGATGAAGCAAGAATTAGGGGGGTTCTTATACACCACATATTGGACGTGGTCAGCCCTACTTGATTCATCAATGAGTTATATTAACTGTTTTCCAAATCTATTTCAACAAGAACTTTTGGATACATCATCGATTGATCAAAGGAGGTTCTTTAAAGCTGAGAATCATACCAAGAGTGTAGGCTATCCTGATGATGTTGTGGCTTCATCACAAGGGAAGATTTGGAAATTTCACCCAAATTGGAAGCTTCATAGGTTTGTCTGTAAGAGGGTTGAAAGAGAGGACCCACTTGAACAAGAATAAATGAGCATCTCTAATCATCCAGCTAGGTTGCTTCAGGTCCAAGTCGACTTGAGCACCATTCCCAAAGAAAAAATAAAAGTATCCATTCACTTGATATTGGATCCTCAGATAGGAAAGTTCAAGTGGTCAAAACACATTCTTAAGCCAGTTACATAGAAATTCATGTGGGGGTTGGGACCTTGACAAAGGCCAACCAATGTTGTTTCCTCCAAAAATCTTATTGCCTCCTCCATTTCTTGTTTGGGGTAGCAAAATCATTTTTTGCTAGCTGGGTTTTTCCTATCATAAGTTTCTTGCGGACATGTCATACCTTGAGGGGGAAGAGAGTTCCTATTCCCATCTTTTTTGGTTGAGCTTCTAGTGATTATTAGGGACCTTGGGTCAATATAACTTGATTGTGCTCTTTGGACCTCATTGGAGGTAATGGACCATTCCTCATTACCTTAGGGGATTTTCTGAGGTGCTCACGCATTCATTGCTAACAAAGTTTGTGTCTTTCATCATAAGAGAATGCAAAAAGTCATCGTTGTCATGGAGAGAAGATGTATTACCTACACATGGAATGTGTTTTCTTGATCTGCTACTTGTCACCATTTGTTGAGCAACTAAGTCAAGGATAGATTTTCCCTTCTGGTTGGTGATACTTCCAATGCTGTGCATTTTTTGGGTGTTCCTGCCAAAGTTAGGCATTTTAATTTAGTCTTGTGTAGAACGTGGAGTGTTCACGACCCCCACACATTGGGACTCATCCAGAGTGATTATGACACTGTGAAGAGGAGGTTATTGCATGCATGCAACAGAGGAGAGTGAAGAAAGGTATGTAAGGGCAATGGTACAATGTGCTACCCTAGCTCCATCCTTCCAGTGATGTATCCTTTGCAAGTTATGTACTCCAAGGTCAAGTACTGCACTTGTTGCCTCACCAAATCACCAAATTTGATGGGGGTCTGGATCTATTATATGTGGAAACAAATAGCAAAAAAATGGTTGCAAAATGGATGATGGAATGTTTTCATGTATAATTTTTTGGGCCATGCTTCTTAAACAATCTATCTTAAGGAGTTAACCTAGTGAGTATCGTGCTTGGGCTAGATTTTATATAAACATAATTTGTTACAACAATCAAGACCTCCAGTTCAAAGACCCAATCTTGTTTAGATGGACCTTCACTGATTGGAAACATCTCAAGATGAGCTCTATTTTCCCTATTAACAATGGATCCTCCTCTTGAAAGGAACATTTGGTTCAGCTCGCTACAACCTAGCCTTGATATGAAATTCTTCAAAACTGGCCTCGAGCTTATGAAAAATCATATGGCATACTACAATGAGATGATGGAGAATGCTCATCGGTTAAAGAATTTTGAGGCCCTCCCTGACGAGAAACATCTCTCACATAGGTCCTACCTTATCCTCTTACAACATTATGACCAACCTTTTCTACCCAACAAGGTTGTTAGGATTAAGGACATATTTTGGAAAATCATTTTGGCTTCTCCTCATCGTGAGATCGGTGATGGTCGCTAAACTTAATAGGCTCTCACACTTACATTGGAATTTTCCACAATGGTTGTACAATGTTCTTTGTTCCTCTTTTTTCCATAAAGAGACCATCTGTGTAAGACAATAGTTATGCAATATAACACAGGAGCAGTAGCAGAGAAGATAACAGATATAGGAGAATCTCAAAAATTTTCTACTAACAGCAAGTACAAAAATGATGGCATTGTCCACCTGTGCACTCTCAAGGTAGAGCTTAAATGGTGATCTAGACAACTCTAGATAGGGAGATACAAGGTAGAGATATGCTAGCTCAACTCAATGTCTTAGGTAGTGCAGAACTCATGTATATATAGGATCATGGGTGGCCATTCGTGGATGGTTATACATGGGCGGTAGAGCATGGGCGGCCACCGCCCGCGTAATTGCCATACACAGCCCCCTTAGACCCCCCAGTCGGGGCTGCTCACTACTGCCCCGGACCCCACAATTAGGGACCCTGGTAACTCCCTTCCCTTACAATACCTTACATGGTCCAATATGACCTTCATCCAACATGCAAGTTGGGATTCCCAGCAATTGGGTAATGCATGCTCGGCTTCTCCTCATAATAGGGGCCTTACAAAATGTGCATACAATCATGAGAGGTAGACATTGATCATATACACAGGATGCTTATGCACCAAGGGATTTAGTGTGGCAATAGACTCAACAAGCTCTGATAGTCTCAAGTTATTTATTCTACAAGCAAGATGAAACTATTGTTCATATTTTCATTGAGTGGAATCATGCCAATATATACTGGAAATCTTTATATGCTAAGTGGCTACCCTAGAGGAAGAAACCCTTCCAATGGATGGAAACCCTCCTTAAGGAGAGAAATAAATCCTATGGTGTTCAATCATGCAAGAATTTCTTTTTTTGGTCTCTCAATGTCTTGGTTATTTGCTTGATATTCTAGGTAAAAGATTTAAAACTTCTATAAGTCTCCCAGCATGACTTCAATATGGCCCTCACTACCATCCTCTTGCGAAAGAGGAGAAGTATGGCAAGAAACCACTCTTGGATGGAGAGAGGGGTCATGTTCTCATCTATGAGCTAAACTTGAATTTCAAAGATACATACACGGTTGGGACTATGTACCCAAACTTTTTCAGGTTCCTTGGAAGAGAAAAACATTTGCGGTTATGAATTTTGATTATGCAGATGACATTTACTAAGTCTCTAGCTATAGTAACATGAAGATTGTCAAATGGTTTCTCTCAAATTTCTCTTGTGCCCTCAATCTAGTGCTCCTCCTCGTGTTTCCTACCCACTACATATTAGTCCGGCTTAAGGCCCACTTTTGTAACTTATTTGACTCAATCCTACCTTGGTCATTACCATTGTATAAGTGCCCTTGTATAATGAACCAATAATGCCATGATGTACATTGTCTTGTGCAACCCCTTCTTGATTTCGGTGGGTTCATACTTGTACTTTTCTTATATTTCATATAATTTTGCTTTGAAATGGAGATAAAGCATGTTCCAAACCTATCACACAAGCATTACTGATCTACTAAACAACATGCATAGCATTAAGGCTGGCTAAATTTGGAAAGCACCTCCTTTTGAAAATGGACTCTATGAACAAATAACCAAGTGGGAATTACCTTCCAGATATGCCAAGAATCACACCAACTGATAAACACCAAATTAATGACCATAGGCTAACAAAATGGCCAATCCAAGCGATAGACAATTATGGAATCAAGGCTCCGACTTGGATCACATAGTTTCAAGGAAAAACAAGAAAATACAAGTAGCAACAAAAGATACAATGAATCTCTCACATAATTGTGTGAGACCAAAAAATAAAACCATATCAAACTGGCATAAAACAAAAATATGAACTCAAGCCACTATATATGTACTGTGAAATCACAATCTTAAATGAAAAATGAAATGGAATAAACTGAAATTAGTACCACAATGTCATCATACGTGTCAAAACCTAGCATAACCTACTCTATGAGGTACCACAATGTCATCATACATGTTAGAAGAGGAGCGTCCATTATAGATCATACATAAACAATGCCCTCAAGCTCTAAAACAAGAGCTCGCATACCAAGAATTCTCTCTCATGGAAGTTCTATCGATATATTTTGGTACTGATATGTGTGAGCAAACTTAGGAACATTGAGGCACTTTCTTCCTCTTTAGGAGGTTTTTTCCCCCTAACTTGTATATACGCTTATAACCCTAATGAGTGACTTATCTTTGTACATTCACTTGCTAATATATTCAACATTGTGTTGTGCTCGAAGCTTCTTCTTCTTCTTCCTTGTGTTTTTCTTATGCTTCTACAGACCTCAACTCCAACAATTGATATAAGAGCAGGTCATTGCTTCATCTAGGGCATCATCAACACCCCTCTGATTAGACTCTCAAAATCACACAAAAATTGGTGAACATACTCGAGATGATTAGGATCATACTCAGTGTTGGAGTTTGAGGTCTGCAAAAGCATGCAAACTCCACAAGGAAGAAGAAGAACCTTGGAGCACAACACACAATATTGAATGTATTACCACTAGAATGTACAAAAATAAGTGACCCATTAGTGCAATAGGCATATATACAAGCAGGGGGGGGGGGGGGGGGGGGGGGGGGGGGGGGGGGAACCTCCTAAACAGCTAGGAAAAAAGTGACTCAGAGATCCTAGTGTGTTCACACACATCACTACCTAAATATATCAACAAATCCCCCCTGGGAGTGATGTGGTGAACAAGGAGCTAGCACTCATGTATAAGGAAGTGCCAAGCTATGTGGAATCAATCCACAAAAGGAAGTAAGCCCAACGCTTTGTGGAAAGCTTCAAACTTCTCCCTAGGTAGAGCCTTCGTGAAAAGGTCTACAATGTTCTCCTACATGTGCACATATGCCAAGTTGATCTCTCCATCAAAGAACCTCTCCCTAACATAATGATAATGCACCTCAATGTGCTTAGTGTGAGCATGGAATACAAGGTTCCTCACAAGTGCCAATGCACTCTGACTATTAGCGAAGCTGGTGGTAGCAGAAAACTAACGAACACCCAAATCAACCATAAGGCATATGAGCCACGCACACTCAATAGTCATTGTGAAAGCTACACTATACTCAGCCGCACAACTTGAAGTGGCCACAATATGTTGCTTCTTGCTCAACCAAGATATACATGAGCTACCAAGCATGAAACAAAATCCACTAGTGGACACACGAGTGTCATAGCAACTAGTCGAGTTAGAGTTAGAAAAAGCATGTAAATCTAACGGTAGTGATCCCCCCTTGGGATAACACAATCCAAGTAGCCGGTTACCACTCAAGTAGTGAAAGATGTGCTAAACCACCTACCAATGCTTGACACCTGGGCAATGCATAAATCTACTCATTTGTGAGTTAGCAAACTAAATATATGGCCAAGTAATGCATAATTAAATCAAGCATCCAATAGCATGTTGATAGAGAACAACATCAAATGCATCTCCAACATCATGAAGACTCAATTGTTAACCTATTTCCATAGGAGTGGCAATATTTTTACAGTCTTCAAGGCCAAAATGCTCTAATAATGTGTCAATATATTTTGTTTGACACAAAGCTATTCTGCCATCAACTTGCATAAACCATGCAAATGCCCCAAATCAGACATCTCAAATGAGGCCTGTAGATCAGGCTTAAAATTAGCAATATGCTTCTCATGAGGAGCAATGAGCAGCATGCCATCAATATACACAACAATGATCACAAGCACATTGTTACCACACTTAACATATAAGGTGCTCTCAGTTGGACTGTTCTCAAAACCATGTACAATCAAATAGGCATGTATCTTTTCATTCCAATCATGTGGTGCTTGCTTCAAACCATATAATGCCTTTTTCAATATGCACACTTGGTTTTCATGCCCTTTCTGCACAAAGCCATGGGGTTGAAAAACATACACTTCTTCATGCAATTCACCATTCAGAAATGTAGTTTTAATGTCCAACTGATGTACATTCCAACCATGATGAGCTGGAAGTGCATAGATGCTATGAACAGTAGTCATTTGGCATGTAGGTGCAAAGATCTCATCAAATTCAATGCCTCTTTCCTACACATAACCATTTGAAACAAGCTTAGCCTTATACATGTCAATTGTTCCATTAGGCTTACACTTGAGCTTGTAAACCCACTTGGTGCCAATGGCCTTCTTGCTCAAAGGCAAGTCACATAAAAACCAAGTACCATTTTTCATGATAGCATCATATTCTATTTGCATAGCAACCATCCAATTTTTCAAAATTTTGTGTTTCATCAAATGAAATAGGCTCATTCTCATCACAGAGACTAGAGGCAATCATAACATAGCAATCTAATGCAAAAGAGGCACTATGAGAGTTGAAAAAGTATGATATGATAGAGATGCATCTAATGTGCTACCACACAAAGCCTACACCATCCATTTTGGCATAGTTTTTGCCTCTTCAATATCAGCTCTCTCATCAACAAGTGCATCATGGAAATTTGCATCAGAAATAGAATGATCTACATCATCACATGAAGTTGGTAAAGGCTGAGAAGTTACCTCATTAGGACTAGCACTAGATTGTGCACTTGTAAAAAGAGGCAACAAAGTATCATACATGTCTTTGGAGCTAACTGATGTCTCCTTAGTACATGAAAGTAGTGGTTGAAGAGCATCTTCCACAAAAACAACATCACGGCTATCCAAAATGTGTTTTGTTTATGGACAAAAAACTATCCACAAAATCTGCTTCATTCATGTGCTCATTCTCCAACTGTTTTTGAAGATAAGCAACACGAGCCTCATTCCTTGTTTGGGATAAAGTGGTAACTATATCCCAAGCATCGTTAGCTATTCTACAAGAGCGAATGTGAAGAATATTGGCATGTTTGACAGACAAGGCTATCAATGCATGTGGTTGAGCATCTCTACTATCCCAACAAATTTTCTCTATAGTAGGTGTAGCAAGAACGCATCACGAATAGGAAAATGAAGAATATCATCATCTTCAATGCCGTCTACATCACCTTCAATAATTGTGTTTGTAGGTGTAATAGGACATTTTTCAACACCTTGTATAATATTCCACAGTCATTTTGCAACCAATACATGACACACCATATAAGTCCATAATGGGTAATTGGTATCGTCCAACTTATCCTCAACCGCCAACATATGGAATACATCACTACTTTCAGCCATGGCCACTGACTAAAATGCCTTGATGTAGAAAATTGATTGTATCTCAAAAAGTTGAACAAAACTACCTTGCCAAGTTCTACTAAACTTGTAGCAGACTTCGAAACACTTATACTGACAAGCCAAAACTTGTAAATATGTCTAGCCTCAAAAGTTCACCATTTTTATGAAATTAGTCTACTTACTTCAAAAGTATTCTATTTTTTAAGCAAATGGTCTACTTTTGATTAAGTCTACTTTTTTACTTGAAAAAAGCGATTAAATTTCCTAGATCTGCATATGGTCTAAATTTTCAGCCACTTGCATATGAAGGACTCATGGATGGTGGACAATGCTGAATACTAGAATTTGGAAGATACTGATGGTGCAGGAAAGTGGACCAAGAAGGAAGTTTCCAGAGTACCAAAATTGTCAGAGAGCCTGCCAAAGAAGAAACTAATTTTGTCCCTTTTGCTACCCTTCACTTCCAACTATATAAGGAGACCTCTCCATCAAAGAAGGACAAGCTGAGAAGGAGAGGGAGAGAGACTCGTGGAAGGATTGCATAGTTGAAGCATTGCCTTCCCTTTATGTCTGTGGAGCTCTTAGCTTACCACTAGTGCTTCACTTGGTACAATTGGAATCAGCTGGCTTGGCACTCTAAGTGAGTAGTGGGCAAGCAGAGTAGCTAATGGGAGACTTGAGCTTTGATAATGTATGTTTAGAGAATCGAATTCCAGCATTTGGAGTGAAAGTGTATGCTTATGTCTCATATTGATTGCCCAAAGTTTGTACAATCCTCTTTCGAGTTGTTTATACTCATAATTTCAATTTCTTCCTCTCATTTCACTGTGTGTCATTGCAAATGCTATTTTTTTCCCTATTGCGTCTTCAAACTGCAACCCATAGTGCATATTGCACTTAAGATGACACACCACATTGAGAATATAGATCAAGAAATTGATCTACAAGTGCTCATTTTTGCATGCCCAATGGGACCTTGGTTGCAATTTGAATTTTTAGAAGTTTAGCTCTTAGAAGAATGAAGTTGGTGATGAGCATTAGTCCCATAAAGAGTTATCAACAAAAAATGATGAATCACACTTCACCCATTAAAATGATAAAGCACACTTCTCCCATTAAAATGATGAAACACACCACCACTTGGGATGCTCTTAAGACCACCTTCACAACTACGTTTACCTCAGGTAACTTCACATAACACATTCTTGATTGATTGGAAAATCCTAAACTACAAAAGGGAGAGGCATTCTCTGAATTGATGACCATAGTGAAGTTGTCAGTTTCTCAACTTCCTCATAATCCTCGGACTTTTCTAGTCAAGAAATGTGTAGAGAAAGCTCTACCAAAAACTTCTCAGCAAAATCTTAGAGAGTTACTACAACTTGATGCATCGTTGGAAGAATTTGAAGATAAATCCTTGAGGATCAAAGTAACAAGACCCTAGTTCAAAGAACATGAAGGTACAGATGAATTCACAAGTGATCCTCTTGCACAACTAAGAAGAGAGTTGAAAGCCTTGAAGTTACAAAAAACCTTGCAAGAGGAAAAGGTTGCTCAGCAAGGAAGGGATGAAGCGCTAGATCTGTTGTGACAAGAGTTGGAGGAGCTTAGAATCCAAAAAGAATTAAAAACATCTATTTGGTGCACGATGTTGATATATTTAGGTAGTGATGTGTGTGAACACTCTAGGACCGCCAAGGCACTTTTTTCCCTCTTTAGGAGGCTTTTAACCATGACTTGTATATACGCCTATTAACCTAACGAGTTACTTACCTTTGTAAATTCTAGTGGTAATACATTCAGTATTGTGTGTTGTACTCCAAACTTCTTCTTCTTCCTTTTGGTGCTCACGTGCTTCCGTAGATGTCTAACTCCAACAATGACACTCCTCCAATTGTAGTCTCAAAATTGCACGAATTTTGGTGAGGATACTCAAGCTGTTTAAGATATCAAAATTGCTTCGCTCTGTGGTGCCGAAAGCAAGATCTGAGCTCGTTTCGGCCTTCAAACACAATATCATAGTGCTTGTGTAGGCTATTTTGTCTTTTTGTGCCAAATGTATATACCAATTTTGGTTCGCCAATATAAGCGTCTCGAAGTCTTCTACAGGTTTAGCAAAATTTGTCTGGGCAATTCTCTTCAACGTTTTGAGATACAATCAATTTTTCGCATCAAGGTATTTTAGTAATTGGTCATGGATGAAAGTAGTGATGTATTCCATATGTTGGTTGTTAAAGATAAGTTGGATGGTACTAACTTCCCATTATGGGCTTATATGATGCGACATGTATTGGTTGCAAAAGGACTATGGAATATTGTGCAAGGTGTTCAAAGACGTCCTGTTACACCTGCGAATACAGGTACTACAAATATAGGTATTGTGAATACAGGTACTGCAAACACTAGATAACTCACTTATGTAGACCGTTTTGAATGGTCTTCTTGATTCATATCAGAGTTTTGCGTCTACTCTTCATTTGATTATGAAAGGCAATCCAAATGCCTTGTCATTTGAGGAGTTAGTCTCTGTTCTATTGTGGCAAAACACCAGGTACTACAAATACAAGTACTACAAATACAGAATATAGGTACTACAAATACAGGTGTTGCGAATACAGGTACTGCAAACACCAGATAGCTCATTTGTGCATACCATTTTGAATGGTCTTCTTGATTCATATCAAAGTTTTGCATCTACTCTTCATTTGATGATGAAAGGCAATCCAAATGCCTTGTCATTTGAGGAGTTAGCCTCTGTTCTGTTGCAGGATGATCAGTTTAGGCAAAACAAGTCCATCATGCGTGTTACAAATCAAGCTTTCTTGGCTAGTTAGAAGGGCAAAGGTAAATGGAGATCATCTAGTAGCGAGCAGAAATCTGCAAATGCTGCACATTCAAAGAAGGAAGAAAAAGATGAGAAGAAATCAGAAAAGCATATTATTTTGCAAGTACTGTAAAGGAAATGATCATATCATAAAGAACTTTCCAAAATTGGATGCTAAAGAGGCAAAGAAGAAAGAGGTCGGAATGGTCGTTCAAGAGGCCTCTACACCAAAAACAGAGTCTGCTAATATTGTACAAGAAGAAGAATGGTTGTTTACTATTGTTTGCAATTTTGACCCATCTTCTCATGAGCAGTGCATGTTTGCAGTAGACTCAGATGTTTAGTACTTTGATAGTGGGGCGACCAAACATATTACCTTGCAGCGCAGTTTCTTACCAACTCCCATGATAGGATAAGAGGATTTTGACTACTGTTGATGGTAGTTCTTTCACTTTGTCAGATGCTTTACTTGTGCCAAGGATCAAGAAGAATCTATTATCAGTTTCAGCTTTAGCCAAGATTGTATTGGTTGTGAAATTTGTTGATGACAGATGTAGAATTCATGATCTATCAAATGGCGAAGAGATTATTGCTTCTGGCATTTTATGTCATGGGCTGTATAAGCTCATAGACTATGAAAGATTTGTGAATGATTCGGCATGTGTAGTACATGATTCTCAGGCTATGTCATACGCAAAGCTTTAACATGCATGCTCTGTTCATCCGAATTTTGCTAGTTTGCTACACTTGCAAAAATCTGAAATGGTGTCCTCTTTGCCGAAACTTGAGGCACCCGAAAAACATGTCTGTGAAGGCTGTATTTTGGGCAAAATACAGCATTCCTCATTCCAAAAGATGGTTCAGTTCAGGCTACTCAGAAATTGTAGCTTGCACATAGTGATGTCTGTGGTCCTATGCAAACACCCTCTTTTGGAAACTATCTTTACATCATGACTTTCGTTGATGATTTTTCGAGGCATGCATGGGTATATCCATTGAAAACAAAGTCTCAAGTGTTCATGTGCTTCAAATAGTTTTTGGTTTTGGCTGAAAATTTGTCAGCATGTAAAATAGGCACCCTCCATTCGAATTGAGGGGGGGAATATATGTCTTATGATTTTAATGCATTTTTGGTTGAACATGGGATAAAATACCACTGTATACTGCCTATTCACCTCAATAGAATGGAGTTGCTGAACGAAAGAATAGGTCACGCATGGAGATGGCAAGATGTATGGTCAAGAGTGAGACTTTACCACATAGTTTCTAGCTTGAGGTTGTTATGTGTGCAGCATATGTACTTAACAGATGTCCCACTAAAGCACTACCATTTATCACTCCATATGAGGATTGGCATGATCGGAGGCCATCTATTGCTCATCTACGTGTTTTTGGTTGTCTGCCATAGGCATTAGTGCCTGAACAACATAGCAAAAAATTGGATGATAAAGCAGTAAAATGTATTTTTGTTGGGTACAGTTGTGAAAGTAAAGGCTATCGTATGTATCATCCACATACCAAATGCATTTTGGTTAGCCGTGATGTTGATTTTGTGGAAGATGCTATTATGTTATTGCTTTCATGTACTAAGTTAGCTCCAAAGACATATATGATAGTTTCCACCCTCTTTTTATAGGTGGATAGTCTAGTGCTGGTCTTAATGAGGAAACTTCTCAACCTTTGTAGGTTTCATGTGATGATGTAGATCATTCCATTTCTTATGTAGATTTACATGATGCTCTTCTTCATGAGAGAGCTAATATTGAGCAAGCTAAAACTATGCTAAAATGTCTAGGGAAGACTTTGCGTGACAACAAATTAGATGCACCTCTATCATATCGTACTCATTCAAGCTCTCATAGTGCCTCTTTTGCATCAGATTGCTATGCTATGGTTGTGTCTAGTTTGTGTGGTGAGAAAGAGCCTATTTCGTTTGATGAAGCACAAAATTCAGAAAATTGGATGCCTGTTATGCAATCTGAATATGATGCTATCATGAAAAATGGTACCTAGTCTTTATGTGACTTGCATCCTGGCAAGAAGGCCATTGGCACAAAGTGGGTATACAAGTTGAAGTGTAAGCCTGATGGAATAGTTGATAGGTATAAGGCCTAACTTGTTGCAAACGGTTATGTGCAGGAAAGAGGCATTGATTTTGATGAGACCTTTGCATCTACATGCCGTATGACTATTGTTCATAGCATCTTTGCACTTGCAGCTCATCATGGTTGGAATGTACATTAGTTGGACATTAAAACTACATTTCTGAATGGTGACTTGCATGAAGAAGTGTATGTTTTTCAACACCGTGGCTTTGTGCAGAAAGGGCATGAAAACCAAGTGTGCAGGTTAAAGAAGGCCATTATATGGTTTAAAGCAAGCACTACATGCTTGGTATGAAAAGATACATGCATATTTGATTGCACATGGTTTCGAGAATATTCCAAGAGCACCTTATATGTTAAGTGTGCTAATGATGTATTTCTGATCATTGTGGTGTATGTTGATGACATGTTGCTCACTGGTCCTCATGACTAGCATATTGCTGATTTTAAGGCTGATTTGCATGCCTCATTTGAGATGTCCGATTTGGGTCATTTGCATCATTATTTGGGCATTCAATTTATGCATGTTGATGGTGGAAAGGCTTTATGTCAAACAAAATATATTGACACATTATTGCAACATTTTGGCCTTGAAGATTGTAAGCGTATTGCCACTCCTATGGAGATAGGTTTACCATTGAGTCTTCATGATGCTAGAGATGCATTTTGATGTTATTCTCTATCAGGGTGTTGTTGGATGCTTGATTTACTTATGCATTACGCCGCCAGATATTCAGTTTGTTATCTCACAAATGAGTAGGTTTATGCATTTCCCAGGACTCAAGCATTGGCAGGTGGTTAAGCACATCTTTCACTTCTTGAGTTGTACCCAGCTACTTGGAGTGTTTTATCTCAAGGGGGGATCACTACTGCTAGATCTGCATGCTTTTCTGACAATGATTGCACTGGTTTCTATGACACTTGTGTGTCCACTAGTGGTTTTTACTTCATGCTTGGTAGCTCATGCATATCTTGGTTGAGCAAGAAGCAGCCGACTGTGGCCACTTCTAGTTGTAAGGCTGAAAATTTCACAACGGTTGTTGAGTGTGTGTGGCTCAAATGCCTTATGGCTGATTTGGGTGTTGGTCAGTCTTCTTCCACCACCATCTTCATTGATAGTCAGAGTGCATTGGCAGTTGCGAGGAACCCTGTGTTCCATGCTCGCACTAAGCATATTGAGGTGAATTATCATTATGTTCGGGAGAGGTTCTCTTTTGCGGAGATAAGATTGGCATATGTGCCCAGACAGGAGAACATTGTGGGCCTTTTCACAAAGGCTCTGCCTAGGGAGAAATTTGAAGCTTTCTACAAAGCTTTGGGCTTATTTCCTTTTGTGGAATGATTTCCACATAGCTTCACACTTCCTTATACATGAGTGCCAGCTCCTTGTGCACCACATCACTCCCAGGGAGGATTTGTTGATATATTTAGGTAGTGATGTGTGTGAACACTCTAGGACCGCCTGGCCACTTTTTTCCTTCTTTAGGAGGTTTTTTCCCGCGGCTTGTATATACACCTATTGCCATGAAGGGCTAATTATCTTTGTACATTCTAGTGGTAATACATTCACTATTGTATGTTATGCTCCAAACTTCTTCTTCTTCCTTGTGTTGTTTGCGTGCTTCTGCAGACGTCTAACTCCAACACACAATATGTAAGAAATCAAGACATTCTTCTCAAGGTTGTCCAAAGAGTTTGGTGTGTCAATTTTGTGGAAAATCAGGCCATGAAGCAAGATATTGCTATTTTCTCAAGGGTATGCAAGCAAATTGGGCATCACCATGTGTATTTTTACATCATCCCCTATTACCAACTCCAAGATTTCAAGTCAAAAGCATGTACACCACTACTCAGGTAAACTCCTCTGATGAAAGACAACCTTCATTTAGAAGACTAACTCATCCTATCATGTGCTATAGATGTGGCGAATGTGGGTATTTTCAAGGAAAATGATCCCTCCCAGAAGCGTCTCCACCTTGCAAGTATTTTCGAGATACAATGGATCATTATTCAAAGGAGTGTCCAAAGTAGAAGGCTTCTACAGTAGATCAGCTCCATCCTACCAAGTCAATTTTATCTTTGTCAATAAGGGAAAGCAACTAGCAATTCATTCAAGTAAGAGAGAAGAGAACAACACTCTTAATTATCCAGGTATCCAATCTTCTCCTATACACTCACACTTATGTGAGAAAGAGGACCCGAGTATGTGTCATGCTCTTGGAGAAATTGGATGATTTCTTCAAGCCAATCATCCTGGCCAATTTAGACAATTTTTTCCACCTAATGAAGTTGACCCATTTTTTAAAAATGGTCAAGTTATTGAAGTCGACTTAAAAGATGGGCATGTGACTAAAACTTGACCAACTTTGTGAAAATGACCACATTTATGAAGTAGACCAATTTTTGGGAAATGGTCAACTTGAAGTTGCCCAACTTTTTAAAAATAGCCTACTTAACAATGGTCAACTTTTTGAAGTCGTCTTATTCTCCCAAAGCAACCCAATTCAAGAAAACGGACGATTTTTGAAGTCCAATCATTTTCCTGGATTCATGCCGCTCCACTAAGTGATCTTGATCTACTTCATGGAGATGTTTCCCTACACAACTACGGACCAGAAAAGGAAACCCCAAGCTATGCTCCAGAGTTTCAACCTGTGTCACAACAGAGAGAAGAAGGGAATCAAGAACTCAATGCCAACACATCTTTCAGCCCATGTCCTGAAGCTAAATTGGTGGCATTGCAAGAAATGGATCAAGAACAAGGTGTGTAGACTAGAGCTCAAAAAAGAAAGCAGAAGCAAGGGTCCTGCAAGAAAAAGAGTCAAGTAGAAGTTTCAACCTGTGTCACAACAGAGAGAAGAAGGGAATCAAGAACTCAATGCCAACACATCTTTCAGCCCATGTCCAGAAGCTAAATTGGTGGCATTGCAAGAAATAGATCAAGAACAAGGTGTGTAGACTAGAGCTCAGAAAAGAAAGCAGAAGCAAGGGTCCTGCAAGAAAAAGAGTCAAGTACAAAAAATTCTAAAGTTTTGCAGGAAATAGACAAGGCTTTTGAAGAGGCAATGAGGGAACTTCATTCAACTAACGAACCTCGTCTAGATTTTCCAATACCATCCATCATCAAAACTGAGGAAATATTAAAAAACATTTTCTAGCAGGTATCATTGTATGATCTATTAAGATTGGATGAAAGATTTAGAAGTGAAGTGATAGTGATCATAGAGACATTGTCTCCTCCAAAAGTGCTTGCAATAAGTGGTGGGCACACCCCAATGAACTTGATGAGATCTTCATTTTCAGAGAACTTCACAAAGGTATCAAGCAACTCTCTAACCGACTTCAAGAGTCCATTTCTATCAGTCACTATTTATGGAATAACTATAAATGGAGTAATAATCGATGGAGGTCCGGGCATAAATCTCATGCTCGATTTTACCCTTAAATTACTAGGACTCCAACTTTTAGGTGAAGCAAAGTTCACAATAACCTTGGCTGACCAAAGTCATGTTAAACCTCTTGGTATTGTAGAAAAGTACCTGTAGAGATGGATAGTTTGACCTTCTCTTTCGATTTTGTTGTGTTAAATCTACCACAGGTCAATGGAGGCTTTTGTCTACTCATAGGGAGGTCATGGCTAAGGCACATTCAAGCAATGCACGATTGGGGAAATGATACCATTCTGGTTAAGCTACTAGGGCAAGTACAAAAACAACTACATTTAGATCAGAGAGGGTCTCATGGAGGTAATGCTTATTCTTTCTCTATTCTTGAAGAACAACACATTCCTATCATGGATGCATGTAATGAAATCAAAATAAATGATGACCAAGATCTTTTGGAATTGATGGAAGCCTATCCATGTTATGGCATGTCTATTGGTGAAGGGGAGTCTGAACAGGTAGAAACTCTTGGGCTTGGAGAATCGATCATGGACTTCAAGAGGGGAAAGAAAGGAGTTTGGAAGGATTTGAACCAAGGAAAGGAGAAAGGAGCACTAGTAAACGACTTATCTATACCATCTGGCATACAATGGATGCAAGAGCTTTCACCTTCATGGATGCAGGAAAAGGAATCAAAGATCAACATAGAGGAATCTCCCGCCTATCCACGACACATTTTTGAAGACCAAAACGAAGAATCAACCATGATATTTCAACCTGTCAGGCAAGCCAACCTTGGAAATGATGGACATTCACAACTAATCTTACTAGAAACATGTCTTTGTGATCATCCATCCTTGTTGCATCAAGTAACCACTTTCATGCGAAATTTCAAGGATGTGTTTGCATGGAGCTACCATGACTTAGCAAGAATTCCTATTTGTTGATATATTTAGGTAGTGATGTGTGTGAACACTCTAGGACCGCCGAGGCACTTTTTTCCCTCTTTATGAGGTTTTTTTCCCCTGGCTTGTATATACGCCTATTGCCCTAATGAGCTACTTATCTTTGTACATTCTCTAGTAATACATTCAGTATTGTGTGTTGTGCTCCAAGCTTCTTCTCCTTCCTTGTGTTGTTCACGTGCTTCCGCAGATGTCTATCTCCAACAATTGGTATCAAAGCAGGTCGTCGCTTCATCTAGGGCACCATTGACACTCCTCCGTTTGCAGTCTTAGAATCGCACAAATTTTGGTGAGCATACTCAACCTATTTCCAAGATCAAAACAGCTTCCCTGTGTGGTGTTGAAATCGTGATTTGAGATCTTTTCGACCTCTAAACACACTATCGTAGTGCTTATGCAAGCTATTTCATATTTTTGTGCCAAAGGTACATACTAGTTTATGTTCTCCAGTATAAGCATCTCGAAGTCTGCTATAGGTCTAGCAAAATTCGTCTCGGTAGTTCTATTCAACTTTTTGAGATACAATCAATTTTTTGCATCAAGGTATTTTAGTCACTGGCCATGGCTAAAAGCAGTGATGTATTCTGTATGTTGGTTGTTGAGGATAAGTTGGATGGTACCAACTACCCGTTATGTGCTTATATGATGCAACATGTGTTGGTTGCAAAAGGACTGTGGAACATTGTGTAGGGTGTCGAAAAACATCCTATCACACCTGCAACTGTTAGAACTGCAGGTACTGAAGCTGACGCAGAAGGTGTCGTGTTGTGGTTTCTGTTGTGCCTACTGTAGAGCAGATTCGTTGGGATGGCAGAGATGCCCAGGAACATGCATTGATAGCTTTGTCTGTCAAACGTACCATTATTCCTCACATTCGCTCTTGCAGAACAACTAAGGATGCTTGGGATACACTTACCACATTGTACCAAGCTAGGAATGAGGCTCGTGTTGCTTACCTCCAAAAACAGTTGGAGAGTGAGAACATAAAATAAGGTGATTCAATGGAAAGTTTCCTAACAAAGATCAAAGACTTGAAGGAACATTTGATTTCTGTTGATGAGGTTATACCAGATAGCTCACTTGTGCAGATCGTTTTGAATGGTCTTCCTCATTCATATAAGAGTTTTGCTTCTACTCTTCTGTTGATGATGAAAGGCAATCCCAATGCCTTATCATTTGAGGAGTTAATCTCTGTTCTGTTGCAGGAAGATCAGTCCAGGCAGAACAGGTCCATTATGTGAGTTGGAGATCAAGCTTTCTTCGATAGTCAGAAGGGCAAAGGAAAATGGAGCTCTTCAACTAGTAAGCAGAAATCTTCTAATTCGGCATATTCGAAGAAGGAAGATAAAGATGAGAAGAAATCAAAAAAGCAAAAATTGTTTTGTAAGTACTGTAAAGGGAATGATCATATCATAAAGAACTGTCCAAAACTGGCTGCTAAAGAGGCAAAGAAGAAAGAGGCTGGAATGGTTGTTGCAGAGCCCTCTACACCAAAAATAGAGTCTCTTAATCTTGTGCAGGAAAAAGAAAGGGCTTTTACTATTGTCTGCAATTTTGACCCATCTTCTCATGAGTAGTGCGTGTCTGCAGTAGACTCAAATGTTTGGTATTTTGACAGTGGGGCAACCAAACATATTACCTCGCAACGTAGTTTCTTCTCTTCACTTGAGCCTGCCCCTACAGGGAATACTGTTACATGCACCAACAACTCCTCTGATCCTGTTATGGGAGTTGGTAAGATCATTTTGAATATTGTTCATGGTAGTTCTTTCACTTTGTCAGATGCTTTATTTGTGTCAGGGATCAAGAAGAACCTGTTATCATTTTCTGCATTAGCCAAGATTGGCTTGGTTGTGAAATTTATTGATGACAGGTGTACAGTTCATGATCTATCATATGGCGATGTGATTATTGCTTCTGGGATTTTATGTCGTGGGCTGTATAAGCTCATAGACTATGAAAGATCTGTAAATGATTTGGCATGTGTAGTAAATGATTCTCAGGCTATGTCAGATGCAAAGCTTTGGCATGCATGCTTTGGTCATCTGAATTTTGCTAGTTTGCTATGCCTATAGAAATCGGAAATGGTGTCCTCTTTGCGCAAACTTGAGGCACCTAGAAAACATGTTTGTGAAGGCTGTATTTTGGGCAAAATGCAACATTCATCCTTTCCAAAAGATGGTTCAGTTCGGGCTACTCAAAAATTGCAGCTTGTACATAGTGATGTATGTGGTCCTATGCAGACACCTTCTTTTGGGAATTATTTACTTCGTGACTTTCATCGATGATTTTTCCAGGCATGCATGGGTATATCCATTGAAGGAAAAGTCTGAAGTGTTCATATGCTTCAAACTGTTTTTGGTTTTGGCTGAAAATCTGTCAGCATGTAAAATGGGGACCCTCCGTTCTGATCGAGGGGGGCAATATATGTCTTCTGATTTTAATGCAAATCTGGCTGAACATGGGATAAAACACCAGTGTACAATGCCATATACACCTCAACAAAATGGAGTTGCTGAACGAAATAACAGGTCACTCATGGAGATGGCGAGGTGTGTGGTTAAGAGTCAAGCTTGACCACATAGTTTCTGGCTTGAGGCTGTCATGTGTGCAGCATATGTACTTAACAGGTGTCCCACTAAAGTGCTGCATTTTATCACTCCATATGAAGCTTGGGATGATCGCAAGACAAATGTTGCTCATCTGCGTGTTTTTGGTTGTTTTGCATATGCATTAATGCTTGAACAACATCGCATAAAATTGGATGATAAAGCAGTAAAATGTATTTTTGTTGGGTATAGTTCTGAAAGTAAAGACCATCGTCTGTATCATCCACAGACTAAACGCATTCTGGTTAGTCGTGATGTTGTTTTTGTGGAAGATGTTATTCAACCATTGCTTTCATGTACTAAGGAGACATGTGTTAGCTCCAAAGACATGTATGATACTTTGATGCCTCTTTCTACAGGTGGACAGTCTAGTGTTGGTCCTAATGAGGCAACTTCTCAACCTTTGCAGGTTTCATGTGATGATGCAGATCATTTCCATTTCTGATGTAGATTTACATGGTGCACTAGTTGATGAGAGAGTTGATATTGAGCAGGCAAAAACTATGCCAAAATGGTTGGTGCAGACTTTGTGTGATAACAAATTAGATGCACCTCTGTCATATCGTATTCGTTCAGATTCTCATAGTGCCTCTTTTGCATCAGATTGCTATGCTATGGCTGCATCTAGTCTCTGTGATGAGAATGAGCCTGTTTCATTTGATGAAGCACAAAATTCAGAAAATTGGATGGCTACTATGCAATCTGAATATGATGCAATAATGAAGAATGGTACTTGGTCTTTATGTGACTTGCCTCCTGGCAAGAAGGCCATTGGCACTAAGTGGGTATACAAGCTGAAGTGTAAACGTGATGGTACATGCCGTATGACTACTGTTCGGAGCATTTGTGCACTTTGCAGCCCATCATGGTTGGAATGTACATCATTTGGACATTAAAACTACATTTCTAAATGGTGATTTGCATGAAGAAGTGTATGTTTTTCAGCCCCATGGCTTTGTGCAGAAAGGGCATGAAAACCAAGTGTGCAGGTTACAGAAGGCATTATATGGTTTAAAGCAAGCACCACGTGCTTGATATGAGAAGATACATGCCTATCTGATTGCACATGGTTTTGAGAACAGTCCAACTGAAAGCACCTTATATGTTAAGCGTGCTAATGATGTGCTTCTGATTATTGTTGTCTATGTTGATGACATGCTGCTCACTGGTCCTATTGAGAAGCATATTATTGATTTTAAGGCTGATTTGCATGCCTCATTTGAGATGTTTGATTTACGGCATTTGCATCATTATTTGGGCATTCAGTTTATGCACATTGATGGTGGAATGGCTTTGTATCAAACAAAATATATTGACACATTATTGCAGCGTTTTGGCCTTGAAGACTGTAAGCCTATTGCCACTCCTATGGAGATAGGTTTACGATTGAGTCTTCATGATGTTGGAGATGCATTTTATGTTGTTCTCTATCAGCAGGCTATTGGAAGCTTGATTTACTTATGTATTACTCGACCAGATATTCAGTTTGCTGTCTCACATATGAGCAGGTTTATGCATTGCCTAGGAGTCAAGCATTGGCAGGCGGTTAAGCATATCTTTTGCTACTTGAGTGGTACTCGGATACTTGGGTTGTTTTATCCCAAGGGGGATCACTACCGCCAGATTTGCATGCTTTTTCTTACTTTGATTGGGCTGGTTGCTATGACACTCGTGTGTCCACTAGTGGCTTTTGCTTCATTCTTGGTAGCTCATGTATATCTTGGTTGAGCAAGAAGCAGCCTACTCTGGCCACTTCCAATTGTGAAGTTGAGTATAGGGAAAATTTCACAGCTACTGTTGAGTGTGTGGCTAAGACGCCTTATGGCTGATTTGGGTGTTGGTTAGAATTCTGCCACCACCATCTTCATTGATAGTCAGAGCACATTGGCAGTTGTGAGGAACCATGTGTTCCATGCTCGCACTAAGCACATTGAGGTGCATTATCACTATGTCAGGGAGAGGTTCTCTGCTGGGGAGATCAGCTTGGCATATGTGCCCACGCAAGAGAACACTGCAAACCTTTTAACAAAGGCTCTGCCCAGGGAGAAGTTTGAAGCTTTCCGCAAAGCTTTGGGCTTACTTCCTTTTGTGGAGTGAACTTCACATAGCTTGGCACTTCCTTATACATGAGTGCTAGCTACTTGTTCACTGCATCACTCCCAGGGGGGATTTGTTGATATATTTAGGTAGTGATGTGTGTGAACACTCTAGGACCGCTAGGGCACTTTTTCCCTCTTTAGGAGGTTTTTTCCCCCGGCTTGTATATACGCCTATTGCCCTAATGGGCTACTTATCTTTGTACATTCTCTAGTAATACATTCAGTATTGTGTGTTGTGCTCCAAGCTTCTTCTCCTTCCTTGTGCTGTTCGCATGCTTTCGTAGACGTCTATCTCCAACACTATTCATCTTGGAGAGCATTCTATTCCATTGTTTCATGATGCTAAGCTAGTAAGAGGAAGGATTTATTGACTTAATCCAAAGTATGAAGAAGCAATCAAAAAATAAATAGAAAATCTAGAGGAAGCAAGGATCATTGTCCCAGTGGAGCGTTCAGAATGGTTATCATCGATGGTAATAGTCCAAAAGAAGCAATGAAACAAGATTCATGTCTTTGTCGATTTTAGGGCTCTCAACAAGGTTTCTATTTCTGATGGGTTTCCAACCCCATTTTTAGAAAAAATTTTGGAAGATGTGGCTGGTCATGTTTTATACAGTTTCACGGACGGGTTTAGCAGATACATCCAAGTGTTCATCCATCCAAATGACCAAGCAAAAATTGCATTTTTAACACCTTGGGGTACATATGTATACACAAAAATGTCTTTTCGATTATGCAATGCTCTTGCCTCTTTCAATCAAGTGGTTTACTCAATATTTTGATCATTGTTGTCAAAATTCTTGAGAACCTTTATGGATGACTTCTCCACCTTTTCAGGCACTGGATGTTCTACTTCAGTGGAAAACTTCACTGATCATCTTTGTGAATTGGAACAAGTTTTTAGTGCTTGCAAGGAAGCCAAATTGAAGCTCAATCCAAACAAATGTCACTTTTTGGTGATCAAAGGGACACTCTTAGGTCACATCGTCTCAGAAAAATGTATGGCTACCGATCCTGACAAAATCAGAGGAATACTACATATCCCTAAACCTATTAATGCAAAAGAAATTCAGAGTTTCTTAGGACATGCCGGCTATCACTGCAAGTTCACAAAAATGTATAATGAAGCCCCTCTCTAGGCTCATTAGCAAAACCATACCCTTTCAATGGATTGAAGTAGAAGAAAATGCATTTACCCTTCTAAAAACCAAACTCATCATAACACCTATTTTAGAAGTACTAATGCTACCTTCCACATTCATGTGGATGCAAGTTCTACAGCAGTAGGAGCCATGGTCACACAACGGAGCAAAGAACATAAATTGATTGACCCATTTACTATGCTAGCAGAATTTTAACTAAAGAAGAACGCAACTATAGTACTACTAAGAGAGAAGCACTTGCTATTGTTTTTGCTCTCAAAAATTTTCATCATTATTTATTGGGAATTCACTTTACTGTCATCACCGATCATCAAGCAATCAAATATTTTCTAAACAATCCAAACATCTATGGAAGAGTGTGGAGGTGGCTACTCTTAGTCCAAGAATTCAACTTTGAACTAGTTCAATGACCTATGAAGCACCATGTGATGAAAGATCACCTCTCAAGGATTAAAGGATATCTAGAACCACATAGAGATGTAGAAGACAACCTCCCAAATCAGTCTTTATTTCAAGTAAGCACTTACCCTACGTGGTACCAGGACATTCATCATTTGTTAACCATGAGAACCTGCCCGCCAAATCTCACATCACTAGAACAGAGAAGATTGCTCCTAAAAAGTAAGAATTTTTCAATCATTCAAAATACTCTTTTTCAAGTAGGACATGATGAGATGTATAGGAGATGCATCCTACCACATGAAGTACAACGTCAAATACTAGAAGAAGCCCATGGAGGAATGACCACATGCCATTATCGAAGTCACATAATAGCACATCGGATCTTACATGGAGAACTATAGTGGCCTTATCTTTTTTGAAATGCAACACAGTATGCAAAGACATGTGACACCTGCCAACATTGTGCACCAAAACCAAGTAAGCTCAACAACCAACCCTTGCAAATTTCTTTATCATGGAGACCATTTGAGAAATGGGGATTAGATTATGTGGTGCCAATCTATCCCATCACTTCTCCCTCAAGTGTGAAGTACTTGTTGGTGGCCACTGATTATGCCACCAAATGGGCAGAAGTTCTAGCAACAAAAGATTGCACTTCTCACATGGTAGCCACTTTCTTATATGAAAATATTTTCTGCAGGTATGGTTGTCCAATTGAAGTTACCAATGATCAAGGATCTCACTTCATCAACAAAACCCTAATTGAAATATTTATGAAGTACAAAATTTTCCACAAAAAGTCATGTGCATATTACCCATGAGCCAATGATCAAGTGGAAAGCACAAACAAGGTACTCATATCTCTCTTCCAATTAGTATATGGTCTTCAAGCAGTAGCTCCATTAGAATTTTTAAAAGGTTCGAGCAGAGTGGGATATCCAAGAATTGATAGTTTGCAAGTCATAACTAACATCAATATGAATAGATTACATCAACTAGAGGAAAAGAGGACAATTGCAAATTCAACTCGCAAAAGAACGGAGCAAAAACCATGGCACAATAGAAATCTGTGGAAGACGAAAATCAAGAAAGAATGGTTGGTCTTGCTATATTGACCAAGCTTTAACAACAGAAAAGAAAAGAAGTTATCCACGGGTTGGATGGGTCCTTACAAGGTAACCAAGATCTTTCCTCAAGGGGTAGTACATCTCTCCACTCTTGAAGGAAACCAAATTCCTTTGGTAAACCATTACTGTCTCAAACCTTACCAATACTAATAATGAGATATTGAATCACTAGTAGATATTGTGTACATACTAGCATCCCTTCTTTTATGCACTATTAGACTTACTCTAGTTGGAATCAATAAAACCCATCAAACCCATCATGGTGTAAGAGTTTACCCACAACTGTGTATAAATTAGACTCTTCCCAAACAAATCTAGGACTGAACGAGTCTAGCATAAAAGTCACCTATTTCTTGAGAAATATCAATCAAACTCCAAGAACAATATTACCTAGATCACTATTTTGCACAAAAGTTGACTACTTAAGCAAATCAATATTTATACCTCATCACAAAAGTAGACTACTTAGTTGGTAATGATGGTGGATAGCATTAGATGTTTCTTTCTACTTTGTATTGGAAATCTTTTGTTCTAGTTACTTCCTCTTGTACGAAGCATGTGTCTCATTTTACTTGCAAATATCACCATTTTTTTCATATTATCTTTCACTTATATTATTTCCAAAAACAGAAAAGAAAAAAAAAGCGAAAGAAAAGAAAAGAAAAAAGGAGAGGTGAAGAAAGAAAGAAGAAAAGGAAGGAAAAAAAAAAGAGAGAGAAAAAGAAAAGAAAGAAGAAAAAAGAGTATTATTTTTCTCTGAGGATGGAGAATGTCTAAGTGGTGGGCAACTTGTAGTAGGGTACTTTGATACACCCTTAAATAATGTATTTTATGTTTTGCTTTTCAAGATGCAGAAGCCAAGTACAAGAAAAGTTACCTCGATTTTGAGCAAGAGGAGAAGCAAAAGAAGCAAAGAGCAATAAAATGAAGAAGAGGGCATCTAGCTCAATTCCCAATTTCCTACTTCACCAATTTCCTAAGTTGCCTAATTTCCCATTTCACCAATTTCCTAAGTTGCCTAATTTCCCATTTCACCAATTTCCTAAGTTGCCTATTTTCCCATTTCACCAATTCAGTGAGTTTCTTAATTTCCCATTTCATCAATTTCCTAAGTTGACTAATTTCCCATTTAACCAATTTCCTAAGTTGCCTAATTTCCCATTTCACCAATTTCCTAAGTCACCTATTTTTCTCATTTCACCAATTTTATAAGTTGCCTAATTTCCTAAGTTCACCAATTCCCTCAGTATTCTAAATTCCTAAGTTGACCAATTTCTCAAAGTAGTCTATTTCTTTTAGTTGTTTTTTTTATAGAAGTTAGTTGACTTATCTCAAAAGTTCACCATTTTTATGAAATTATTCTACTTACTTCAAAACTAGTCTATTTTTTAAGAAAATGGTCTACTTTTGATTTAGTCTACTTTTTTACTTGAAAAAAGTGACTAAATTTCCCAAATTTGCATATGGTCTAAATTTTCAACCACTTGCACGTGGAGGACTCATGGATGGTGGATGGTGCCAAATACTAGAATTTGGAAGATAATGATGGTGCAGGTAAAGTGGACCAATAAGGAATTTTCTAGAGTACCAAAATTGTTAGAGATCCTACCAAAGAAGAAACTAATTTTGCCCCTTTTGCTACCCTTCACTCCCAGAAAAACTATATAAGGAGACCTCTCCATCAAAGAAGGATAAGCTCAAGAGACTCATGGAAGATTGCATAGCTTAAGCATTGCCTTCCCTTTGTGTGCATAGAGCTCTTAGCTTACCACTAGTGCCTCACTTGGTAGAATTGGAATCAGCTGGATTGGCACTCTGAGTGAGTAGTGGGCAAGCAGTGATTGGTCATTCTTCTCTTGAGTAGCTAGTGGGAGACTATAGTTTTGATACTGTATGCTTAGAAAATTGAAGTCGAGCATTTTGAGTGAAGGTGTATGCTTATGTCTCCTATTGATTGCCCAAAGTTTGTATAATCCTCTGTTGAGCTGTTTATACTCATAGTTTTAGCTTCTTTCTCTCATTTCACTATGTGTCGTCGTGTATGCTATTTTTTTCCCTATTGAGTCCTCAAATTGCAATGCACGATGCATATTTCACTTAAGAGGACACACCACATTGAGCATATATATCGAGAAATTGATCAACAACTACCTAAATATATCAACACTCAGTTTGAAATTTCAATCTGAGGTGATTTCCGCCTCTGAACCCACTATCATGATGAGTATGCAGGCAATTTCCTCCTTTTGTATGAAACATATATACATTTTTCTATCTTCGAGTACAAGCACCTCGAAGTCTAGTACAAGTTTAGTAGAGCTCAACATGATTTTTCTATTCAACTTTTCGAAATACATTCATTTTTTTTGCATCAAGGTATTTAGTCACTGGCCATGGTTGAGAGCAATGATGTATTCCATATGTTGGCTATTGAGGATAAGTTGGATGGTACAAATTACTCATTGTGGGCATACATGATGCATCATGTATTGGTAGCAAAAGTGTTATGAAATATTGTGTAGGGTGTTGAAAAATGTCTTTCTACACCTACGAATATAGCTATTGAAGGTGATGCAGATGGCATTGAAGATGATGATTTTGAAATGTATGTCTCTATTGTGGTTATTGTTGCACCTACTACAGATAAACTTCATCATGATGGTAGAGATACTCAAGCACATGCATTGATAGATTTTTTGTCAAACATGCCATTCCTTCACATTCACTCTTGCAATGAAGTCTTGCCAAATAGTTCACTTGTGCATACTATTCTTAACAATCTTCCATATTCATATCAAAGTTTTGCTTTTAATCTTCAATTGAAAGGCAATCCAAATACCTTAACATTTGAGGATTTAGTTTTGTATTTTGTTGCAGGAAGAGCAAAGGAAAATGGAACTCATCTACCAGTAAGCAAAAATTTGCTAATGTTGCACAATCAAAGAAGGAAGACAAAGGCAATAAGAAAACAGAAAAAGTAAAAACAGTTTTGCAAATATTATAAGGAAAATGATCATCTCATAAGATTCATCCTAAATTAGCTACAAAAGAGGCAAAGACGAAAGATACTGGAATGGTTGTTGTAGAGGCCTCTACACCTAAAAGAGAGTCTCTTAATCTTGTTGGGAATGAAGAATGAGAATTTACTATTCTTTTCAGCTATGAACCATCCTCTCATGAATAGTTTATATCTATAGTAGATTCAGATATTTGGTGCTTTGATAGTGGGGTATCCAAACATATGACCTCACAAAATAGTTTCTTTAGTTTACTTGAGCCTACCCCTATAGGGAATACTCACATGTGCTAAGAACTCCTCTTATCCTATAATGGGAGTTGGTAAGATCATTCTGACTACTGGTGATGGTAGTTATTTCACTTTGTTAGATGCTTTAGATGTGCCAAGGATCACGAAAATGTTATTGTTAGTTTTAGCATTGTTCAAGATTGGCTTTGGTTAACAAATTTGTTGATGACAGATGTATAATTGATGATCTCTCAAATGGTGATGTCATTATTACATCTGACATTTTATGACGAACTCTATAAGCTCATCGACTATATAAAATTTGTGAATGATTCAGCATGTGCAGTTCAAGATTCTCATGCTATCTCATATGCAAAGCTTTGGCATGCACGCTTTGGTCATATGATTTTTTGTAGTTTGATATGCCTACGGAAACCCAAAATGATGTCATCTCTAACCAAACTTGAGGCACCTTGTAAACATGTCTAAGAAGGTTGTATTTTGGGGAAAATGCAATGTTCATCCTTCCCAAAAGATGGTTCAGTTTGAGCTACTAGTCCTATGGAGATATCTTCTTTTGATTACGACCTTTACTTTGTGAGTTTTTCTATGATTTCTCAAGGCATGCATGGCTGTATCCATTGAAAGAAAAATCCAAAGTGTTATGTGCTTCAAAAAAAATGTGCTTATGGTTGACAATGTTTCAGCATGTGAATTGGGCACCCTCTATTTTGATCCAAGGGGAATATTGTTAGAAGTGTGGTAGGTTCAATAAATCAATCACACGTAAAATCAAGAATCTACCAACATCTAACATAATGTTAGACCATTAGATACTTGAACTTGATCAAGAGGGATAAATAAAATGGAGAGAGATAAGAAGTCAATTATGAAAGTGTAGCATCTTAGTGCTACTACACACTTCAATTGCAACATGTGTGTATGATACACAAATAGAATGTAGGTTGAATCTAAGGGTGTTGCTTATAGAAGTTGATTGAAAAGGTTCCTATGAGCTCTATAATGTGAGTGAATATATTCAAAAATATGGATAAAGACTATTCCAAATAGTCAAGATAGCAAACCCATGATTGAAATTAGGAATTCTCTTATGTAGAGTAGAAGCAGTAGTTCCTCCTAGAGTTGATATAATAGGAAAGGCCTTGTACAATAATAGCACAAGTAGAAACCCTAAAGTAGAAACTAGAACCCTCTAGAATCGGCACACACACAAAGGATGTGTGAAGATGAACAAGGTTGGTTATCCCCAAACTCATTCAAATCTGCATGTACTCCTCCTATTTGAGTCTTCCTTGAGTTCTCCTTGAGTCCTTCTAGCTCATAACCCAAGATCTTAGCTAAACTAGCTTGTAGATCCTTGATCTTGATGGATGATTGATAGGGCACTTTTCTCCTTATATGGTAGTGGAAGATCCTCCAAAAAAGCACCCACACCTCCAATAAAGCAAGACACATGGATGAAAAGCAAGGCGTTCAACGTTTGAGCTTGCTTTTGGTAAAAAGCTACCTGAAAAGCATTATGAAAAGTAGAATTATGGTTTAGCTTTTGAGGGTCAATCTAGAACCAAATGGTACAATATTGTATATCATTGAAAAGCTCTCAACAAGTAGTTTCCAATGATGCAATAAAATGTTTCTGTATTTTTCCCATGATAAGCCTCATAAGGTATAATGGCTTTTAAAGATTTTGTGGAGGACCTGTTAAGAATGTGGTTTGTTGTAGGTACTGTATTAAACCAAAATTTAAGTGAAACTTTCTTAGAGGACATTTACAATGCATCATTTCAACAAGTGTCATATTCTTCCTCTCGGCAACACCATATTGTTCTGACTATAGGCAATAATTAGTTGATGAGAGATTCCTTTGTCTCCTAGAAAATACTTGAAGTCTTTTGACAAATACTCTCCTCCTTTGTCACTTCTCAAAATCTATATTTTTGGCTAAGATTCATTCTTAACCATAGTTCAAAAATTCTTAAATATCAAGTATACTTTTGACTTTGTTTTAAGACCAAAAACCCATTAATATCTAGAAAAATCATCTATGAATGTTACAAAATATCTGAGTCCTTGAATAGAATTTGCCCTCATACCATTCACATTTGAATGTATGATCTGCAATTTCCTAGTAGCTATGATGTATCCATGCTTCTTGAAATGTAGCTTGTGCATCTTTCCTTCAAGATATCCTTCACATGCTTCTACATCATCTAGTAAAGCAAGAGTGGGAAGGATCTCCACTATACCTTGATCTTTGATGTGCTCAAGAGCTGTGTATATGATATGAACAAATCTAGCATTCTATAACTTCATGTTTTCCTTAGGTATTGATGACCTAGCAACATTTGAATGACTATTTTTTTATGGATAGAAAATTCTTCTTCATTTTTGATACATATAGAACATTAGAAATAGTGAAGTTTCCTCCAACTCTTGATTTTAGGTTTACTTCTCCAACACCAACAATGTCTAGATCATGACCATCCCCTATTGTCATCCTTCTTCCTATTGAGTTAGTAAGGGTAGAAATAACCTTCTTACAACATGTCATATGCTTAGTAGTATTGGAATCAAATATCCAAGGATCTTTTGAGACTGCATGTACTACTACTTGACCAAAGGCTATCTCTTCAATACAGACATGTGCATATGGTTCTTCAGTTGAAGACTTAAGCTTTGAAATTTCTTCAACATTGTTTCTCGATGATTTGTTCTTCTCATTAAAGATCCTCTTTTTGTATTCTACTATGTAATGCCCATGTTTCATGTAGTAGTAGCATTCTTCTTTCTCTAAGGTGGATGTAGTAGAAGTTGCCTTCTCTTTTGGATTTGGAAGTATTGGAATTGGATATAGTAGAAGAAATAGTTGAAGACTTTGAAGTAGAACCCTTACTTTCCTTCTTATTTTGCTAACTTTTCTTCTCCTTCTTTGTGGTCTCCGTCGTCTTCTTTCCTTTAGATGATGATACCATAGCTTCATCATTCTCTTCCATACTCTTTTTCTAGTCTTCATCTTGAAATAGCAAGAATTGCAACTTATCAAATGATATTTCTATATCTCTTATAGAGAGGGAAAGAGAAGTAACAAATTATCTATAAGTAGATGGAAGTGAATTTATGAGAGTCTTCACAATCTCATCATCATGGATTCTAACACCAACATTAAGCAATTGATATCTTAAGTCTTTGAGCTTCAAAATATATGATTGAACTAATTCACCAATTTTCATCCTTGTGTTGGCCAATTGTCTTCTAAGGTGAGATTTTCTAGCAGGGTTCCTACTCTAATAAAGATTCTCTAGTTCCAACCCAAACCTGACCAGAGGTTATGCATGACTAGGTATGTGGAATAATATGCATCTTGACTCCCAAATCTATAAATGAGAGTCCTTGTGCTCTCTTAAATCCCATCTCAATTGCTCTTCTGAAGTTTGAATTGCATCTTTCTCCTTCTATATATCGATGAAGATGTAATCTCCTCTTCTTCCACTTCAGTTTGTTGGGAAAAATTTGGAGTAGCATCCCTCTTGGATGAAGAAACCACATCTTCTTCTTCTTGCCTTGGTCTAGGGTACTTTCCATTGACAATGCTCCATAGATCCTTGGATACTAAAAATCCACATTGGATAGTTAGACATTCCATCTAATTTATCCTCTTGTTCAAGTCTATCTCGATAATCAGGATGTATGTTAACTATGCTCTGATACCAAATGTTGGAAGTGTGGTAGGACCAATGAATCAATCACACATGAAATCTACAATATTCCAACATTTAAAATTAGAACATTGCACACATTTACTTGATCAAGAGAGATAAATGACAATAGAGAGAGATAATAAGTCAATTATGAAAGTGCGGCAACTTAGTGCTATTAGTGAAAATAAATCTAACAACCATTATGAAAAGGAAAATTAGGGCTTAACTTTTGAGGGTCAATCTGGAACCAAATGGTAGAGTGTTATACATTGTTGGAAATTTCTCCACGAGTACTTTCCAATGTCGCAATAAAAGTTTTGCCCATTTTTTACCAAATTTTAACTAAGTCCTAAAATAAGGATTGCTATGACATTGGAACTTTGGGATATTCTGACGTTATTCCAACAAATACATGTCTTGTGTTTTCAATGTATTTTTACCTAAGGTTGGTAAAACATCAGTGTACCGTGCAGTATACACCTAAAAAAAATGGAGTTACTAAAAGAAAGAACATGTATCTCATGGAGGTGGCCGAGATGTATGGTCAAAAGTCAGGCTTTACCACATAACTTCTTGCTTGAGGTTGTTATGTGTGCAACATATATACTTCATAGGCATCCCACCAAAGCACTATAATCGATCACTCCATATGAGGCTTGGCATGGTCGCAAGCCATTTGCTACTCATCTCTGTGTCTTTGGTTGTCTGGCATATGCATTAGTGCCTGAACAAAAATGTAGGAAATTGACTAATAAGGTAGTGAAATGTATTTTTATAGAGTAAAGGTTTCAAAGAAAAGGCTATCGTCTTGATCATCCATAGATAAAATGCATTTTTATTAGTCGTGATGTTGTTTTTGTGGAAGATCCAATTCAACCATTACTTTCATGTACCAAGAAGAATTCAATTAGCTCTAAAGATGTGTGTGATAGTTTGTTGCCTCTTCTTACAAATGGATAGTTAAGTGTTGGTCCAAATGAGACAACTTCTTAGCCTTTAAATGTTCCACATGATGATGCAAATCGTTCCAATTTTTATATGTATTTATATGATGCACTTATCAATGAGAGGATTGAGATAGAAGAGGCTAAAACTATGCAAAAATGAGAGATAACAAATCAGATGCACCTTTGTCATATTGTATCCATTCATGCTCTCATAGTGCTTCCTTTGCACTAGATTTCTATGCAATGGATGCCTCTAGTCTTTTGATGAGAATGAGCCTATTTCTTTTCATAAAGCACAAAATTTGAAAAATTGAATGGCTGCTATGCAATCCAAATATGATGTTATTATGAAGAACAGTACTTGATCTTTATGTGGTTTTCCTCCAGGCAAAACGGCCATTGGCACTTCATGAATATACAAGTTGAAATGTAAGCCTGATTGCTCAATTGAGAGGTATAAGTCTAGGGTTGTTTTCAAAGGTTATGTTCAAGAAAGGGGCATTGATTTTCATGAGACCTTTGCTCCCCGATGTTGAATAACCATTGTTCATAGCATGTTCTCATATAATGCAAAAAGGGCATGAGAATAAAGTGTCAAGGTTGAAAACGGCATTATATGATTTGACGCAAGAATCATGTGTTGATATATTTAGGTAGTGATGTGTGTGAACACACTAGGACCGTTGGGGTACTTTTTTTCCCTCTTTAGGAGGGTTTTTTCCCCTGGTTGTAGATATGCCTACTGCCCTAATGGGCTACTTATCTTTGTACATTCTCTAGTAATACATTCAATATTGTGTGTTTTGCTCCAAGCTTCTTCTTCTTCCTTGTGTTGTTCACGTGCTTCCGTAGACATCTAACTCCAAGAATTGGTATCAGAGCAGATCGTTGCTTCATCTAGGGTGCCGTCGACACTCCTCCGGTTGTAGTCTCAGAATCATACAAATTTTGGTGAGCATACTCAACGTGTTTTTGAGATCAAAATAGCTTCGTTGTGTGGTGCCGAAATTGTGATATGAGCTCGTTTCGGCCTCTGAATGCACTATCATAGCACTTATGCAGGCTATTTTGTCTTTTTGTGCCAAAGGTATATATCAGTTTCTGTTCGCCAGTATAAGCATCTCAAAGTCTGCTACAAGTCTAGCAGAATTCGTCTTGGCAGTTCTACTCAACTTTTTGAGATACAATCAATTTTCTACATCAAGGTACTTTAGTCACTGGCAATGGTTGAAAGCAGTGATGTATTCCGTATGTTGGCTGTTGAGGATAAGTTGGATGGTACCAACTACCCGTTATGGGCTTATATGATGCGACATGTGTTGGTTGCAAAATGACTGTGGAACATTGTGTAGGGTGTCGAAAAACGTCCTATCACACCTGCAACTGTTACAACTACAAGTACTGAAGCTGATGTAGAAGGTGTAGAAGATGATGATGATATTGTGCATATTCCTTCTAGTGCTACGGTTTGTGATGCACCTACTACAAAGTAGATTTGTTGGGATGGCAGAGATGCTCAGGCACATGCATTGATAGCTTTGTCTATCAAACGTGCCATTATTCCTCACATTCACTCTTGTAGAACAGCTAAGGATGCTTGGGATACACTTACCACATTGTACCAAGCTAGAAATGAGGCTCGTGTTGCTTACCTCCGAAAATAGTTGGAGAGTGAGCACATGAATGAAGGTGATTCTATGGACAGTTTCCTAACGAAGATCAAAGACTTGAAGGAACAATTGATTTCTGCTGATGAGGTTATATCAGCTAGCTCACTTGTGCATATTGTTTTGAATAGTCTTCCTGATTCATATCAAAGTTTTGCTTCTACTCTTCAGTTGATGATGAAAGGAAATCCAAATGCCTTGTCATTTGAGGAGTTAGTCTCTGTTCTGTTGTAGGAAGATCAGTCTAGGCAGAACAGGTCCATTATGCGAGTTGCAGATCAAGCTTTCCAGGCTAGTCCGAAGGGCAAAGGAAAATGGAGCTCTTCAATTAGTAAGCAAAAATCTGCTAATTCTTCACATTTAAAGAAGGAAGATAAAGATGAGAAGAAATAAAAAAAGCAGAGTTTGTTTTGTAAGTATTGTAAAGGGAATGATCATATCATAAAGAATTGTCCAAAACTGGCTACTAAAGAGGCAAAGAAGAAAGAGGCTGGAATGGTTGTTGCAGAGGCCTCTACACCAAAAACAAAGTCTGCTAATCTTGTGCAGGAAGAAGAATGGGCGTTTACTACTGTCTGCAGTTTTGACCCATCTTCTCATGAGCAATGCATGTCTGCTTGGTATTTTGACAATGGCATTTCTAGCTGAACATGGGATAAAACACTAGTGTACAGTGCCATATACACCTCAACAAAATGGAGTTGTTGAATGAAAGAACGTCTCTCATGGATATGGCGAGGTGTATGGTCAAGAGTTAGGCTTTACCACATAGTTTCTAGCTTGAGGCTATCATGTGTGCAACATATGTACTGAACACGTGTCCCACTAAAGCGCTACAGTCTATAACTCCATATGAGGCTTGGCATGATTGCAAGCCATCTGTTGCTCATCTGCATGTTTTTGGTTGTTTGGCATATGCATTAGTGCCTGAATAACATCGTAGAACATTGGATGATAAAGCAGTAAAATGTATTTTTGTTGGGTACAGTTCTAAAAGTAAAGGCTATCGTCTATATCATCCACAAACTAAAAACATTCTGGTTAGCCGTGATGTTGTTTTTGTGGAAGATGTTATTCAGCCATTGCTTTCATGTACTAAGGAGACATATGTTAGCTCCAAAGACATGTATGATACTTTGCTACCTGTTAAGCCAGATGTTAGCTGTTGGGCAGGCTACAATGCTTCTGAATCTGGACTTAGAGTACTTTGGACCACTGTGATAATTAAAGCACTCTAATTCTTAGCCACGTGGGTTCTTGGGAGTGGTAGGGGTCTGTTAGACAGAGGCCCTGTACTATTTTCCCAACCTCTCACACAAACATAAATATTCCATCACGTCTTAGCTCAGTACTTGACTCTGAACAATGTTAACTACGTGGCTTACTGGACGTTGGAATTTCCAAACTGGGTCTGCTATAGTAAAAGAGCAGTAGTCCGGTCCTGACTTAAACTACTTCGAATACTCAACTTCATTCGCCGAATATCACTCAAGATGCACCTCTTCTTGACTCGAAGGTACACCGAACAACTATGCTCAAAAGTATGCACTTAAGGTATAGCAACTTAAACAACAATCGAATCGTAACAGTCTTATCAGTCATTCCAGGGCACGCAGGCTCCTTAACGACACGAGTCCTTCCTGGGATCGGAATCCACAGAGAACGCGGACTATGGTATCGACTCAGTTACTCACAGAACATTAACAAGCCAACAACGAGACTACTTCCATGTTCCTTGCTTCACCGAAGCACTGATAACAATACACTGCACTTAACAATACTCAGCAACACACTTAAACCATCACCGAACAGATTCGTAACACACTGCAACTGTTTTGTAACTATGCATTAAGATGCGAACAGGCGACTAGACAAAGCGCCGACAGAGAGAATAGAATAGAACGGAACAGAGCAGCAATACACACTAAACAATACACTGCAATTCCCAGAATGGGCGCTCTCACCAACAGAATAGAAAGACACACTCAACCAATACACTGCAAGTCCCAAAATGGGCGCGCTTGCCACTCTTTTTTCATTGCCTTAAATAGAAGATTTTTTACAAGAGTGCGCACTTCTGCAGTTACCTGCGCGTTTCCTGAAAGATTCTTTTCCATTTAAACTACCTGTCCTAGTACTTTCATCCTTGTTCGGCGGCCATCTAACATTTTTTCATTTAAGACACCTGTCCTAGTTCATTTGTCCTTGTTCGGCGGCCGTCTAACACTGGCATGCACGGTGGACTCGAACCCGCAAGCTCATTATCGTCTTCGATATTCTTTTGTTTTGTCTGAAGGCCTATTCCAGAGTTTTGCTCCCGACTCATTTCTGACCGTACTTGTTCAAGTGGAGGAACAAGTATAGCAAGCCATCTTCGACGAAAAAGTGTCCAAATAATTTGAACACGACTATCCAATTGCTGTTTTAATAAATCTATGTCCACATTCGTCATTAATGTGGCATTCAGTTCTACGCCTTCATTTGTTAGTATCTGCCTTTCCAATTCCTGCAAAACCTGTATTCTTGACTGCAAAATTTCATTTTCTGCTTGCAGGTTGGCATTCATGGTAAAAAAACTCATCATTTCATCTTGGATCTGTTATTGTAAATTTTGTGCTGCCACTGGTGAAAGTCTTGAAAACACTTTTTTGCGTTAATCAATTCCGCCATTAGTTGCCGTTGGTTACTCTGTAACTCCTGTAGTAAAGCTTCTTTGTCGTCCAATTCCTGTGTCATTTTTTCTAGTAATGAATTGGACTTATTCATAGTAGCGAATAATAATTCGTTTCTCTGCTGAAGCGCTTGTTCTTGTTGATGCAAATATTGAGAAACTTCCTGTAATTTATTTTGCATCCCTGTCACATGATCTGGTTGGAGATTGTCATCCGGTAATTGCCCTGGGCTGACAGTGGGCAAGTGGTCTGCCATCCTTCGTCACTCACACATCCATGTCCTGATTCTTTTTGGTAGATTTTGGTGCTTCGCTTTCCAAAGAGCTGATTCAAATTCGCTTAGTGCGGAATAGTTGGTTGATCTCCTCCTCTTCTTCTGCATCGTCAACAAGTGGTTGTACTGAATCTTCATGCCTAAGTATGGGGCCTCGGGGCGGTGGTTGTGCGGCGAGGATGGTTGGGAAGAGGAAGGAGATAATATGGGGAAGACGAGAGCGAGGGGTGGTTCCTTTATTTACCTGCTTCACGATTGCGACACATTCCTTATGGATTCTTTGGAAAAAATACGATGCGAAGTTGACGGGTTGCTAAGTCTAAGGCGGAGTAGAAGGGTCGCGACATGCCATAGGTGCGCTTCTACAAATTGAGGATGGCAACTAGGAATTGGAGGGCAGATCATTCGGGTTTGGGACGGCAGAGGATAGCGAACTCGTTTGAGGAAGATCGGGGGAATAATTCGGTCATGCAGGCGAGGGGGATACTGGGGCCATTTTCTCGGCCTTGCAGGGTGAGGCGGAAAGCTTTAGAGAAGGCGGGGAAGGTGATGATGGTTCTGGAGGGTAACGAAGGGAAAACCCATTGGCGTTCGGTGGCAGGGGATTGGGCGATGGCAGAGATGATTTGCGCGAAGAAGGGATGGGCTTCCACTGAGTGCCAGGGCAACTCAGCGAAGTTGGCCAACCCTCGGCAACGCAGGTATTCACCTACCTCGGTAGGGATACCATCGCGGAAGGCAGTGTAGTTCGCTAGCGCTTCCATGGCGATCACTGATACAGACTAGGAACACGAATACAGAACACAAGGGTCGCACAGGTTACTAACACTCACCACAGTAGCTATTTTTGGCATTGTCGAAGGGGTTAAATAGGACCAATACGGTGGGGTGGGAAAGGGGGTTGGATATCATTGTGTGGTGCGGGACTGATACTTGTTTTCATGCAGGCGTGCGTATTCGAGTGACTAGTAAGGGGGCGGCTGGGTACGAAAAGATTTTCCAAAATACGGCTATTTACAAAAGGAAGAAAGAAAAAAGGGAAAAGATTAAACAAAACGCGGTCCACCACTGAAAAATTTATTGCGGGCTAGGGGTGTGATGATATGGCCGCAGCTTCGACCCATTGATTACTTTCGGGAGTGGATTTCCAGTAAACGTAGTCAACCGAAAAGTTGCGGGACCGACTTGTTCTGAGATTTTGAAAGGGCCGAACCATCGAAGTTTACCTGCAGCTCTATCCCACTTTGCGTTGTAGAAGAGTACGAGCTGTCCTATCGAAAAGATTGGAGTTTTCAAATATCGATCGTGTGTCTTGGCTTGTCTTAGTTGTACTTCGCGCATGGTTAAAAAGCTGAGCCATCGATGCTCATCAAGTTCTCTGAGTGCGTCCATTCGTGCTATCAGTGAATTTTCCGGTAGCATCTTCTGAGTGATTGCTACACGCAGGCTTGGGATGACTATTTCCATGGGTGCTATTGCTTCTAAACCATAAGCTAGTTTGAAAGGTGTCAAACCTGTTGTTACCTTATATGTAGTTTGGTATGCCCATAAGACTGCAGGTAGTAGTTGATCCCATCTTTCCGGTGCTTCCATGATTAGTTTCCGGAGGATATTCAATAGTGATTTGTTTGTACTTTCGGCCAAACCATTGGCACGAGGGTAATACGGCGAGCTGAGTTTGTGTGTCACCTGGAAGGATTGGGTGAGTACCTTCATTAATTGATTTACAAAGTGAGTACCTTGGTCTGAGACAATTTCCAGTGGTAAGCCGAATCGTGGAAAGACATCATTCAACAGGCATTTTGCTACTGCCACCGCTGTAGCCGACCGTAAAGCCCATGCTTCGACCCATCTTGTTGCGTAGTCTGTACAGGTTAGTATATATCTGTTGTTACTGAAGATTGCTGGCGGTGTAATTGGACCTATAAAATCTAATCCCCATTTCTGAAATGGTTCTAATGGCATAACTGGTTGTAAGGGAAAGAAGTGCCGTTGTAGCGGTTGTCCAGACCTTTGACAGTTATCGCAGTTTTTGATCAATTGGGCCACATCTCTGTACATAGTGGGCCACCAGAGACCACTCTGCAGAATTTTCCGGTGAGTCAAATCTGTGGCAAAGTGACCACCAGTAGGTGTCGAGTGAGCCATCGTGATAACTGAGTTAATTTCATGCGGAGGAAGACAACGAAGTGGGATTTCGGTGTGATCTACATAATATAGTTCTCCAGCGACTAATCGAAATCGGCGGCTAAAGACTGCAATTTTTCTGCGTACTGGTCTTGAAACTTGAGATGGAAGGCAACCATCAGTGAGAAAGGTCAAGATCTGATCATAATATGAAAATGGAATAGGTGGGTCGGCAGATTCTTCAGTAATTGGTTCTGATACATAAATTGCGGGTATCATGTCATCTATACCCACCGAAGATTCACCGGAATCTAAACGGGATAAAAAATCTGCTAAGGCGTGTGAACTGCCTGGTCGGTGAATGACTTCGTAATCAAATTCCTGCAATAGTAAGACCCATCATGCTAATCGGCCTCCTAGATGCTGTTGCCGAACTAGATAGACAAGTGCAGCGTGATCTACATGAAATGTGAATTTTCGGCCTAGCAAGTAATGTCTAAATTTTTTGACCGAGTATACTAGTCCTAAACATTCTCTTTCTGTTACAGAGTAATTTTTCTCAGCAGGGGCTAATCTTCGACTTGCATAATACACTGGTCTGAACCATTTATCAGTTTGTTGCATCAATACACTTCCTATTGCTATATCTGAAGCATCAACAAATATGTGAAATGGGTGATCCCAGTCCGATGGTTGTAAAATAGGAACTTGTGTTAATAAATGCTTCAAACGATCAAAGGCTATCTAGCATTCCTGGGTCCATTCACATTGTCGAGGTGTTTTACTGATTAGCTTGTTTAGTGGTATTGCCAGATGAGCAAGCCACCGTAAGTGTCTTCCATGCCACCGTACTTGGCCCATAAAGCACATAACTTCTTTTGGAGAAACTGGCACAGGAGCTTCTAATACTGCCGAAATCTTATCTGGATCGACTTGGATACCTTGTGCAGATACAATGTGGCCAAGTAACTTGCCATAGGAGATCGCAAACACTGATTTGTTTGGATTCAAACAGAGTCTATGCTCTCTGCATTTCTGAAAGCAGCACCGTAAATGAAATAGATGTGCTATCATCTTACCAAAAATTGAAAAATCATCGAGGTATACTTGCATAAACGAAGTAAGATAAGGAGAAAAAATTTCCTGCATGCATCTTTGAAATGTACTTGGTGCGTTTCTCAATCCAAACCACATCACCGTACAAGCAAAGACACCCCAATTGGTAATGAATGCAGTTTTTGGTATATCTGCTTCGGCCATTCTAACCTGATTGTAACCACTGTATCCGTCTAAGAATGAATACATTTCATGACCTGCTACCCTATCGAGCATTGTATCTAGAAAGGGGATCGGAAAAGGATCTGGTACTGTTGCTGCATTTAATTTTCGGTAGTCTACACAGATTTGTAGTTGCTTATTTTTCTTTGGCACGATCACAATTGGTGAAATCCACTCAGCATGTTCTATTGGTACGATGAATCCGACTTTTAATAACCTATCAAGTTTGGCTTTTACCTGTGATGCATAATTGGGATTCATCCGATAGCTGGGCTGTTTGTTTGGTTTAGCTTCAGGTTTCAACACAACTTTATGTTGATAGATGCGCGGATCTAATCCCTTCATATCTTTGTAATCCCATGCAAAGATGTCTGAGAATTCACGAAGAAGTCCAATCAAGTCAGCTTTAAATGATTCCGGTAGGTTTTGCCTTATCTTTACAGGTCGTGGATGCTCTTCATCTCCTAGATTGTACGTGGTCAACTGGTCTTCGGGGACATAAAACTGTTGCGGTTTCTCTGTATCGTCTGTTGACTTGAACAGCGATTGTAATTCATCATCATGTGTTGGGACACTACCTTCATGCTTAACTGTGTGGGTGATAGGTATGATTGTACAAACTGAAGTGTTCCAGTTATCTATAACAGATTGTAGATCAACAGTTCCTACAGACATTAAATCAACATTACTCTTCAGAAATTCCTCTTCCTCATCATCTGATAGTCCATCTAACATGTTGACTGGTTCAGCAAAATATGGTCTAGCGTGAACCTCGCACGGTTGTATAGCATCTAATTTTACTACATATCTACGGTTGGCATCTTTGAACGTAAGCTCTTGTGCGGACCAGTCTTGTATTACCTTCGCATGCTTCAGCCAAGGTCGGCCGAAAAGAAGGTTGTAATCCAAAGTGGATTCTAGCAGATCTAGTATAACAAAGGTCATTTTGAAGGTCGTACCTTGTAAAGTGATGGGTACATTTCGCACAAGTCCTATAGGGTGGACTCTAGATTGATCTGCCATTCTAACAAAAAATTGCACTGGTTCGATTTCGGTCCATCCTAACCTTTTGCATAAGGATGATGTTGCAATGTTCACACTAGATCCTCCATCAATCAATACCTGCGTAATTTTATAATTCTTGTACCATACTGTGATCAAGGGAACCGAATGATCAACGGTAGAATCAGGTTCCGGTTGAACTGCTGCGGTTGCCGGAATACAAGAAGGCACCGGACTGAACTGTTGCTGGAACTGTTGTCGAATCCCAGGTACTAATGCCAGTAGTTGGCCGAGAGGCAGAGTGATAGATGCCTTGGATAAAATTTCCCAGGCTTGTTGAGATTGGTTGTCCTGCTCCTTTGGACTTGAGGTCTCTGTCGGTGCAGAAGTTTCTACTGTTATGCCCACTGCTGATGATGGCTCCGTTGTTGTTTCCTTATGTTGCGTTCCTTCCTTCGACGAAGCCTGAGTCACCGGAATAGGTTCTGGGAACACTGGTGGTTCAGCTGCTGTTTACCTGATCGGGTCTGTACTGTAGCAGTTTGCGTTTCTAATGGTGTAATTTGTACCATGTTGGCCATTGGGTTTTGCCGCTCCTTCTTCCTTTGATCGTACTCAGCTGCATCTTTGCAAAATCTCCTGATGTGTCTAAATTCGCCGCAAAAATGACAGCGAGGTGGGGGTAGATTGGGATTTTCCGGTGGTGGTCCGTTTTGCCAGCGGTTTGTATTGAAATGGTTGTTCCTCTGTCCTCGGTAGTTCCGGTATCCTTGTGGTTGATTGTTTCTCAATTGCGGAGGCACATAGTGATTCGCTGGCTGTCCATGTTCTTGTATAATTGCATTGACCGTTGTTGTCCCCTGTATTCTAGCATTGTAAACACAGTTTTTGGTGGTGTGTCCGGCAGTGTTGCAGATAGCGCAAAACGTGTGATTTAGTGCACAATTGGCACTAGTATGACCTGAATTTTTGCATGTGATGCAGTATACTTGTCTGGTTATGTCTTCGGCCATAGTTTTGTTTGTTTTCAACCACTCCAGATCTTCTGTAAATCCACCGACCTTGGATTCTAGTTGTAGAGCCATGGCAATGACTGCATCCAGTGTCATAGCTCCCACACATCTTATGATCATGATCTGTTTCAGTTGTGGGCTTAAGCCGTTGATGAACCACTGAGTGATGACATCATCAGGTAAGTTAGTGTGGGCCTGTGGTATCTGCCGCAAGTGTGTTCTAAAGAGTGTAGCATACTCCTGGACAGTCTGATTAGCCTTTTGTCGGTTGTTTTGTAAATAATCAAAGATTTCGGCGGGATTCTTCTTTAGCTTGAATCGTTGCAAAAAAGCGTTTCGAACTCCGTCATAGGTACCGAAATGATTAATATCGTATTTCGTAAGCCATCTAGCTGCTTCATTTACCAATGTTGATTGAAAAACGATGGCCTTATACGCCTGATCCGGTGGATGGTTAAGAACTGCATAACTTATCTCGAAAGTGCGTACGTGAGCATCTGGATCATCTCCTGGGAATCCACCGAATTTTGTATATGTTACTCCTGTTGGAGGCGGCCTTGGTTGACATAACTGTTGTTGCTACTGTTGTCCGTTCATTGTGAGTGTATCCAGCCTTTCTTCTGTATCTTGATGTTGGTTAGTTGAACTATCGAAACTTTTGTCGCCGGATGGCGTGCCTTCCGGTGTGCTGTTTTTACTTAGAATGCGTCGCACTTCTGCTTCGAAGAGTTTTCCTTCCTTCTGGATATCCAATATCCGAAATCTGTCTTCCAAGCACGCTGGTTGGGCTGAAGATTCCGCGAAAAATGCAAAGTCTTTGCCTACAATTGGTGACTCTATCACCGGAATATCACCGGAATGAGCCAAAATTGTGCCAGAATGCAGTGTTTTTTCGCTTTTACCGATCTCTTTTCCTAAAGTGTTCCTGATCGTATCTAACTCTGAGTTTAGACTGGTTTCTAACAGCGTGTTGGTAGATTCTGAAATTGCTATATCTTCGATAGGCTGGGTCGAAGTAGCACCAGAATGTACCAAAGGCGTTGATCGTTCCACCGGAATATGACCAGAATCAATCGTGACGTTCTCAGTTTGTCTGACCACTGGGTCAGATTGGGTAAGACCTTCTTCTTTCAAGGCTATCTTTATCACTTTACTCGCTTCAGTCTTACAGTTCTTAGGATATGTTTCACCAGATCGAGTAACCGGCATGTATCGTTACGTAGTAACCCTATCTGAGCAGTTTGCAACAATTTGGGTCTGTTGCTACTGCTAGTTACTCGAATGTTAACTAAACGTTTTGCTTCTGACAACAACTGGTATTCTAGTGCCACTTTCCCAGATAACTGGCAACCCGATGCCACTTTCCGACAGACGGCACCAAATGTTAAGCCAAATGTTAGCCGTTGGGCAGGCTACAATGCTTCTGAATCTGGACTTAGAGTACTTTGGACCACTGTGATAATTAAAGCACTCTAATTCTTAGCCACGTGGGTTCTTGGGAGTGGTAGGGGTCTGTTAGACAGAGGCCCTGTACTATTTTCCCAACCTCTCACACAAACATAAATATTCCATCACGTCTTAGCTCAGTACTTGACTCTGAACAATGTTAACTACGTGGCTTACTGGACATTGGAATTTCCGAACTGGGTCTGCTATAGTAAAAGAGCAGTAGTCCGATCCTGACTTAAACTACTTCGAATACTCAACTTCATTCGCCGAATATCACTCAAGATGCACCTCTTCTTGACTCGAAGGTACACCAAACAACTATGCTCAAAAGTATGCACTTAAGGTATAGCAACTTAAACAACAGTCGAATCGTAACAGTCTTATCAGTCATTCCAGGGCACACAGGCTCCTTAACGACACGAGTCCTTCCTGGGATCGGAATCCACAGAGAACGCGGACTATGGTATCGACTCAGTTATTCACAGAACATTAACAAGCCAACAACGAGACTACTTCCATGTTCCTTGCTTCGCCAAAGCACTGATAACAATACACTGCACTTAACAATACTCAGCAACACACTTAAACCATCACCGAACAGATTCGTAACACACTGCAACTGTTTCGTAACTATGTATTAAGATGCGAACAGGCGACTAGACAAAGCGCCAACAGACAGAATAGAATAGAACGGAACAGAGCAGCAATACACACTAAACAATACACTGCAATTCCCAGAATGGGCGCTCTCACCAACAGAATAGAAAGACACACTCAACCAATACACTGCAAGTCCCAAAATGGGCGCGCTTGCCACTCTTTTTTCATTGCCTTAAATAGAAGATTTTTTACAAGAGTGCGCACTTCTGCAGTTACCTGCGCGTTTCCTGAAAGATTCTTTTCCATTTAAACTACCTGTCCTAGTACTTTCGTCCTTGTTCGGCGGCCGTCTAACATTTTTTCATTTAAGACACCTGTCCTAGTTCATTTGTCCTTGTTCGGCGGCCGTCTAACATACCTCTTTTTGTAGGTGGACAACCTAGTGTTGGTCCCAATGAGGCAACTTCTCAACCTTTGCAGGTTTCATGTGATGATGCAAATCATTTCCATTTCTGATGCAGATTTACATGATGCACTAGTTGATGAGAGAGCTGATATTGAGCAGGCAAAAACTATGCCAAAATGGTTGGTGTAGACTTTGCGTGATAGTAAATTAGATGCACTGCTATCATATCATACTCGTTCAGGCTCTCATAGTGCCTCTTTTGCATCAGATTTCTATGCTATGGCTGCATCTAGTCTCTGTGATGAGAATGAGCCTGTTTCATTTTATGAAGCATAAAATTCAGAAAATTGGATGGTTGTTATGCAATCTGAATATGATGCTATAATGAAGAACGGTACTTGGTCTTTATGTGACTTGCCTCCTAGCAAGAAGGCCATTGGCACAAAGTGGGTATACAAGCTGAAGCGTAAATCGGATGTTACAATTGATAGGTATAAGGCTAGTCTTGTTGCAAAGGGTTATGCACAGGAAAGAGGCATTGATTTTGATGAGACCTTTGCACCTACATGCCATATGACTACTGTTCGGAGAATCTGTGCACTTGCAGCTCATCATGGTTGGAATGTACATCAGTTGGACATTAAAACTACATCTCTGAATGGTGACTTGCATGAAGAAGTGTATGTTTTTCAGCCTCATGGCTTTGTGCAAAAAGGGCATGAAAGCCAGGTGCGTAGGTTAAAGAAGGCATTATATGGTTTAAAGCAAGCACCACCTGGTTGGTATGAGATGATACACGCCTATCTGATTGCACATGGTTTTGAAAATGGTCCAACTCAAAGCACGTTATATGTTAAGCGTGCTAATGATGTACTTATGATCATTGTGGTTTATGTTGATGACATGCTACTGATTGGTCCTCATGAGAGGCATAATGCTGATTTTAAGGCTGATTTGCATGCCTCATTTGAGATGTATGATTTGGGGCATTTGCATCACTATTTGGGCATTCAATTTATGCAAGTTGATGGTGGAATGGATTTGTGTCAAATGAAATATATTGACACATTATTCTAGAATATTGGCCTTGAAGACTATAAGCCTATTGCCACTCCTATGGAGACAAGTTTACGATTGCGTCTTCATGATGCTGGAGATGCATTTGATGCTATTCTCTATCAGCAGGCTATTGGATGCTTGATTTACTTATGCATTACTTGACCAGGTATTCAGTTTGTTGTCTGATAGATGAGCAGATTTATGCATTGCTTAGGAGTCAAGCATTGGCAGGTGATTAAACGCATCGTTCGCTACTTGAGTGATACTCGGCTACTTGGGTTGTTCTATCCCAAGGGGGGATTACTACCGCCAGATTTGAATGCTTTTTCTGACTCTGATTGGGCTCATTGCTATGACACTCATGTGTCCACTAGTGGCTTTTGCTTCATGCTTGGTATCTCATGTATATCTTGGTTGAGCAAGAAGTAGCCTACTGTGGCCACTTCTAGTTGTGAGGCTGAGTATAGGGTAGCTTTCACAGTGATTTTGAGTGTGTGTGGCTCAGACGCCTTATGGCTGATTTGGGTGTTGGTCAGTCCTCTACCACCACCATCTTCATTGACAGTCAAAGTGCATTGGCAGTTGCGAGGAACCCTGTGCTCCATGCTCACACTAAGCACATTGAGGTGCATTATCACTATGTCAAGGAGAGGTTATCTGCTTGGGAGATCAACTTGGCATATGTGCCCACGTAGGAGAACATTGCAGACCTTTTCACGAAGGCTCTACCTAGGGAGAAGTTTGAAGCTTTCTGCAAAGCTTTGGGCTTACTTCCTTTTGTGGAGTGATTTCCACATAGCATGACACTTTCTTATACATGAGTGCGAGCTCCTTGTTCACCTCATCACTCACAGGGGGGATTTGTTGATATATTTAGGTAGTGATGTGTGTGAACACACTAGGACTGCCGGGGTACTTTTTTCCCTCTTTAGGAGGTTTTTTCCCCCCGGCTTGTAGATACGCCTATTGCCCTAATGGGCTACTTATCTTTGTACACTCAAGTAATACATTCCGTATTGTGTGTTGTGCTCCAAGCTTCTTCTTCTTCCTTGTGTTGTTCGCATGCTTCCGCAGACATCTAACTCCAACGTTATGTGCTTAGTATGAAAAGATACACGCCTACTTGATTGCACATGGTTTTGAGAACAAATCAACTGAGAGCACCTTATATGTTATGTGTGCATATGATGTACTTCTTATCATTGTTGTGTATGTTGATGACATGTTGCTCATTGGTCCTTAGCCTTTTGGGATAGCTTGTATGATATTTTGAGAATTGTAAGAGCTTTCTTGTAACTCGAGTTTATGAATAAAAGATTCTATTGTTCCACTCTTTGTCTTGCCTTGTGATTGTGTGTGTGTGTGAGCATTTCCTAGTGCTTCTCACTCACTCACTTGTGCACTCCCATCATTCATGATCACCGTATCATCCTCACCTCTCCGTGGATTGGCATTAATGAGGTGGATCTTCACCATGGTGGTACTTCCATTGTGCTAGAGTGACAACTACCTAAAGAGAGTGTGAACATTATGAAGCATCTAAGTGATGAATGAATATTAGGAGACATCACAAATAAATAATACATTTACAAATGAGAAGATTAAGAAAATCAACATCGAGCATGAAGATTTTCTGTTAACTAAGAAAATGAAGAAATTTGAATGGGAGATTCACAAATATGATAAAGGATTTGCATTTTAGCTGCATGAGATAGGATGTGTAGATACAAAGGTAGTATTTCTCTTGATGAATTTCATTATCCCTCATGTTCCATGGAACATGAAACTAATGTGTATTCCCATATCTCATTTACATGAGCTTATAGATTACTAGAAGAGAAAATTAACAAGAACACTTCAAATTCATCTTCAACACTATTCCAATTGTTTCTTCACTATGTTAAAGAAATATGGTAAAATAAATCTCAAGATATTTATTGATGAATAGAGTGACTATTAGAAAAATATGATATCTGTGCTGATGATAGAGTGATTATTAGAAATGTAGAATCGATCCCTATTATGAATGATTATGCCAAATCATTTTCTAGACATCTAGTTTATTCCATGGAAGACATTTACTTTGTTTATGATAAATCATAGATAGTTTTGGAAATGAGAGATATGACTACCATGAAAATGCCATTAAGATTAATTCAAATGTGTACAGTCCTACAAGGATGTATGCATTTATTTTCACATATGGTGAACACAATGCATACAATGGTTGATGATTATACAACCAGAATGACTATGCCATTCTTGGATAATGGAAGGATGAGATAAGCATGAAAAAGAGATTAAAATAGGATTTGAGGATTTTAGAAAAAATACATAATATCTATCTATCACATTGTGGGGATTTTTTTGAAAGACTTCCAATTGTAAATTTGAATTGTCAAGATAAAGATCTATTTTTGGAGTGAACAAGATTTTTATTTTTGGTCACTTGTGTGGACACTATGGGTGTAAGACATGTCCACCAAAGGTTGACACAATTAGCAAACTATCCACTCTAGCTTCTAGACTTGAGTTGAAAGATGGGTTTGCATTGAGTTCTTGATTTCCTTCTTCTCTTTGTTGTGAATCAGGTTTAAACTATGGAGCATAGCTTGGGGGTTCTTTTTCTGGTCCATAATTATGTAGGGAAACATCTCCATGAAGTTGACCAAGATCACTTAGTGGAGTGGCATGCATCTAGGAAAATGAGTCGATTTCAAAAAATCATTTATTTTCTTGAATGCTATCTTGGGAAAATAAGTCGTTTTCAAAAATTTGACCATTTTTAAGTAGAGTATTTTTAAAAATTTGATCATTTTCCGAAAATTGGTCTACTTTATGAACGTGGTCATTCTTATAAAGTTGGTTAAATTTTTTAGTCAGTTGCCCAGCTTTTAAGTCGACTTCATGAACTTGACCATTTTTTAAAAATGGTTCAACTTCTTTAGGTGAAAAAAATCATCCAAATTGCCCACGATGACTGGCTTGAGAAAATCATCCGATTTTCCCAGGAACATCACACATATTTAGGTCCTCTTTCTCAGATAAGTGCCATTGTGAGTGTATAGGAGAAGATTGGATACCTAGATAATTAAGAGTGTTGCTCTCTTCTCTCTTACTTGAATGAATTGTTGGTTGCTTTCCCTTATTGACAGAGCTAACATTGACGTAGGATGGAGCTGATCCACTTGTAGAAGCCTTCTGCTTCAGATAGTCCTTCGAATAATGATCCATTGTATCCGAGAAAAACCCCTACGGAAGGGAGCATTTTCCTTGAAAATGCCCATATTCACCACATATGTAGCACATGATAGCACGAGCTGGTCTTCTAAATGGAGGTTTTCTTTCATTAGAGGATTTTACCTGAGTACTATGATATACATGCTTTCGACTTGAAATCTTGGAGTTGCTAATAGGGTCTGATGTACAGATACACTTGGTGATGCCCAATTTGCTTGCTTACCCTTGAGAAAATAGCAATCCCTTGCTTCATGGCCTGGTTTTCCACAAAATTGACACACCAACCTCTGCGGAAAATCTTGAGAAGAATGTCCTGATTTCTTACATAAGGTGCACCAAATCGATGTTTTTACCTCTTTTTGCGTTCTAAGATCCTCCAATTCTTGTCATAGCAGAGCTAGCGCTTCATTCCTTCCTTGCCAAGCAGCTTTTTCCTCTTGCAAGATTTTTTGTAACTTCAAGGCTTCTAACTCTCTTCTTAATTGTGTGAGAGGATCACTTGTGAATCCATCCGTACCTTCATGTTCTTTGAACTTGACTCTTGCTTCTTCGATCCTTGAGGTTGCAGCTTCGAATTCTTCCAACGATGCATCAACTTGTAGTAACTCTCTAAGCTTTTGCTGAGAAGTTTTTGGTAGAGCCTTCTCTACCCATTTCTTAACTAGAAAATCCCTAGGATTGGAAGACGAGAAACTAATGACTTCACTCTGGTCATTAATTCAGAGAATGCCTCTCCCTTTTTTAGTTTAAGATTTTCCAATTGATCAAGAATGTGTTCTGTGGAGTTATCTGGGGTAAACGTACTTATGAAGGTGATTTTGCGAGCATCCGAGGTGGTGAAGTGTGCTCCATCGTGTCGATTGTACTGTCGATCCGTGAGCCCTTCAAGAGTGGCCAGAAATAAGGCAAGGAAGGCATCTTCTCGCTGATGTAAACCCCTTATTTTACATAGGGAAAGAAACCTCCGGACATGATCATCCACATCCTCATGAGGAGCTGCCTTGAAGGAAGGAAATTTGATGTTGATCTGAGAGAGCAAGTTAGTCAAATCGTCCCCCATCACTACAGCTTGTGGTCTTTGGTTGTCTTCCATGTCTGTTGAAGGAGGCATTGAGTGTCGATCCGAGTTGCCTCGCGATGATGATGCGTCAGGAAATGGAAATGGAAGTGGTGGAGCTCTAGGAGGGATGTAGTGTAACCTTTTCCATTAATAATTCTTTATGGGAGTCTTTATGGGACTAAGGGATCCTTCCTTATGGTTGGAGAAAGTGTGAGTCCTAGACTATCGCTCTAATGCTCTTCATCAACTTGGTTCTTCTAAGGATTGAAATTCTAACAAGTTCAAATTGCAACCAAGGTCCCATCGGGAGTGCCAAAATGAGCACCTATAGATAAATTTCTTGATCTATATGCTCAATGTGGTGTGTCCTCTTAAGTGCAATATGCACTGTGGGTTGCCATTTGAAGACTCAATAGGGAAGAAAGAATAGCATATACAATGACACATAGTGAAATGAGAGAAAGAAGCTAAAATTATGAGTATAAATAGCTCAAAAGAGGATTGTACAAACTTTGGGCAATCAGTAGGAGACATAAGCATACACCTTCACTCTAAGTGCTGGACTTTGATTCTCTAAACATACATTCTCAAAATTGTAGTCTCCCCACTAGCTACTCAAGAAGAGAATGACCAATCATTGCTTTCCCACTACTCACTCATAGTGCCAAGCTAACTGATTCCAATTCTACCAAGTGAAGCACTAGTGGCAAGCTAAGAGCTCTACACATGCAAAGGGAAGGCAAAGCTTTAGCTCTGCATTCCTTCCTTGAGTCTCTCTGAGCTTCCTCGCATCTCTCTCATCCTTTTCTTTGTTGAAGGAGAGGTCTACTTATATAGTTTTTTGGGAAGTGAAGGATAACAAAAGGGACAAAATTAGTTTCTTCTTTGGCAGGCTCTTTGACAATGTTGATACTCTGGAAGCTTCCTTCTTGGTCCACTTTTCGTACACCATCATTATCTTCCAAATTCTGGTATTCAGCGCTGTCCACCGTCCATGAGTTCTCCGCGTGCAAGTGGCTAAAAAATTTAGACCATATGCAGATCTGGAAAATTTAGTCACTTTTTTCAAGTGAAAAAGTAGGCTAAATCAAAAGTAAGCATTTTCTTAATAAATAGACTACTTTTGAAGTAAGAATACTAATTTCATAAAAATGGTGAACTTTTGAGATAATTCAAGTAATTTGTAAAAGTTGACTAAAAAAATAGACTATTTTGAGAAATTGGTGAACTTAGGAATTTAGACTACTTAGAGAATTGGTGAACTGGGAAAATTAGGCAACTTAGGAAATTGGTGAAATGGCAACTTAGGAAATTGGTGAAATGGGAAAATAGGCAACTTTGGAAATGGCTAAAATGGGAAATTAGGCAACTTGGGAAATTGGTGAAATGGGAAACTAGCAACTTAGGAAATTGGTGAAATGGGAAATTAGGCGACTTGGGAAAATATATGAAATGGGAAATTAGCCAACTTGGGAAAATAGGTGAAATCGGAAATTTGACAACTTAAAAAACTTGTGTAGGAAATTGGGAATTTTGCCTTCTTCATGAATTGATGAGATAGATCCCCTCTTCTCCATTTCCTTTCTCTTCGCTTCTTCTGCTTCTCTTCTTGCTTGAAACCAAGGTAACTTGCCTTGTACTTGGCTTCTGCATCTAAAACATAAAATACATTATTTCAAGGGTGTATCAAAGTACCCTGCTACATCATCACTATTTGGGAATTCATTTTATGCACGTTGATGGTGGAATGGCTTTGTGTTAAACAAAATATATTGACATACTGTTGCAATATTTTAGAGACTATAAACCTATTGTGACTCCTATGGAAATAGGTTTACGATTGAGTCTTCATGATGCTGGAGATGCATTTGATGTTGTTCTATATCAACAAGCTATTGGATGCTTGATTTACTTATGCATTACTCGGCCAGATATTCAGTTTGTTGTGTCACAGATTAGGAAGTTTATGCATTGCCCAGGTGTCAAGCATTGGTAGGTGATTAAGTGCATCTTTCGCTACTTGAGTGGTACCCGGCTACTCGAGTTGTTTTATCCCAAGTGGGGATCACTACTGCCAGATTTGCATGCTTTTTCTGACTCTGATTGGGCTAGTTGTTATGATAGTTGTGTGTCCACTAGTGGCTTTTGCTTCATGCTTGGTAGCTCATGCATATCCTGGTTGAGCAAGAAGCAGCCTAATGTGGCCACTTCTAGTTGTGAGGTTGAGTATAGGGCAACTTTCACAGCGACTGTGGAGTGTGTGTGGCCCAGAGGCCTTATGACTGATTTGGGTGTTGGTTAGTCTTCTACCACCACCATCTTCATTGATAATTAGAGCACATTGGAAGTTGCGAGGAACCTTGTGTTCCATGCTCACATTAAGCACATTGAGGTGCATTATCACTATGTCAGGGAGAGGTTCTCTGTTGGAGAGATCAGCTTGGCATATGTGCCCATGCAAGAGAACATTGTAGACCTTTTCACAAAGGCTCTACCTAGGGAGAAGTTTGAAGCTTTCCGCAAAGCTTTGGGCTTACTTCCTTTTGTGGATTGATTCCACATAGCTTGGCACTTCCTTATACATGAGTTCCAACTCCTTGTTCACCGCATCACTCCCATGGGGGATTTGTTGATATATTTAGGTAGTGATGTGTGTGAACACACTAGGACCATCGGGGCACTTTTTCCCTCTTTAGGATGTTTTTTTCCCCCCGGCTTGTATATATGCCTATTGCCAAACATAACAAAGAAATATACTTATTTGAAAAACAATGTATCCATGTATCTCTCGCCAACGCTTATAATCTTGAAGGAATTGACAAGGTTGAATGATAACACCCACATATTGTTAAGATTTTAGCAAAAGCATGTAAAGAAAAGATTTAGGACTCGCTGAAATTCCTTCTATTTACCTTATGGGTTGATCATATGGCCTACACAAGAACCATTTGTTCCATGCTTCTTGAGCATTCAATTATAAAGACATATAGGGTCCATTACCAAGTGCTTGACAAAGCTTGAGAAGAGATGAAATGTGCAATGGAGATATAGGTTGTACGTATTTGGGCCATCCCTATGTGTATTAAACACTCTTAACTACAATGGCTTAGTTTACATGATCATATTTGGATTAGAAGTAAGGCCAATGAAATGAATATTGGTGAAGAATTGTGTGCTTACTATGACGTGGTTAAAGACTTCCTATTTGTTTATCAATCGTACATATGCCATAAAACTTTGGAATGTGTTGTCTCCTTATTGTAATAAGGTGAGCCATCAGGCCTTAGGTTACCAGGAAATACTATTGGGTGTTTGCATCAAAATGGACCGGTTCCTATGGCATATTTTGAGAGCTCATATGATCTGGAGCATCTAGATCAACGAAAACCACAATGTGTCTAATAATGGAAAGAAGGATTGTTGGTTCTCTTGCAAATCTACCTCAAAGAACATTGGTATGAAGAGTATTCATTAGAGATGTGTTGGAAGAAGACTCCCAAATGGTTGTTGTGCTAAGAGGAAAACAACCCAAGAGGTGGAGGGATTATCTTCTACCTTTTTACTCTAATAGAGGTTTTCAATGGTCTTCGCACTCGAATGAGTTTCATTGCCTTACATCTTTCATCTTATGGTTGTAAGGTGCTCCATTTGTCTCCTTGTTGCCACATCTAGATGTATTACAATGACCGAGAGGTCAACAACCCAACAATTGAATCGATGTCATCAGAGGAAATCGACCCAGCAATTGGAGGTTTACCTATTGTCTCTTTGTTCCTAGGAGAGATGCACTACAATGATTCAGACGTCAACATTCCAACATTAGATCAAATGCATGAGGAGAACTTCCCAATTGCTGGTGGCTCACATGGTGTCTCTTTACTCCTTATAATGGTTTTCAATGGTCTTCATATTTGGTCTCCTGATTGCAAAAGGCTGCATTTGCTTCCTTGTAACTATATCCAAATATTTTACTGGTATGTTTTTGCCATTGTCGACTTGTAATCATTTGTGGTCTTGCTACCATTATGTAACACTCCTCATCAATATATTTTTCTTTCTTGTTGTTTTAAAAGAAAAAAGGCTTTTGAGTGGCTTCCCTCCAATATTGAGGGGAAAATCATGGGAATGATTGGAAGAAAAATAAAGAAAAATATTAAACATCTAGGAACTCCTCTGCGTGCGCGCAGCATGTGAGATGGGCCAACCTCCCATGTGGCCACGGCAACAGGATTCTGACAACAGCTTGTTTAGTATTCTCTTTTCGATCAGCTTTAACTTGCCCGCTTCTGGAAAATCTCAGGAGATTGTAGATGTTGCGCTTGCGTGTTTTTGTTAGCTGATGAAGCCGACACCATGAAATTGAGAAAACCCACGAAGTAGTAGAAGATGACCGCCCTCAACATTTTACAGAAGCATATATGCCTTAGCAGCCGCCAGGTACCTCCTTTTCGATCTCATCTTTTATTCTGATATAGACATTCACGACATCTCCATTGCAATCGGCGCTATTTTTTTTTGGTTATATCTTATGCTTGTGGCGCGTTCTCAGTGCGTTAGATCGAGCCGTCTCTTATCATGCCCGGTGATCTGACCTGGCGCCTTGTCCATGTTATTGCTGTCCCTCTTATGAACCGTCTGCTACCTCATTTCATCGCTGAACTGATCCATGCCATTTGATTGACGAATGCTATTACGTTTGAAGTTGCGTTTCTGATGCTCAATTTTCTGCACTGCAGTTAGTGCACTGCGTTGCAATCCATTACGGTCGAACAATTGAAGATATCCTCTGCCTCAAGTGTTTGTTTAGCAAGAAAGCTATCATACCTACCTCAAGTGTTCTGTAATAAGACAGTTGACTGACCAGTGACATTTAAGTGTTCTGATTTTACATCAACTTGCTTGATTGTTCTTGAAATCACAGATTTGATTTTTGGATGGCATACTTATTTGGGCTAGACACTCCACAGCATGTATTTTTGGGAAAAATTTAAGTTATAGCTCAAATTCATATGGGATATCAGATGAAAATAATTTGAGAATTTATGAACTAAAGTTTTTTAGCATAACTGAATAAAATATCTCAGTTCAAACCTTTTGACAAATTGGCTATGTTATATCAAATGGGCAGCTATTGATGTATTCGGAGAGTGTAGTGCAAATTATGGGGAGCTCTTGAGAATGCTGAACACTGGGAAAGTCAATAAAGTGGACAAAAACCTTCTCTTCTCTAATTCATTACTATTCTCAATTTTTGAAGAATGACTCATCCTCATTTGTGTGGAACTGAGATTCAAAAGAAGGGGAAAGTTATTTATGGACAACCTTTGTTGATATATTTCGGTAGTGATGTGTGTGAACACACGGACTGACGGGGCACTTTTTTTGTTCTTTAGGAGGTTTTTTTTTCTCGGGCTTGTATATATGCCTATAACCCTAACAGGTAACTTATCTTTGTACATTCACTTGGTAATAGATTCTGTATTGCGTTGAGCTACAAACTCTTTCTTGTTCCTTGCGCTATTTGTGTGCTTCTTGCGACCTTCAAATCCAATATTTGGTATCAGAGGAGGTCGTCGCTTCATCTAGGATGTCGTCGGCACTCCTCCGGTCACAGTCTCAAAATTGCACGAAAATTGGTAAACATAATCGAATCGATTAGGAGTTCAAAACTACTTGGATCTTGTGGTGTCGAAATTTGATCTTAGCTCGTTTCGACCTTTGAATGCACTATCGTAGCGAATGTCCAGGCAATTTTGTCCTTTTGTGGTAGACTTATATACAAGTTTCGACTCGCGAGTACAAGTGCATCAAAATTTTGATCTTGGCTTGTTTGAGCTTGCGAATGCACTATCATAACGACTATCGAGGCAATTTTGTCCTTTTGTGGAAAACATATATACAAGTTTTGGTTTGCGAGTTCAAGTACATCGAAGTCTACTACAAGTTTATCAAAGCTTGATATGATGTTTCTGTTCAACTTTTTGAGATACAATCATTTTTTTGCATCAAGGTATTTAGTCATTGTTCATGGCTAAAAGCAATGATGTATTCTGTATGTTGGTTGTTGATGATAAGTTGGATGGTACCAATTACTTGTTGTGGGTATATATGACATGTCATGTATTGGTAGCAAAAGGGTTGAGGAATATTGTGCGGCTTGTTGAAGGATGTCCTACTACACCTGCAAATAGAGTTATTGAAGGTGATGAAGATGGCGTTGAAGATGATGATCTTCAAATTCTTGTTCGCACTATGGTTTTTATTGAAGAGAAACTTCGTTGGGATGGAGGAGATGCCGATGAAGTTGGAACATGTATTGATAGCTTTGCCTATAAAACATGCCATTATCCCTCACAATTCTCTCTTGCAAAACAATAAAGGATGCTTGGGAAACACTTACAACTTTATACTAGTCAAGAAATGAGGTTCGTGTTTCTTATCTCCGAAAAGAGTTGGAGAGTGAGCATATGAATGAAGGAGATTATGTGGACAGTGTTTTGATAAATATCAAAGATTTGAAGGAGAAGTTGATTACTACTTATGAAGTCTTGCTAGATAGTCTGTGCAAGTTGGCCTTAACGGTCTTGTAGATGCATATCATAGTTTTACTTCTACTATTCGATTGATGATGAAAAGAAATCCAAATGCCTTACCATTCGATGAGTTAGTCTTTGTTTTGTTGCAGAAAGTTCAGTCGAGACAAAACATGCCAATTATGTGTGTTGTGGATCAAGCTTTCTTAGCTAGTTAGAAGGGCAATGGAAAATGGAGCTTATCTATTAGTAAGCAAAAATTTGCTAATGCTCCACAGTGGGAAAAGGAAGACAAAGATAGAAGAAAACAGAAAAGGAAAAACAATTTTGCAAATATTTTAAAGCAAATGATCATGTCATAAAGAGTTGTTTTAAACTGTTGCAAAAAAAGCAAAGAAGAAAGAGGTTGAAATGGTTGTTGAAGAGGCCTCTACACTTAAAACAAAGTTTGTTAATCTTGTTCGGAATGAAGAATGGACATTTATTACTCTTTGAAGCTATGATCCATCTTCTCATGAGCTATGTATATCTGCAATAGACTTAGATGTTTGGTACTTTGATAGTGGGGAAACCAAACATATTATCTTACACCTTAGTTTTTTATTGTTACATGCACTAAGAACTCCTCTTATCTTGTAATGGGAGTTGGTAAGATAATATTGACTAGTGCTGATGGAATTTCTTTCACATTGTAATATGCTTTATATGTGCGAGGTATCAAGAAAAATTTGTTGTAAGTTTCAACATTAGCAAAGATTGGTTTGGTTGTCAAATTTGTTGATGATAGATATACATTTCGTGATCTCTCAAATGGCGATATTATTATTGGGTCACATTTTATGTGATGGGGATGGGCTATAAAAGCTCATATACTATGCGAAATTTGTGAATGATTCAACATGTGCAGTTCAAGATTCAACATGTGCATACTATCTCACATGCAAAGCTTTGGCATGCACGCTTTGGTCATCTGAATTTTGCTAGTTTGCTACGCATGCAAAAATCACAAATGGTGTCCTCTTTGCCCAAACTTATGTAACCTTGTAAACATGTTTGTGAATGCGGTATTTTGGGCAAAATGTCCTCCTTTCCAATTGATGGTTCAGTTTGAGCTGCTAATAAATTGTAGCTTGTTCATAGTGATGATTGTGGTCCTATGCATGCACCTTCTTTTGGGAACTACCTTTACTTCGTGCTTTTATTGATGATTCTCCAGGCATGCATGGATGTATCCATTGAAAGCAAAGTCCGAAGTGTTTATGTGCTTTAAGAAGTTTCGGGTTATGGCTGAAAATCTATCAGCATGTAGATTGGGAACCCTCTGTTTTGATCGATGGGGGGAATACATGTCTTCTCATTGTAATGCATTTCTGACCAAGTGTGAGATAAAACATCAATGTACAGTGCCGTATACACCTTAACAAAATGGATTTCGAAAAAGAAAGAAAAGATCTCTCATGGAGATGGAGAGGTGTATGGTCAAAAGTTAGGCTTTATCACATAGCTTCTGGCTTGAAATGTGTGCCGCATATGTACTTAATAGGTGTCCCCCCAAAGCACTGCAATTGATCACTCCATATGAGGCTTGACATGGTCTCAAGCCTTTTGCTCATTTGCTTGTCTTTGGTCATCTGGCATATGCATTAGTGCCTGAACAACAACGCAAGGAATTGGATGATAAAGAAGTGAAATGTATTTTTGTTGGGTATAGCTCTGAAAGCAAAGACTATCATTTGTATCATCTAGAGACTAAACGCATTTTTGTTAGCCGTGATGTAGTTTTTGTGGAAGCTGCAATTCAGCCATTACTTTCATGTACCAAGGAGACTTCAATTAGCTCTAAAGATGTGTATGACACTTTGCTTCCTCTTTTTACAGGTGGATAGTGAAGTGCCGGTCCAAATAAGGCAATTTCTGAGCCTTTACAATTTCTACATGATGATGCATATCATTCCATTTTTTATGCAGATTTACATGATGTACTTGTCGATGAGAGGGCTGAATATAGGTGAGGTTTAAACTATGTCTAAATGGCTGGTGTATACTTTGAGAGAGAGAAAATTAGATGCACCTTTGTCGTGTCGTATCCCTATAAGCTCTCTAGGCAGTCCTTTGCATCATATTTCTATGCAATGACTGTGTCTAGTCTTTGTGATGAGAATGAGCTTGATTCTTTTGATGAAGCACAAAAATTCAAAAAATTGGATGGCTCCTATGCAATATTAATATGAAGCTATTATGAAGAATGGTACTTGGTCTTCATGTGATTTGCTTCTAGGCAAAAAGGCCATTGGGACTAAATGGGTATACAAGCTGAATCATAAGCCTCATGGAATAGTTGACATGTATAAGGCTAAGCTTGTTGCCAAAGGTTATGCGCAAGAGAGAGACATTGATTTTGGTGAGACCTTTGCATGCAGAATGACTAGTGATCATAGCATTTGTGAACTTGAAGCTCATCATGGTTGGAATGTACATCAATTGGGCATTTATACAAATGTCAATTTACAATGTGGGAGTCAAAACCTCAAACCACTCTATGTGAATAGAAATAGATGGAAGAGTGTATGTACAGAATTTACAGGAATATTCAGATGTAGGGACAAAAATCTGAATATGTATGAGATGTAGGACCTGATAAGTTGTAGAAGAAAAGAAAGAAAGAAAGAAAGTCATATTAACGTCTTCTGGAGGCCAAACTTGGCCTATGAGACAAAAACCATGTAGAAGTGTAGTAACCCTGTGTAGAAGATAAAATGAAATAAAAGGTATATCGCTACACAAAGCTATATAGGGCTGGAAAAGGCTGGGGAGACGTGGCTCTGACTCTGCAGATAGTGGCCACCTAATACATGGGGGGATCCAAAATGTGAGTAAAACGCCCTAGCGACAAGTGATGGGTGGAGGTGGGTGTAGTATGTGGTACATCGGTGGTGGTCTGAGTGCCTCCTGAAGGAAGACAACCCAGGGGGTGGTGGTACGCCTATGCTCCATCATGTGGTCGTAGGCAATCCTGATGCGTGAGACATCCTCATGATATAGTCGTGGTCGACGATATCCGCCCATGCGTGGTCGGCGCCGTGCTCTCTGTGCTGCTGCCTGGTGGAGCGTGAGCCCTATAGATGGACCTCTCTGATGTAGCTCAACTCGCTGAAAGAACTGGGTAATGGTCTGCTGGGTACTCACCCGTGGCTGATGTATGTGCTGTAGTGACCGCTCTCGCCTCGTATGCTGCTGTGAGAAAGCATCCCAAGCGTCTCTGGTCTCCCATAGTCATGCACAGCTGGAATGACTCCTCGATCTGGAACTGTGCTCGTAGGTCTAAGTATGCTGGACAACTGATAACAAAATGCTCCTCACTCTCTACCTCTGTCTCGCATAGTGGGCACCACCTCTCCTCACGGGGGACTCCCCTGGACCGACCCCTCTCAATCTCGAGCTGATGTGATGAAACCCGGAGCTGCCCAATGACGACTCGTAGGTGGTGGGGAAGGTAGGTCTGCATGTATCTCGGAATCTCGATGAAGCCCGTGTCTGATATATGTAGAAAATGCTCGCTGTAGTAGAGCATTTTCGGTGGCAATGTACCCCTAGGGCTCACCCATGTCCTCTGTATGTATGTATGCCATATCTCCTGACGAATGATCCTATTCCTCTCTTGATGAGAGAGCGAGTAGGTGGGTGCATGAGAGTCGTACTGTAGTGGTGGTAGCCTGTCTATGTCAAAGCCATGGTGGGCAAGCCAGTCTCGTGTCTGTGCATACCATGAGGAGGTGTCGCCTGCTAATGCCATATCACGTGATGCCTCGAAAGCACGATAAGCAATACGCTCTGTATCCATGCTCCGAAGTCTGTGTAATAGGCATACTGTCTGGAATAGTGCCTCAACTAGCATCGGTGGTGCAGCGAGCTCTGCTCTAATGATGTCATGTGGTACTGAAGGCTTACTGCGGATCAGTCGGGCAATCATTAGGATCTGTGGCCTCTCTAATGCTGTCCATACTGATGTAGCTAATCCTGGTCCCCATATGGCTGCCCCATACATGAGCGCTGGCGTAACCAAAGTGTCAAAGAGCCACCCCTTTGTGCGGGGCTCCTGAAAAGATGCCTGGTGGCACTGTCTCTCCATCAAAGCTAGTGCTGCGTACCCACGTGTGATGCGGTCACGGGCTGCCTGAGCCATAGAGAAGACTCCTGATGCTGCCGTAAATGTCACCCCCAAGTAAACATATGATCCGACCACCTCGATCGGTCCACCTGCAGCTGTGAACAAACTATGTCTGCGTACCTGTGCTGATGTATGAAAGATCAAGACCTTGGTTTTACCAAGGTTCACAGATAACCCTCTGTGTCTGCAAAAGTCATCTAGGCCGTGTAGATGATGCTGTAGACCTTCTGCAGACTCTGAAACCAATACAATATCATCAGCGTATAAAAGAATATGGACAGTGGACCCGTGTACCTCAATGCCATCTCCCCCCTGCTGCTGTATGAAGTCCACTATCTCATCAATGTAGAGACCAAAGAGGGTGGGCGAGAGAGGGCATCCTTGCTTCACCCCGATAGTGCTAGCAAGTGGATCAGATAAGCCCCCTGGACATCTGACTCTACCAGATACTCTCTCGTATAAGGCGTAGATCCCCCATATCATCTCCTCCGGAGCTCCGATGTCAAGTAGTCGTCTGAAGAGTAATATAGGGCCAATCATGATCGTCCGGTATGTAGCTGGATCCATAGTGTCACCTGACTTATGAATGGGCACTATGGTGTGCTCAGTCCATGAGTCTGGGAACCCTTCAACCAATGCACGGTTGAAGAGATGGGCAATGAGCGGTGCGAGAGTTGTGCCTCCATAAATGAGGTGCTCTGCCTGTAAACCGAAATGATCATGGGCCGTGCCATGCTGCAGCCGGGCAATAGCTTACCAAGTGCTCGGGTCTCGGATAGGTGTCTGCTGTCTCCTCTCTCTCAAATGTCGCCATGCCACTACACTGTCTCGACTCATGAGCAAATGGTAAATATCCCAATACTGTCTCTCCTCCCAATCCCGCCGTTTGCGGCGAGTAAGGCTCTGCATGCGACGCTGTGCCTGTGTGTGTGTAATATCTCCTCTATGCTCTAAAATCCGTAGGTGCTTCCGCAGCTCGCGACAATCTGCATCATACCAACGGTTCTGGGGCATGGATCCTGTGCGTGGAGGGTGCATATGTGTGTGGTGTGGGAAGCTGCAGAGAGCTGAATCCTGTAGGATGGTGGTGATATGTGATGTGAGTGTGTCCAAAGGTGAGCATGGATCGAGGGAGAGTAAGCGGGTGTGTAAATGGTGTGCATAAACGTGTGAGAGCTCGTGTGTGAAGTGTATCGTGGTATGTATCTCAGTGGGTGAGGGAGGGTCTAAGGGAATCGGAGATGAGAGTGTGAATGTGATAAATGTGTGGTCTGCACCGAGTGGGCGTTGTCCAATACTAAGTGAAGGGATGAGTGAAGCTCCAGAGGTAGTACCCAAAATGTAGTCGACTGTGCTCTCACCTCCCCCGTGAGGGAAGCAAGTAAATCCGCCTGAACCTGGCCAACGATTCATCCCGTTGTATATAACGAGATGATGGCGGCTGCCTAGCTCGAGTAGATGTCTTCCATAGCCGGTGGTGTCCTGACCCGTATCTGCTGACACTCTGCTGGTGCTAATCTCAACCGGGTCTCTGGCCCTCATGAGATGTGGGTGATCCATGTCGTATGCCTCGCACTGATGCGACTGAGTGCGGCCATTGAAGTCCCCCATAAGGAAGACTTCACCTAGTGTGATGTAATGTAGTATCTCATCTGAAAGAGTGACTGAAAGAGGAAAGATCAGTTTGAAACTGATATTGAGCAAATCCTAATATGAATTTAGGCTATGGAAGACCCTAAATCAGATGTGTGCGTGATAGGTCACATACTTACAGAATTAGCATAGAATGCTAACATGTTGTTGACAGAATTCCTCATACTCATGTGGAAACACCTTCTCTAACATCTCATATGATGCATATAGCATGCATGTACTGATTCTCCTTCATGGATGCCACTGCCTCCACGTATGCCGAATAGGAATCCTCCATATATGGATGCCACTGCCTCCATAAGCTCCAAGTAGTACCTGTGTGCATAAAGAGAATATTTACTTGAGTAGTTAACATAAGATGCAATCTTATGTTAAGCTCCATCCAATGTCTTTGAAGTACTCCATAATCTTCATGTAGAAGACAATCTCCAAATACATCATGTAGATGGATGATCCACACCATCAATCTGCTGATGAGTAAGAGTCTCCATCAACAAGAGTGTGAGCACACTCTTCTCCAAGAAGAACTCCATGGCTGCTCCTTATGTGCTTCAAGATTGCTCCATAGCTACTCCATATGTGCACCATGGCTGCCCCATGTGTGCATCAGCAAGACCACCTTCAAAAGTCAGCCTAATGATGGTAGAGGATGTCTCTACAAGTGCCAATATAACATCTTTATATAAGTTTTTAACTCCATGCGAAAAAATCCTCTAAAAAACACGATCGCTGTTTTGAATTAAAATTATCGCTGATTTTTATATTTGACGTGGCCTTTTTTAATATCGCTAAAATTAGCTTTTGACAAGCTTTTTAATTACTAAGTTTGATCAACTTAGATTAGGGTTTTCTCCCACATCTGATCTCTGATGATTGAATGTCCTATACCATTAGATAGCTCTCATCAAGCTCTACAAGATAGGATCATAAAATTTTTACCCAAATTTTGTGCCAAAAATGTCTAAGTACCAAAATTAGGGTTTCTTCGCTAATAGAAATTTGGATTAATGTGACATTGTTTTCCAACAATCCTTAGCGAGGCAACGTCGGCATGGAGTTGGGAGGTGTCACAATACATATTCTTCTATATATTGATGACATTGTGTTGATCTCTAAGTCAATTGAGAGGTTACAAAGCCATTTACATGCCTTAGATGATTTTCAGTTAAGCTTGGTAAAACTAAGGTTCTTATTTTTCACACATTTGCACATATACGGAGACAGAGTTCATTTAACAAGTAAGCTGCTATGTTGAGTTCACAGACTCGTATATTTACCTTAGACTGACTTTCACGGCGACATCAAGAGCATTCTCGATGGCTCTGGTAACTCGTGATTGACTCACACAAGAATACGTAGCATTATCTCTCATGGAGAGACAATGTTATCACACACATTTTAGGAACTTCATACGAAGAGGTGGTTATTTGATATGCTTGTCATATCCTTATTGATGTATGGACCATTTGGGGACCAGAGTTAGTAGAGTCGACATGGACTTTAGTAGAGGCCACAAATACATATAATTTTCAGGCTCATTCACAGTAAGCCTTCAGTACCACATGTCATGGACAAAGGAAACCGTCCTGAATCTTAGATTCCATGTGACTTTCTATATCTCATGATTGGTTTAGAATTCGGAGAAACTAATGCTTTCATCGTGTCCATAATGTGCCAAAAGCTAAAGATCGTATGTCTACTTACTGATTTTGATATCCAGACTCCATAGGTCTTGTTTTGGATTGTCAACATCATCAATGACATCATCAATACGTAACCGCCCTTGAACACCTATATAAGGAGGGCTTGGCCACATACATTCTCAGTCTTGCCAATGCCAGCCTTGGGAGCTGAAGGAGTCTTGATCACCAAGTAAGTACTATCGAAGTTCCAGTTCCAATTTTTGTCCAGTTCCTTATTCTAGTCCGAGCTAGTGTAGTATCCTAGAAATCCTATCTTGTCTTGTTGTAATCTCATAGCACGCGATCTTGTACTATTATTTCTTGTATCTAGTTATCTCCCTCAAGGGAGTTCTTGCCACATTAGTTTCTCCGAATTCTGAACCAATCATGAGATGTAAAAAGTCATATGGAAACTAAGGTTCAGGATGTTTCCTTTGTCCATGATACCACAAGGCATTATTAGAGCAAAGCTTGCCGTATCTCTGATGCTTGTGGAGGCACTATTCCTGACAATATGTATGTTACATAGGCTTTAGAATATGGATGCAGGCCGCATCGCATACAACTTTACAAGGCTTTTCAATCTTCACAAGACTTAGCCCTTGCAAGGGATTCTGCATCTTGGTACTTTCGCTTAAGCATTCCCTTTAGGTTTTCTTTAGCGCCTTTAGGTCCTTAACGGTATTAGCATAGATCCATAAGTAAACGGTTTCGGTATTAGCTTTTATGTTTACTGTTTGTTTTGGCTATATCAGTTATCATAAAGAATGGTTGCAGCCATAGCCGTTGGGGTAAAAAAATGATCTAAAGAAAAATGGTTGGCCAAAAAACGTAACGAGTTGAAAATTTATATGGGTCAAAGTTAATTGACTATCTCATACAACAAAGAAATTGGGATGCTCAGACTCGAGATTGGATGATCCGACATGGATTGGACATAGATCGGCTCCCACCTATACAATACGATTCACATGCCCCCACCTTTTCCCTCTCTGGCAAGGAGAGGAACATGATTATATGCCAGGAGATATGACACACATATGTACAGAGTACTTGGGTCTTTCCCTTTGAATTCACGACCAGCAAAAAAGCTCTATTATCGCGTCGGACGAGGGGTTCATAGATGTCCCTTGATACACGTAGGCCCATATGCCACCTCATGTACGAGTTCTCACTAGGAAACTTAGGGTATAATCACATCCGTTGGAGATCGAGAGAGCTTGGGGTAAAGGGATACCGTATATGTCCGACATGCCATATAGAGGTGGAGAGCGAGGAGCATTTTGCTATCCAATGCCCGGCATATGCAGACCTCATGATACGGTTCTAGATAGAGGGGTTATTACAACAATGTATGGGAGAGAGGATCACAGGCGATTTAGGCACTTCCTCACCTTTGCGTATCATAGACAAGAGGAGTTCGTACAACCCATACCATAGCGAGTAGAGGAAGACAAAAGACGATCACCTATTTCTTCCAAAGGATTGAGACACAAACTACACTAACCCCTAGTGGTGTGGATCTCACCCTCCAACAGACAAAGAGCTAGACGAAGGCCTTGGGCTTGTGGGTATTGGAGAACCTGGCTTTATTAAGGTAAGATTAGGAGGATTTTTTCATTTCATGAGCAGCATATGGAGCGGAGATGCACTTCCACACCCTTGGATACCCTCCTCCAAAGGGTACTCCAATCGATCCCAATGTATCGCATACTGCATCCACCCTCCTCTATATTGTGCTACTAGTACAGAGCTACATCTTATATCTACATTGTACTTTGTGGTCATTTTTTGTAGAGAGGGAGCCACTCCGTGTCACACTCTTCTTATTGTACTGTGTGGTCATTTTTTGCTCAGGTAGCATCACACCTCACCACATTGGAGTTGAGATTTTAGTTTACTTTTATTTCCCGATGTTGAGAAGATCACTGATGTATATGGTTTTGTCTCGTAGGCCAACTTTGGCCTCCAGTAGACATTAATATAACTTTCTTTCTTTCTCTCACGTTGAAACTTATGCTCAAGAGGAACTTGTTAAGCTGAAGCTTAATAGTGAAGGCAATGCTCTCTCTCTCTCTCTCATAGATTGGAGGCTGAAGAGGGCTTGGCAACAGATGCGCTCAACAAAATAAGGGCATACGAACTCAATCGGCCAACATAACAAAAGCCTTTGGTATACCTACATTTAAAAGAAAAAATCGCTACTAGCCATTTAAATTGCGACCACACATTTTGCGGTTTTTAAATAATAATCATATGATATTTTTTACAATGCTTACAGCAGCATGGTGGATGGAGCCACATGGTGGTGTTATTGACCTCTGGCTTGATTTTCTCCCCTTACTGAACTCTGGACATGAGAAGTGTGAGTGTGAATGCTGCCTCATGCAAGCTTCTTTTTCCTATGGGGATGTTTGCCTTATGCACTTAGTAGCCTTTAGTCATTATCATTCAACTTAAAGGAGGATTCTTCTACCAGATTAAAAAACCTGTACCTGTGCTGAAGCCTGAAAACAATTAAGAAAGTGAATGCATCAGTTGTAGGATATAAATGGCTTTGTAGCCTTTAGGCATTGTCATTCAACTTATGGGAGAGTTTTTCTGCCAAAAAAAATTCTGTACCTGTGCAGAAAAACCTATTAAGAAAGTGAATGCATCAGTTTTAACTTTTAGGATATAAATGACCTTTGCTGCTCATCGTGGATTGTGTTCGTATTGTACATTTGTTCAATAACGTTTAAATGATCTGTGAACTAGTCAATCTTTGAGTTCAAACCATGCGTCACTAACATTATGTTTTACACTGCTTCGCAGTTGGTAGAACAACATCTAGGACATGCAAAGGAACTTCTCATGAGCAAAGATCCAGCAGATATATATAGTGCTCTAAATTGTCTAGATTCTGCCCTTAAACTCTCTCCACATTCTGAGAGAGCCATTGAACTAAAGGCAAGGGCTCTGCTATGCTTAAGGCGTTTCAAGGATGTTGCCAACTTGTTACGTGAATTTATCCCTAGTTTGAAGATGGAACCTGTTGGTTTAAAAACTGCTCTTGACACAGAGAAAATAATGCTACTTGAAAGTCATTCAGATCCTTCAAAAGTTGAAAAGGCAATGAATGTTCACTGCTTTTCTTTGTTTCGGTCCAAAGCCAGGCTCTTGGTTGCACTGACAAAAAGAGGTGAAAGAGAGCAATGGAAGTATGTTATATTGGGGCAAGCTTGCTGTCATCTTGGAATGATGCAGGATGCTATGGTTCTATTATCAAATGGCAGACGAGTGGCATCTGCTGCTATTCGGGAAGAAAGTAATAATATGCCTGAAGATAATTTCATTGAAGGCACCATGCTTGGAGCAGACTCAGATACAGTTAACCATTTGCTGCAAAGCATTAAGTATCTTTTAAGGAGGAGAGCAGCTGCCCTAGCTGCTCTTGAGGCAGGGCTGTATTTGGAAGCAGCAAGGCATTTCTCAAAGATAATAGATGGGCGCCGAGGGACACCTCAGGCTTTCGTAGCTGAATGTTGTTTGTATCGGGCCATATCATATCATGCAGCTAATAGAATTGTAGATGCCATTGCAGATTGCAACCGCTCATTGGCTTTGAACCCAACATGTGTTGAGTCTATTGATTTGCGTGCTACCTTATATGAGACCATTGGATGTTTTGATGATTGCCTACAGGATCTTGATCGATTGAAGTCTATATATGCTTCAGGTTTCCAGAATCAGAAGTCCTTGTGGGTTCATAAGCCCACTACAGACACAGACTTACAAGGTGCCATTGATTTTATCAATAACAGACTGAGTTCAGTACGTGAACGCTGGAGTACATATGATACAATTGATCATTACAGAGTTTTAGGCATTTCAAGGGGTTGCACTAGAGCAGAAGTAGAACGGGCCTTCCTAATTCTATCTTTGAAGCACAGACCAGACAAAACTACTCACTTTATAGACCGATGTGACTTCGTTGATGATAGGCAGATTGATGATGTGAAAGGTCATGCCAGGCTGATGGGATTAAAACTGAATAGGTTGATTGAGAGAGCTTATACAAGGGTTTTAACTTCTATGGAGGAAGAGATGAGAACAGGTGCTGCATATGCAAACCTAGGTTCCCTCACTGTAGATACAGTTTCCTTTCTGAGGCCATCTTACAGGCACCCCAAAGAATTGCAGCAGGGAATCATGGATGGTAATATTTCATGCTAAAAACTGTCACCTGCAAAAAGATTTTTGGCTCATGGTGGGATGCATCTGCATGCAGAATATTCATAATTTGGAAAGTGCAAAAACTTTACTGTAGGAAGGGGACAAGCGGGTGAGTATGTTTGAGGTCTTTCTGGATTTTTATGACAGAACAGACCATTTATTTATGGAAAGCTCTACTCAGTACTGTCGGCTTGGTTTTACTGCTGAGGATTCTTTGCTGCAGATATGTCCTGCCAGCACAAAATCATGTATTTTGGATTGTGTAGGCTTTGTGTATGTACAATAAAAATTGTATGTTAGTGCATGTACTCTATACCACGTGGAATGTGGAAGTTGTACTTTCAAATGCTGATGCTGTGCTGTGTCTTTTTATTCAGTGCCAACATGCTTTGTGGTGCCACATGTTTGTTTGTTGGTCATCCTGGGAGAGATTTCCTATCATTATTGCACCCATTATACTTCTAGTCATGTAGGTGGCTTTTATTTATTGATGCAGGCAATTTCATGGATCTGCATCCATGCTCGTGTTCCCTTCTGTGCCTTGGTCATCGCCTTAGGTCATAAGCCTTGAAGGTTCTGAGGTGTTGTACAAGTTCTTGGAGTTGCCGAGGTCTTGTGCAAGTTGTAGGTTTCAACAACATTGTGCAGACTAGTGTGGACTGGCGACATCAATGCATCCGCATTCATATCTTCTTTGATACCAGTGAAAGGGAGCTTTCAAGCTCCTCACAATGTGGATTATCTTTCTGGATGGCGTCGCAACCACTCCTTGTACTTGTCTGTAGAGACCTGCAAAAAAAAGACAAAAAAAAGAGAAAGTAGGGACCATAAACTCGTATATGTAGGCTTTGAAATGGGTGGTCTCAATGTACTTTGTTGGTTGACCAGACCACTTATGTTTTATTAGAACATATATATACAAAAGAGTGTCGGACAGCCATTTGGCCTTTTCACATAGATACTAATGATAACAATCCAAAACATGCTTGATCAAGGTTCAGCCTATTAGTCAACCAAAATGGAGCCAGGTGGACCATGGTCTAATACAGGAAAAAGGTTAACCCTTTATGCAAGAGCTTGCAGAGACTAGAATATGGGGATCCATATGAATAATCTATTAGAGAATGGGTATTATGTAAAGTAGATCTATCTTATAGATCTAGAAAGTGTATTGGAATTTTGAGCATGAAATTAGCCGCTATAATATTAGTCCAATGTGTAGTCATTATAACATTCTTCCAATGAACTACCATTGTTACAATGGCTCAATGTGGAACCATTGTAACACTAGTCCAATGAGCTATCTAATAGAACCATGTATAGAAACCTTGGAAGTGGTTGGAGAAGATTTGGACCCTTCCCGCCCCCGATAGACAAGAATGAAGCTAACATTCACTCTTCGAAGCATGCTTTTGGCATGAAAAATGGTCCATGTTAGGATACAATGGAAATTGACCAAAGCTTACCAACACATAATCAAAGCACAACAAGGGGAAGGAATTCAAGAAGCTTCTCTCAACAAAGTCGATAATGAAGCTGAGAAGGGTTGGAACCTAGGCTTAGACCAAGCTCCTCATAAAGCAGAGGAAGTAACAGATAAAGAAGGTTAAACTAAGGCATTACGTAGGCAGCTTAAGCTTCTTTTACAAGTAAGTACCTTAACAATGGTTTGAGAAGAAAATTTCCAAGTTCCAAATGGTGGCCCCATTTGCTTATGCTTCGAGAACATTCATGGATAAGCCTAACGAAACTCTTTAGTTAGGAACATTGAGTGAACCCAAGGCAGTTTAGGCAACAAAGTGAGTATGGAACTTCCCTATCCTTAAACATGAAGTTGTATCATTATTGCAACACTTTAAAAGTATATTTTCTTGGTCTTACAAAGATTTAATGATCATTCCAAAAAAGCTCGAGATTCACCAAATCCTACTCATTGAAGAAGTGAGGTAAGCATGAAGTAGGACATATTTGCTTAACCTGAAGTATATTGAGATGTGTCACGAGGAAGGAGATAAAGAAGAGAGCTCACACACAATTTCACAATCAAGAAGAAGCACACACACAGATTGAGGCAAGGAAGAATGATCTTCTTCTTCTTCTTCTTCTTCTTCTTCTTCTTCTTCTTCTTCTTCTTCTATTACATAAAAAGGAATGTACAAGAATGACCTAAAACAAGAATACAACAAGTGCAATATATAAAGACAAGTATATAAAGAAAAACCTAATGTTCACGAATGAGTGAGCCGGCAAGAAACAAATGTGCCATCATTCTTGGTAGATAAATCTAATAAAGTTCAATGAAGTGTCCCTGATATATACCAGCGTGACCACTATACATGTCAGAGAAATGAAAAAGTGATACGTGTTATCCTGGATTATCACATGTTGAGCTTGAGATCTCAACACTCCCTCTCAAACTCAATGCCATGTCCTCTAATCCAAGCATCTTTCGAAACTTTTTTAGTTTTTTTGCTCCAAGTGCTTTAGTGAAAATATCAGCAACCTGCTCATCTATTCTCACATAAACAAGATCAATATTATTTTCTAATACGTTCTCTCTGATGAAGTGATTATGTACCTCGATATGCTTTGTTCTCACATGAAAGATAGGGTTCCGTGTTAACTGTATGCTGTGAAGATTATCACAATAGATGGTGATAGGCTTTTGCACTTCCACACCTAAATTTGCAAGTAGGATCTCCATCCATGATGCCTCATATGCTGCCATATGCTTCCATTGCAGCACCTCTATACTCGGCCTTTGTACTCGATAAAGCAATAGTGGATTGCTTCTTGTTGCTCCATGTAATAGCTACACTCCCAAGTGAGAATAGAAAGCCACTAGTAGATCTTCTATCTGGAATGCTACAAGCCTAATCTGCATCGGAGTATCCATGAACCTACAAATCTACACCAACTTCATAAAACAATGCATAATCCAAAGTAGCACTCACATAACGTAGAGTGAGTCTTAGAGCATCTAAATGTGGCTTCCTGGGAACTTGCATAAATTGACTTTCAAGTCCAACAATGTAGCTAAGATCAGGCCTCGTAATTGTGAAATATATCAAACTTTCCACAATTTTCCTGTACATAGTAGCATTTTCTAATTTCAAATTCTGATCTAATGGCATAGAAATTGGCTTACAATCAGCCATACCATATTTTTGCAACATATTCAAGGGATATTGCCTTTGCAACATCCATATACCTGTTTTTGTATGTATAAACTCAATGCCCAAGAAATAGTGCAACACACCAAGATCTTTAATGTCAAATTCTTGCATAAGAAGTTTCTTTACCTCTTTGATGCTTTCTTCATTATCACCACCCACAATCACCACTTACAATCAAGTCATCAACATAAATAGCCACAATCGTGATGCCATCATCACCCTTCCTTGCATATAGTGAATGATCTGCATCACACATAGAAAACTCAATGGTGGTTAAGTAATCAACAATCCTTGCATGCCATGCCATGCATGAGGAGCTTTCTTAAGCCCATACAAAGCCTTTTGCAACCTGCAAACATATTTTGGATGCTTTGAATCTTCATATCCTTGTGGCTGGTCCATATATACTTCTTCCTGCAACTCACCATGTAGGAAAGCATTCTTCACATCCATCTGATGCAAAGTCCATCCTTTTGTTGTAGCTAATGCAACAAGTGTTTTGACAGTAGACATTTTAGTTACAGAGCTGAATGTTTCCTCATAATCAATTCCATATGTTTGTGCATATCCTTTTGCTACCAATAGTGCTTTGTACCTGTGTATGCTACCATCAGCATTGTGCTTTACCTTGTAAACCCACTTGCAACCTATGGGTTTCTTTCTTTGGGGCAATGGAACCAGCTTCCATGTATCGTTTCCATAAGTGTAGCCATCTCCTCATCCATAGCTTTTTGTAAATCTGCATTTCCAATTGCATCTCCAAAACAAGAGGGTTCAACATCTTGTATTACCTTTGTCATGTAGGCACAATGACGAGCCATGTAACTATCATATGTCAATCATTGCACTAAATTTCGCATCCTCCCAAATCTTCTTGGTCTTGGGTCACTTCTCCTTGTATCATGCATATGCCTTTCTTACTCACAGAGTCTTCACAGAGGGCAATCCAAGTTCCTGATCGAGACTCTTTTCTGAACCGCTTGAATCTCCATCAACATCTTCAAAACGTGCATATGTTTTACTACTAGCAGAAAAGCTTTTCTTTACCTTTCTTGGATGTATTTGAGGGATTTGCTAGACTAAAATTTCCACGCAATCTTCCACTGCATGGATTTGAGTTGGAACTCTTGCTTGGTGATGCATCCAGTCCACGCAAAACTTGAGATCCTTCACTCGATTTTTTAGCATTTTCTTTGTCATTTGATTCAAGATTAAGCCCATCTTTGGCATCTGTATAGAAGCTTGACATTTCATCAAATACCACATCTCTGCTCACCTTTGCTTGTCGTGTGAGTAGGTTATAACATTTATATCCCTTTTGTTAAAGGGAGTATCCAATGAAGATACATTTTTTTGCTTTTGGATCAAGCTTCATCCTCAACTCATCTGGAACATGTACATATGCAATACAACCAAATACTTTCGTATGTGATAAATTTGGCTTTTTACCTGTAAAATTCTCTTCAGGTGTAACTTGATGTACAACAACAGTTGGAGTTTTGTTCATGACATATACAGCAGTATGCACAACTTCTGCCCAATAATAATGAGACATATTCTTCTCAACCATCAAGGCTCTTGCTTTTTCTGCAATATTTCTATTTTTTCATTCAGCCATGCCATTCTGTTATGGTGTGCACATGCATGAAAACTGATGTCGAATTCCATGAGTTTTAAGAAAGTTGCTGAACTCATTTGACATGTATTCACCTCCTCCATCAGATCTTAATGTCTGAATATACTTCCCTGTCTCTTTTCATAGCAGTCAGGTGTGTTCCGTTCAATTCGGTGCACGTAAGGTGCGTGAACCGAATGGTACAGGGAGGTTAGGTGCGTTGTACCAAAAAAATGTTATATACACACACACACACACACACACATATATATATATATATATATATATATATATATATATATATATATATATATATATATATATATATATATATATATATATATATATATATATATATATATATATATATATGTATGTATGTATGTATGTATACATACATACATACATACATACATACATACATACATGTTGGAGATAGATGTCTGCGGAAGCACGCGAACAGCACAAGGACGAAGAAGAAGCTTGGAGCACAAACACACAATAGTGAATGTATTACTAGAGAATGTACAAAGATAAGTAGCCCATTAGGGCAATAGGCGTATATACAAGCCGGGGAAAAAAACCTCCTAAAGAGGGAAAAAAGTGCCCCGGCGGTCCTAGTGTGTTCACACACATCACTACTTAAATATATCAACAAATCCTCCCTGGGAGTGATGCGGTGAACAAAGAGCTGGCACTCATGTATAATGAAGTGCCAAGCTATGTGGAAATCACTCCACAAAAGGAAGTAAGCCCAAAGCTTTGCGGAAAGCTTCAAACTTCTCCTTAGGCAGAGCCTTCGTGAAAAGGTCTGCAATGTTCTCCTGCGTGGGCACATATGCGAAGCTGATCTCCCCAGTAGAGAACCTCTCCCTGACATAGTGATAATGCACCTCAATGTGCTTAGTGCGAGCATGGAACACAGGGTTCCTCGCAACTGCCAATGCGCTTTGACTGTCAGTGAAGATGGTGGTGGCAGAAGACTGGCCAACACCCAAATCAGCCATAAGGTGTCTGAGCCACACACACTCAACAGTCGCTGTGAAAGCTTCCCTATACTCAGTCTCACAACGGGAAGTGACCACAGTAGGCTGCTTCTTGCTCAACCAAGATATACATGAGGTACCAAGCATGAAGCAAAAACCACTAGTGGACACACGAGTGTCATAGCAACTAGCCCAATCTGAGTCAGAAAAAGCATGCAAATCTGGCAGTAGTGATCCCCCCTTGGGATTAAACAACCCAAGTAGCCGAGTACGACTCAAGTAGCGAAAGATGCGCTTAACCGCCTTCTAATGCGTGACTCCTGGGCAATGCATAAACCTGCTCATCTGTGAGACATCAAACTGAATATTTGGCTGAGTAATGCATAAGTAAATCAAGCATCCAACAGCCTGCTGATAGAGAACAGCATCAAATGCATCTCGAGCATCATGAAGACTCAATCGTAAACCTGTCTCCATAGGAGTGGCAATAGGCTTATAGTCTTCAAGGCCAAAACGCTGCAATAATGTGTCAATATATTTCGTTTGACACAAAGCCATTCCACCATCAACTTGCATAAACTGAATGCCCAAATAGTGATGCAAATGCCCCAAATCAGACATCTCAAATGAGGCATGCAAATCAGCCTTAAAATTAACAATATGCTTCTCAATAGGACCAGTGAGCAGCATGTCGTCAACATAGACAACAATGATCAGAAGCAGATTATTAGCACGCTTAACATATAAGGTGCTTTCAGTTGGACTGTTCTCAAAACCATGTGCAATCAGATAGGCATGTATCTTCTCATACCAAGCACGTGGTGCTTGCTTTAAACCATATAACACCTTCTTTAACCTGCACACTTGGTTTTCATGCCCTTTCTGCACAAAGCCACGAGGCTGAAAAACATACACTTCTTCATGCAAGTCACCATTCAGAAATGCTGTTTTAATGTCCAACTGATGTACATTCCAACCATGATGGGCTGCAAGTGCACAAATGCTCCGAATAGTAGTCATACGGCATGTAGGTGCAAAGGTCTCATCAAAATCAATGCCTCTTTCTTGCGCATAACCCTTTGCAACAAGTCTAGCCTTATATCTGTCAACTGTACCATCAGGTTTACGCTTCAGCTTGTATACCCACTTAGTGCCAATGGCCTTCAACATCGCCATTTGACAGATCATGAACTGTACATCTGTCATCAACAAATTTCACAACCAAGCCAATCTTGGCTAATGCAAAAACTGATAACAGATTCTTCTTGATCCCTGGCACAAATAAAGCATCTAACAAGGTGAAAGAACTACTATCAGCAGTAGTTAGAATGATCTTACCAACTCCCATGACAGGATAAGAGGAGTGTTGGGGATGTAAGGGTCATGTGACCTTACTCCCATATTCATATATATACATCATATATAGAGTATTGCCTCAAAAGAGTTCATTATGTGGGTTTCGAGGCTCCCACGCATATCCACGCGTCTCTTCTCTCTTCTCTCTCCCTCCATCTCCTCCTTCCTCCTCTTGTTCTGCACACCAAAGCCCTTCATTGGTATCAGAGCATGCTGAAGGCTGGTGTGCAAGAAGCTTCAATGGAAGCTTAGGTCAAAAGAGGTAGAAGTGCAGGTCGGCATCTCTTGACAGCAGTTCAGTATTTCGGCTGTAACTTGAGCTAAGAAACTCGGATTGATGCGTTTTAAAGTTCTGTGCGTAGCTAACACAAAGAGCTACAACTTCACAGAAGGGCGCAGAACCTGGTTCGGACTTCTGAAGTGCCGAAAATTCGAAAAACGCAGAGAATTGTAGAAGGCGAATCTACATTGATTAGAACAGCAGGTCGGTTTTTTTGTCATAACTTGAGTTCTACAGCTCGGAATGCGATGTTTCAACTTGCTGTGCGTAGCTTGGAAAGATATCTACAACTTTGTAAAAGAACTCAGATTCAGATTCTGAGTTTTAGGTTGCCGAAATTGCAGAATACAGAGCAGTACTGTTGCAAGTGAAAGTGAAATTGATAGCAGGTGCTTGTTTTGAGCATATCTTGAGCTACGAACCTCCGATTGAGGTATTCTTTCTCTCGTTACGTAGCCAAGAGTTAGATCTTGAAGTTTGCTGAAACAGATTCAGAGGTTATCACCACTGAAACAGCAAAACACAGAGCAGCAAATTTTTGTCAAACGAACCCTAATTACTCTTGGAGGTTGAATTGGCTTTGGAACTTCTTCGAGAGAGAATTTTTGGTATGCAAGCTCTTATTTTTAGATCTTCAAGGCATTGTACATGTATGATCACTGTGGTAGCTCCTCCATATGAGAGTAGAGCATGATCTTGTCACGTGTTTGGCATGTAAGATGACATTGTGGTATACTCTTTTTTTGAGGTTTATGTCATCATGAGTTCGATCATGGATGTATAGTGGCATTGTGGTCTATATCTTGCTTATGCCACTTGGTTATGGATTTAGTTATCAGTTGCATACAATTCTGTAAGAGTTGATTGTGGATCTTGGTTGGTACTTATATCTTTGTTTTCTTTGTAGGTACATGATCCAGATTGGAGCCTCAATTACACATTCGTTTGTCACCTTGATTTGCTATTCTATTAGCAAATGTTTATTGATTTGATGTTGTGGATGGTGATTCCCATATGGTTATTTTGGTTCTAGAGTCTATTTTACAGAGGATATGCTGTCGAAATTTCATCGGCTTTTATGCTAGAAAGGAGCTCTAGTGGATCTTGAAGCTTGTGCGATAGCTTTGGATCATTGTTGATCTCCATTTACTTGGACTTGGTCACAGGTTATCAGTGACAGATTGGACCATCTTGCAGGATTCATTCTTGAGTGGGAGATACATCATCATTATATTGACATGTATTGCCATTAGTTTTTTGGCACATGTAGTTGCCATTATCTTCTTGATTTGATTAGTGACAGGTGGTGACAGATTACTTATTGTTCTTTCATTATTGGTTATCTTGTTTGATTGCTCAGTTTACAGCGGATACTCTGTCGAATTTTTTCCCAGGATTCTTTCACATCTACTTGGTCACTTTGGAGACTTGGTGAGCAGGCTTATGCTCATGGCTTTATGTGCATGCTAGATGCATGATTATGTGACAGGTGGTTCACATGGTTTTCTTCTCCATAGAGACATATGTGATGTGAGTTATGCATATGGATATGCAGGTGTGATCCTATTGAGGATAGAGTATTGTTCTAGTCTCTTGTTACATTGCTAGTCTATTGGATTTCCAGCATGATGTCTTCTCGATTTGATGGCACTGACTTTCCGAGATGGAAAGCTCAGATGTGGCATACATTGGTTTGTGCAGGGTTACACATGTATGTGCATAGAGATGCACAGAGGCCTCGTGACATGCCCGACCACGTATGGATGGATATAGATGCATTGGTCAGCTCCACTATCCGATTACAGCTTGTGGATTCTATATATGAGTCTGTTATGTATGAGGAGACGAGTAGTGCATTATGGCAGAGACTACATGATATGTATGCGAGTCCATTGACTCATGTGAGACATAGATCACATCGACGACTTCGATGTTGGCATTGTGGTCATGAGGGCCATATTTGACGATGTTGCTTCAGACGGATGCGACGATGATGTCAGAGATATTCACGTGATGCAGATGAGGTAGTGGTTTCAAGAGAGTCTATGGCAGTTGATTATGCCAGTGATGGTGATATCACTTTCTCCTATGGTTCATCTCATGATTCCTCTTGCTTATTAGATATCACACATATGGCTTGGTTGCTTGATGCATTAGCGAGTTTTCATGTTACTCCACATCGTGAGTGGTTTTGTCGATTCTCAGGTGAGAGTCGTGAATGTGTGCACTTGCGTGATGGTACAACATATGACATTGAGGGTACAGGAGATGTATGCCTTATGCTACCTAGTGGAGCATCACTTATTCTTAGACATGTACGCTATGTGCCTTCATTCCCTATGAGCTTGATTTCAGTCAGCCAGTTACAGGAGAACAGATGTTATGCATTCCTTGGTGAGCATCATTTTCAGTTGCAATTGGGACAGCTTATGCTTGTCAGAGGTGCCAGGATTGGGCACAAGTATCCACTACAGGTACTTCATGTGAGAGACAGTCTCGTCTCAGTGGGAGTTCAGCCTTATGTGCGATGTGAGACTCGTCATATCTCATTTTCTCTACCTACACATAGGTCTATTGACATTCATGATGCACATTTATGGCAGGATTCAGATGCTCAGATGGATGCACATGTAGAGCATGTTTTGGATGCTCATGATGCTTATGTAGAGCATGATTTTATTGATCATATGGATGCTCATATGGAGCACACTTTGGATGATCAGTTGGATGCTTTAGAGCATGATGTGGATGCTCATGTAGAGCATTGTGATGATACTCAGTTAGAGTTAGATCATCAGTTTGATCTTTGTGTTGATGTTGTGCAGTTAGCTCATGTGGAGCATGGTGATACACTTGGTGTGGTAGAGTAGGATAGCTCTTATGATACACAGTGTATGCCAGAGCATACTAGCTCTCAGGATGCACAACTAGACACATCCTTGGTTGATAGGATGACTGATTTAGATGCTGATGAGTCAATAGTTATGCAGTCATTCTTGGATTCACTCATGCTAGATGTTGACACAGATATGTCAGGACATGTTGGTCTTGACGATGGTGCTTTGGATGCCTCGGATACAGGCATGGCTGACATACTTAGGTTAGCCAGGATAGCACATGTTTCATCAGCATTCGGGAGTTTGATGTACGAGTTGCTATGCTCGAGACCAGACATTGCAGTTGCTATTGGAGTATTTGCACTTGGAGTTGTCAGTCATTCGATGATTGACGTAGGCATAGAGCGAGTGGGAGCTTTGCAGGAACTTCATCAGTTCTTGCAGCAGTCATATGTGAGCTCGACTCTTGTCGATATGAATCTAGAGCAGTTTGAGGTGCATGGATACACCTTGTTTGAGGCAGTTGGTGTAGGCTGATTGGTATGGGTAGAGATCCGGACTCTTCCTGTACATTATTGTATAGTCCTACATCATTCTTTGTATATGTTACCACTTATGGTCACATTGACCCTTAAGTGGGAGACTGTTGGGGATGTAAGGGTCATGTGACCTTACTCCCATATTCATATATATACATCATATATAGAGTATTGCCTCAAGAGAGTTCATTATGTGGGTTTCGAGGCTCCCACGTATATCCACGCGTCTCTCCTCTCTTCTCTCTCCCTCCATCTCCTCCTTGCTCCTCTTGTTCTGCACACCAAAGCCCTTCAAGGAGTTGTTGGCGCATGTGATAGTATTCCCTGTAGGGGCAGGCTCTAGTGAAGAGAAGAAACTCCGCTGTGAGGTAATATGTTTGGTCGTCCCACTATCAAAGTACTAAACATCTGAGTCCACTGCAGACATGCACTGCTCATGAGAAGATGGTTCAAAACTGCAAACAGTATTAAACGCCCATTCTTCTTCGTGCACAAGATTTGCAGACTCTGTTTTTGGTGTAGAGGCCTCTGCAACAACCATTCCAGCCTCTTTCTTCTTTGCCTCTTTTGCAGCCAGTTTTGGACAGTTCTTTATGATATGATTATTCCCTTTACAATACTTGCAAAACAATTTCTGCTTTTCTGATTTCATCTCATCTTTATCTTGGTTCTTCGAATGTGCAGCATTTGCAGATTTCTGCTTACTAGTAGAAGAGTTCCATTTTCCTTTGCCCTTATGACTAGCCAGGAAAGCTTGATCTGCAACACGCATAATGGACCTGTTCTGCCTGGACTCATCTTCCTGCAACAGAACAGAGACTAACTCCTCAAATGATAAGGCATTCGGATTGCCTTTCATCATCAATCGAAGAGTAGAAGCAAAACTCTGATATAAATCAGGAAGACCATTCAGAACGGTCTACACAAGTGAGCTATCTAGTATAACCTCATCAGCAGAAATCAACTGTTCCTTCAAATCTTTGATCTTTGTTAGGAAACTGTCCATAGAATCACCTTCATTCATGTGCTCACTCTCCAACTGTTTTCGAAGGTAAGCAACACGAGCCTCATTCCTAGCTTGGTACAATGTGGTTAGTGTATCCCAAGCATCCCTAGCTGTTCTGCAAGAGCGAATATGAGGAATAATGGCACGTTTGACAAACAAAGCTATCAATGCATGTGCCTGGGAATCTCTGCCATCTCAACGAATTTGCTCTGCAGTAGGTGCAACAGAAACAACAACATGAACAGGAATCTGCGGAATATTATCTTCAACACCATCTTCATCAGCTCTAGCCTGTATTTGTAGTACCTGTAGTTGCAGGTGTAATAGGACGTCTTTCAACACCCTACACAATGTTCCACAGTCCTTTTGCAACCAATACATGTCGCATCATATAAGCCCATAATGGGTAGTTGGTACCATCCAACTTATCCTCAACAGCCAACATACGGAATACATCACTGCTTTCAGCCATGGCCAGTGACTAAAATACCTTGATGCAAAGAATTGATTGTATCTCAAAAAGTTGAACAAAACTGCTTAGACGAGTTCTACAAGACCTGTAGCAGACTTCGAGACGCTTAAACTGGCGAACAGAAACTGGTATATACCTTTGGCACAAAAAGACGAAATAGCCTACCTAAGCGCTGCGATAGTGCATTCGGAGGCCGAAACGAGCTCAAATCGCGATTTCGGCACACATAGCGAAGCTGTTTTGATCTTGGAAACATACTGAGTATGCTCACCAAAATTCGTGCGATTCTGAGACTGCAAACGGAGGAGTGTCGACGACACCCTAGATGAAGTGACGACCTACTCTGATACCAATTGTTGGAGATAGATGTCTGCGGAAGCACGCG
>CM035420.1:59725808-59785808 GCA_020310875.1 Ceratopteris richardii | reverse complement strand
GACGAATAGCATCGCTTACACGACGATCTGTTGACGGACAAAAATTAAAACGTTGGAGGCTCTGTAATCGGCATTTTCACGCATCCGATCGAAGAGCTCTCCAACGTTCGCAATTGCGTTGCGCTTACGAGCTAAAGCAAGTATATGCAGAATTGTTGTTTTGCTTAAGCTCTCTGTTATTGTCTCCCTCTGTCTTTGTTTCTCTCTTTCTACATCTTTCTCTCTTTGAATTCTCTCTCTCTCTCTCTAGATCTCTCTCTCTCTCTCTAGATCTCTCTCTCTCTCTCTCTCTCTCTCTCTCTCTCTCTCTTTTCTCTCTCTTTATTGCAGGTTATTCAAGAAGCTAACCAAGCAAAAACTATGGCTAACAATTGTAAGTACAATTTCTATTATTTGTAGATCATTTGAATTGTGTTATTTTCATTACATACCATACTCACACTTATTGATATGCACTCATGATGAAGATGCACACACACATGCATATACCTACATATACACATATACATGCACATACACACACATACACATAGAGTTATACATATACACACACATACACAAGAACATGCACATATTGATACATACATATACACTTATACATGCACATGCATATACATACATATACACACACATACACATGCACATACATACATATACACATATACATGCACATACACACACATACACATAGAGTTATACATATACATGCATATACGTATACACACACATGCACATGCACATACTCATACACACATATACACTTATACATGCACATGCACATACATACATATACACACACATACACATGCACATACATACATATACACACACATACATATACACTTAGGTACACACATATGAATGAATTATATAATTAAAGTATTAAAACACATGCTTAATATAAACAATAATAACAATCAATAGAACAAAACTCTTCATTACTTAATACCATACACACAATTCAAAACATAACTGAAATGAAAAATATATAGATAAATATATATATATATATATATATCAATGTAAATACATATAATCCAATGTCATAATCAACTAAAATCCTAATCATCATCATCATGATCATCATCATCATCAGCAATATCATGATCATCTTGATCTTCCTCATCCTCATCCTCATGATCACCCTGTGACGATCGAGACCGTCCCTCCTGTGTTTGTCTCTCCACCTCATCCATATTTGTCTCCCCATAATACTCCTGTATTACATATAACAAACATAAATCAATAAAATAATTAAAACATTCATAACAACAAAATAATTATATAAAATTTAAAAATACTCACAAAGGCATCAGGATGATCTTGTATATACTCGCCCAAATGCCGATATCCAAAATGTGTAGCATACTCAATCTCGTGTTTTGTAGGATATCGGCCATAATCCTTTCGCTGCAATGAAACAAATAAAAAACATTAGTTGCTTGCATTTTAACTAAAATAAAAAATATACTCACAATAACACATATACTTACAAACGTAGCTACAAAACCATTATGTCCCATTTGGCCTAAGTGCGATGTGTGGCCCAACTCCACTCTCTTCTTTGTTGGAATTTGGGGCCCCAGGATCGTTCCAATACTAAAACCTCTTGAGCATACACAACTTAATTGACAAGATGATAAGTGAGATAGAGAAAGAAAGAGATCTTGAGACAAGGATAGGGAACGTAAGCTGGATGCTTACTTCACTAAAAATAATAGATGTCCAAATTACAACATGGGAGTACTACTCAACCATATAAAGTGGTGCACTCACTAATGGAAGAATAAGAAGATGATGATACAAAATTTAGATTATGTCGAAATAATCTAAGTGTGTGTGAAGAGAATGAAGCAACGAAGCTAACAAAATAGTGTAATGAAATTGTAAATCAACCACAAGGTTAACTCACAAAAGATAGTTACCACCACCTCGTAAAAGACTTCCTGCTGCAATGAGAGTAGCCTCTCCTTCACCACAACTTCACCTCCTTCAAGAGTGTGAGAACACTCTGTCTTCAAGAAGATCTCCAAGCTCTAGATCTTTGAGTGAGTTGCTCTTGAGTGATGCTTGAACAATGAGCCAAGGGCCTCTTAAATAGTTTTGAAGCCTTCCCGAAAGCAATAGCGATGGTTCTTCAATAAAGCATAAAACATAGCGCATGACTTAATAAAGCAAAAACGTAGTTTCCTCAAAAAATACGTAGCGCAAGATATTTAGCGATCAATAAAGCATGCTTTTGCTTTATACGTAATGATCACTTTTGTTGGCTTTTGATGAGTTTTAAATAAAACTCATTGTTGCTATTTGCTTTTGGTTTTGTTATCTTTTAGCTTTCTAAAAGATGGTTTCACACTATGAAGTTTCAGGTTCACATGGACGAAGAATTATTGGACATGGATTCCAACAATCCCTCCTTCAATGTCACAATGATACAAGTTTCAGTAACGTGCAAATCTTCTCATGACTATCTCTAGTCAATGCTTTGGTAAAAATATCTGCAACATTCTCACTAGACGGAACATAAACCAGCTCAATGTGCTTCTTAGCTATCTGCTCTCGAATATAGTGGTAGTGTACCTCTATATGCTTTGTCCTTGCATGATGCACTGGATTCTTAGCTATAGCTATAGCACTCTGGCTATCTGAAAATATCTGAATGGGTTGATGTACTCTTACATCAAGATAACTGAAAATCTTCTGCAACCATACTGACTCTAGAGTAGCTGTAAATGCTGCACGATATTCAGCTTCACACGATGAAGTGGCAATAGTGGGTTGTCTTTTTGAAAACCATGAGATAAGACAATCTCCAAGATAAAAACAAAATCCACTAGTACTTCTTCTTGTGTCTCTATCACCTGCCCAATCAGAATTTGAAAATCCTTTTAGTAACAAATGTGTAGATTTCAAAAATAACATAGCATAATTTGAAGTTCCCTTCAAATAACGAAAGATCCGCTTTACTGCTTTCCAATGTAACACTGTCAGATTTTGCATGAACCTTGATACTTGAGAAACTGCAAACTGTATATCAGGACGTGTATTACAAAGATAAATCAAGCAACCAACTGCTTGACTATATAGAGTAGCATCAAATGGCTCTGCATCTGCTACCATTTGTAAAGATATGTTCTGATCCATAGGTGTTTGCATAGGTTTAGAATCACCCATCTGAAACCTTTCCAAAAGTTTCTCAATGTACTTCTATTGTGTCATGTAGATACACTCATCTCGAAACAGAAATTGAATCCCAAGATAATAATGTAGAATGCCTAAATCATTCACATCAAATGTTTGCTTCAATTCTTCTTTGAACATCTGCAAATCTTCATCTCTGGGACCTGTGACTATAATATCATCCACATAAATGATTGCTATAATCATCATACCTGTTTCAGCTTTGACATAAAGAGTTGGAGCTGCATCTGAGTTATGGAAACCAATGGATAAAAGATATGTATGTATCTTTTCATACCATGCTCTAGGTGCCTGTTTTAAATCATACAAAGCTTTTATAAGCTTACACACTAAGTGTTCTTTACCTGTCTCTTCAAAACCTTCTGGCTTCTGAATATACACATCTTCGTGTAAATCACCATTTAGAAAAGCAGTCTTAATGTCAAGCTGATATATATGCCAACAAAAATGTGCTGCTAGAGCAAGTACTGACCTAATAATAGTCATCCTAGATGTAGGAGCAAATGTCTCATCATAATCAATACCTTTTTGTTGTGCATATCCTTTGACAACCAACCTGGCCTTGTATCTATCAATAGTACCATCTGCTTTCCTTTTGATTTTAAAGATCCATTTTACACCTATAGCCTTCTTTCCTTCTGGTAACTCACATAGCTACCAAGTTTGATTCTTATGAATAGAATCAATCTCTTCTTGCATAGCTTTTCTCCAAATAGGAATGTTAAGTGCATCTTTAACACACGCAGGTTCATCTTCAACAGTCGTAAGTGCCAAAATATCATGAATCTCGAAGTCTTTAGCAAAACTTACATGATCTTTTTGCTGTCTAGTTTGACTTCTTGTTCTTACATGATCTTGTTGTTGTTGTCTAGTCTGACTCCTTGTTCTTCCAGTAAAAGTCTTTATACCACTATCTTTCCAAGTCTGATATAACCACGTAGGTGTATCCTTGAATAGTGGTGAAACTCTTTCTGAACTTTCAACTTCCACAGGTTCTGGAACTTGTCCTGTCGAGGTATTATGACTTTCTGGAACTTTAACTTCTTCCATTTCTGGAATCAAAGTCTCTTGTGGAACTGACTCTATAGAAGGTTGTGAAATTCCTCTTTCTTCAATTTTTTCTTGAATACTAGGAATTTGAGGTTTAACTCCCTCCTGATATGGTTGAACATCTACATCCAGAATCTTTTTAAAAATTCCATAGTCATTTTCACTAATGAACTCCGGAATTTTTGCTTCTTTATCATAAACCTTATCTTCAGCAATATAAGCATTACGTGAAAGAATAACTTCACCTGTCTCTGGAACATAAAACCTGTATCCTTTGCTTTCAACAGGATATCCAATAAAAACAGCTTTCTTTGCCTTTACATCTAGTTTGCCTCGGTCCTTTTTCTCAACATGTACATAAGAAAGTGATCCAAACACTTTGAAGTAACTCACATTAGGTTTTCTACCATAATAAGCTTCATACGGTGTGATTACCTTTAAAGCTTTTGTAGATGACCTGTTTAAAATGTGATTAGCTGTATGTACTGCATCAAACCAGAATTTTGGTGAAAGCTTCTTGGACGCCATCATGCTCTGCATCATTTCAACAAGCACTCTATTCTTTCTTTCTGCAACACCATTTTGCTTAGGAGTATAAGCAATAGTAAGATGTCGAGTAATACCTTTCTCATCGAGAAATGTCTGAAACTCATTTGACAAGTATTCTCCACCTCTATCACTTCTGAGAATCTGGACAGTTTCTTGACTTTCATTTTCAACCATAGCTACAAACTTCTTGAACATAGGAAAGACTTCTGACTTCGACTTAAGACCATAGATCCATGAGTATCTTGTAAAATCATCCACAAATAGGACAAAATACCTGAAACCCTGAATAGAGTCTGCTCTCATAGGACCATTCACATCTGAATGAATAATCTGCAATTTCCTGGTAGCTGTAATATGACCATGTTTCTTGAAAGGTAGTTTATGCATCTTACCTTCAAGACAACCTTCACATGTATCTGAATCATCAGGTAGCTTGAATGAGGGTAAACTCTCAACCATACCTTTGTCTTTGATATTCTTGAGAGCTCCAAAACTGATATGTCCAAATCTTTCATGCCATAACTTCATATCTTCCACCGGTGACGAAGATTTGACTGCATATGCTTGACTGATTTTTGATAAAACAAAGACCCCTCCTTTATGCGTACCTTGCAAAAGACACTTGTCTTCTTTATGTGATAAGATCTTACAAAGATCTTTCTCAAATACAACTTTAAAACCATCACTTAAAAATGCAGATATAGATAGCAGATTCTTCTTCATTTCAGGTACATAAAGGACATCTGAAATTTGAAAAACACCACCTTCTCTTGACTTTAGGGTTACTGTACCTATTCCCACAACATCCAAATCATTGCCATCTGCAATAGTAACTCTTCTACTTGAAGAATAGGAGAGAGAAGAAAATACATCTCTACAACCTGTCATATGCTTTGTAGCACCTGAGTCGAATATCCAAGGACTTGCTGAAAGAACTTGTAAAGCTGCTTGATCAAAAGCTACTTCCTCAATAGTGATACAGGCATAAGAATCACCTTGAGATTTCCCTTTTTTATCATCTTCTGCAACATTACCTGATGCCTTTTTCTTTTCTGCTACAATCCTTTTATAACATTCTGACTGAATATGTCCACGTTTCTTGCAAAAAGAACATATTTTTACCTTCTTCTTAGAAGAATTCTCTTTAGATGTCGTAGATACAGAATCTGAAGTAGAAGGTGAGAGGGATCTACTTTCCTTCTTGGATTTTTGTTCCTTCTTCTTATCCTTCTTCTTCTTACCCTTTGATGAAGATGAAAGCGCTTCTTCATTCTCTTCCATTCCCTTCAATTGATCTTCATCTTGAAGCAACAAGAACTCTAACTCTTCAAATGTAACCTCTCTATCTCTTGTGGTAAGGGTAAGAGTGGTTATGAAAGACCGATATGAAATAGGAAGTGAATTAATCAGCGTATTTACCATTTCTTCATCTGATATCTCAACTCCTACATTTAGAAGTTGATCTCTCAAGTCAACGAGTCTCGTAATGTGGGTTTGTATTGACTCACCAGCTTTCATCCTTGTATTTGCTAGTTGTCTCCTCAAGTGAGCTTTTCTAGCAGGATTTCTGCTCTGAAAAAGATTCTCGAGCTTTAACCAAGCTTGACTAGAACTTCTGCAAGATCTGATCTGTGGTAGAATATGCTTTTTGACGCTCATTGCTATGAATGAAAGTGCTAAAGCATCCCTAGCATCCCATCTTGCCTGATCTTCAGTAGGAGGAACTCTAGGTAAAGACCTAGCAATGACTCTGGATGTCGAAGTGGTTACCTCTTCTTCTGTTGGTTCTGTAATAGCAATTCCAGTACCTGTTGAAGCTGCTGTAGACCCTTCTTCACCTTCTCGTCTTGGTCTTGTTAAGGATCCATTGATGATACTCCATAAATCCTTTGTCACTAACAAGTTCATCATCATGAAACTCCACATGGGATAATTAGAAGATCCATCCAACTTGTCTTCAATCTCAATTCTCATCTCACTCATCTTATCTAATTATTAATATCAAATACCATTATTTGTAGATTTTGATCAATCAGATGGAACTCCACCACCGTCTCCTCATCGTGCAACGACTTTATACTGTAAGTATATGAAATATTTAATTTTAACTATATTTGATGGATACATAACTTATATTTTTTTTATGTTTCTTATGATGTGCAGATTCTGATCAATCAGAGGGTACTCCACCACCTCCTACCCATGCAATGACTTCACATGTGTCCTCAGATAGGAATTATGATGAATTTTACTATCAAGAGCATATTATATGTTGGTGTAACTCTTGTTATGGCACATATCGAAGACCACGATTGGAATGTATTCAACATGAGGCAGAGTATGGTACTTTTGAGCATGGACCATCACCTAGTCAACATGATAATGCTTGGGTATGTATTTTCTATATATATTAATGTCATTATTTTATTTAAAAACCATGTATAAATTCAAATTATTATTGATATACAGGAATACTTGCTCGATGATGATGATGATGATGATTTTTCTCATAATGTTAATATACCTCGTACACGTCATGGACTTGTTGTTCATCAATTACAAGCAAAGGTTTCTAGAAATCCTCTGAGATTATCCATTGCCAGCTCGTGATCGTTCTTTAGTACAAACATATGATAGAAGAAGATATGGAGGATGGAATAGAGGACCACTTCCTTTAGATGGAGAGGTTTTCAACTTTTGGGGTAATCGCTATATGATTGCTCCATCGGCTATTACTAATGCTGGTCGTGGTCTCTTTATTGTAGAGGATTTGTATGTGCCTCCAAACTCTGAAGTCACTCTTATGTCATTTTGTGGTCCTATATATGGATGGGGAGATTGGCATCGGCTTTCACGTTATGTTCAAAGCATGAGTACTTATGGAATATGCTTGAACGCAACATCCCTTACTAGTAGAAGGATTTTACATGCAGAAAATGAAAGATTATATATTAATGGAAGACCTTACACACATGGAAATATAGCAAGTTTAATAAATAGTAGTCGAGGGTTACATAATAGTTCAAGGACTAATTGCACATTTGAGGAGCGTGAAAATAGTCATGAATCACCATACATGAGTAGAGATGTATCAAGATACATAGTTGTCAATGCTATTACTACATTACATGCTGGTGATGAACTATTAGTGAATTATGGATGGCGTAGACCTCCAAGAGCACCTTTTAGCTAGAGAGAATAAAAATTTTCTATCCATATTTAATAAGTTATATACTTAATTTTATATTTGAAGTTTAATTTTTATTCATTTATGGAATACTAATGAGTTTTATTTATATGTGTAGATTCCAACGTATGATGTTGATGATATTCGTCCACAGCATTCACAATTACCAGTAAGACCTCATTGATCAGAAGCTTCCATGAGGAGGCTACACAAAACTAAACCTGTGCAATATGCAAAGTTGAAAGATCTATATTCAAAAGATGATAAAGTACAAGATTTGTGTGACAATGATGAAGATGATGGCATGGCAGATTTTATTAAGGATTGGTATCAAAATGACAGTGAGAGCATGGATATTTCTAAAAATGAGAAATATCTTCGAGAGGAATGTCTAAAGCATGTGTATGAAGGAAGTCATTTGACACGACTAAATGCGAGCTTACTTATTCTCAACCTTCAAAATCGTTTTGGATGGAGTAATGTATCTGTTTCGACACTATTAAGGTATAAAGTTCAATTTTCTATCTATTTATATATATATATGCATAAATATATATATATATATATATATATATATATAAATACATGCAGGTTTTTATTCTTACTTTAGATAAGGTAAGAACAAGAACTTGAATTGAATGGAAACTTTTTGTCCGCGCATCTTTTAAAACTATTAATGCATCTTTCCAAATATTCGCAATGGTGACCTGGATGAGTCGTATATGTATACATGTGTTAAATATGCATATGTGTATATATGCATATGCATTTATGTAAAATATTCATGTATTCATGTACGTAATATATGCAAGTGTTTATAATTGTGTACATGTATATATGTATATGTGCCTATGTGTAAATATGTACATGTAAATATGTATGCATGTATATATATGTTTATGTGTGCATGTAGGCATGTACATGTATGTGTAAATATGTACATGTAAATATGTTAGTATGTATATATATATTTATGTGTGCATTTAGGCATGTATGTGTGATGCATAATATATCTACTCCATTTTATATTTATGTATCCTATCTACATGATGTGTATAGATCTTTACATATATTATGATCCTCGTTGATTCGAGTAGCTATATATAGAGGCATAAGGTTGGGAGGAGAGACATCTCTCTAGTAGGACATCGGAGGTGTACATATACTTCAAACATATGGCTAAAAGGTTGAATTAGAGTTTTTAAATTAGGGATTTCAAAACCCTAATATCGAGATTAGTGTTCTCTCTCTCTCATATACATACATACCGTGCATTGTCACGACGATGCGCCATAAGTGTCCGCATCTCTTTTAAACACCATTTAAGAGACCACCCTATCCCAAACTCTGTCTCAAGTGAACTGAGCACGTACTTTTTATCCCTCTCATCATGCTCACTACAAAAATAAAAAACATAATATAAATAAAACATAAGATATATATTTCAATTTATATGTAAAACTTTTACTTACTTCCACGATAAGTGGATAAAACGCAGGTAAGAGTCGCATAGTGCGCGCATTCTCCTCTTGAACTCCAATCCATTTCCTATGTATACAATATTCTCCTCTGGCTCTATGTCGCACTCTAGTCCTAACGTGCCTATGCATGTCCTCATAGGCAACGTCTCTGCTTTGCTATCACATGCTAGAGGTGGTATAGGTGTCTTGAAAATAGATAGATAGAAATAAATAAAAATATGTGCTATAATATCATTAAAAAAGTTTATGAAAAAAAACATACCTATGAGCAGATAGCTCTCTTTCTGCGTGTGGAGCCGCAGAAGAGCCCTCGTCTGATCGCGTAAGCATCTGGATTGTATAATCCAGCTCCTCATCAGACATCTCTGCATAGTCCCGCATTATGGCCCCTAGAGTATCTGACAGAACTCTTGCTCTCATAAGACTTTTTATGAGAGTGAGTTTCGCCTTTCTCTCTCTACTGGGATCCATAATACCTAACATATAAAACAAAATGGTTAGAAATAAATATATATACGTGTATGTGTGTGTATGCATGTGTATGTGTGTGTATGCATCATTATGTGTGTAAGTGTCTATGTGTGTTTGTGTGTGTGTATATGTGTGTATGTGTGTCTATGTGTATGTGTGTATGTCTATGAGTGTGTATGTGTTTATGTGTATGTATGTATCTATGTGTGTGTATGTGTCTATGTGTGTATGTGTATGCATGTATGTATGCATATATGTGTGTATGCATGTGTATGTGTGTGTATGCATATATGTGTGTATGCATGTGTATGTATGTGTATGCATCATTATGTGTGTATGTGTGTATGTATATGTGTGTGTTGTCTATGTGTATGTGTGTGTCTATGAGTGTGTATGTGTTTATGTATATGTATGTATCTATGTGTGTGTATGCATATGTATGTGTGTGTATGCATCATTATGTGTGTCTATGTATGCATGTGTATGTGTGTATGCATCATTACGTGTGTATGTGTCTATGTGTGTATGTATGTATGCATGTGTGTATGCATGTGTATGTGTGTGTATGTATCTATGTGTGTGTATGTTTCTATGTGTGTATGTGTATGCATGTATGTATTGTTGGAGTTGGACGTCTGCGGAAGCACGCGAACAGCACAAGGAAGAAGAAGAAGCTTGGAGCACAACACACAAGACTGAATGTATTACTAGAGAATGTACAAAGATAAGTAGCCCATTAGGGCAATAGGCGTATATACAAGCCGAGGGAAAAAAACCTCCTAAAGAGGGAAAAAAGTGCCCCGGCAGTCCTAGAGTGTTCACACACATCACTACCTAAATATATCAACAAATCCCCCCTGGGAGTGATGCGGTGAACAAGGAGCTGCCGGGGCACTTTTTTCTGCGCATAACCCTTTGCAACAAGCCTAGCCTTATACCTGTCAACTGTACCATCAGGTTTACGCTTCAGCTTGTATACCCACTTAGTGCCAATGGCCTTCTTGCCAGGAGGCAAGTCACATAAAGACCATGTACCATTCTTCATTATAGCATCATATTCAGATTGCATAGCAGCCATCCAATTTTCTGAATTTTGTGCTTCATCAAAAGAAACAGGCTCATTCTCATCACAGAGACTAGATGCAGCCATAGCATAGCAATCTGATGCAAAGGAGGCACTATGAGAGCCTGAACGAGTACGATATGACAAAGGTGCATCTAATTTGCTGTCACGCAAAGTCTGCACCAGCCATTTTGGCATAGTTTTTGCCTGCTCAATATCAGCTCTCTCATCAACAAGTGCATCATGTAAATCTGCATCAGAAATGGAATGATCTGCATCATCATATGAAACCTGCAAAGGCTGAGTAGTTGCCTCATTAGGACCAGCACTAGCCTGTCCACCTGTAAAAAGAGGCATCAAAGTATCATACATGTCTTTGGAGCTAACAGATGTCTCCTTAGTACATGAAAGCAATGGCTGAATAGCATCTTCCACAAAGACAACATCACGGCTAACCAGAATGCGTTTAGTCTGTGGATGATACAGACGATAGCCTTTACTTTCAGAACTGTACCCAACAAAAATACATTTTACTGCCTTATCATCCAATTTTCTGCGATGTTGTTCAGGCACTAATGCATATGCCAAACAACCAAAAACACGCAGATGAGCAACAGATGGCTTGCGGTCATGCCAAGCCTCATATGGAGTGATAGACTGCAATGCTTTAGTGGGACACCTGTTCAGTACATATGCTGCACACATGACAGCCTCAAGCCAGAAACTATGTGGTAAAGCCTGACTTTTGACCATGCACCTCGCCATCTCCATGAGTGACCTGTTCTTTCGTTCAGCAACTCCATTCTGTTGAGGTGTATACGGCACTGTACACTGGTGTTTTATCCCACGTTCAGCCAGAAATGCATTAAAATCTGAAGACATATACTCCCCCCCTCGATCAGAGCGGAGGGTGCCCATTTTACATGCTGACAGATTTTCAGCCAAAACCAAAAACTGTTTGAAGCACATGAACACTTCGGACTTTGCTTTGAGTGGATATACCCATGCATGCCTGGAAAAATCATCAATGAAAGTCACGAAGTAAAGGTAATTTCCAAAAGAGGGTGTCTGCATAGGACCACAGACATCACTATGTACAAGCTGCAATTTCTGCGTAGCCCGAACTGAACCATCTTTTGGAAAGGAAGAACGCTGCATTTTGCCCAAAATACAGCCTTCACAAACATGTTTTCCAGGTGCCTCAAGTTTGGGCAAAGAGGACACCATTTCAGATTTCTGCAGGCGTAACAAACTAGCAAAATTTAGATGACCAAAGCGTGCATGCCAAAGCTTTGCATCTGACATAGCCTGAGAATCATGAACTGCACATGCCGAATCATTCACAGATCTTTCATAGTCTATGAGCTTATACAGCCCACGACATAAAATGCCAGAAGCAATAATCACATCGCCATTTGAGAGATCATGGACTGTACACCTGTCATCAACAAATTTCACAACCAAGCCAATCTTGGCTAATGCAGAAACTGATAACAGATTCTTTTTGATCCCTGGCACAAATAAAGCATCTGACAAAGTGAAAGAACTACCATCAGCAGTAGTCAGAATGATCTTACCAACTCCCATAACAGGATAAGAGGAGTTATTGGCGCATGTGACAGTATTCCCTGTAGGAGCAGGCTCAAGTGAAGAGAAGAAACTGCGCTGCGAGGTAATATGTTTGGTCGCCCCACTGTCAAAATACCAAACATCTGAGTCTACTACAGACATGCACTGATCATGAGAAGATGGGTCAAAACTGCAGACAGTGGTAAACGCCCATTCTTCTTCCTGCACAAGATTTGCAGACTCTGTTTTTGGTGTAGAGGCCTCTGCAACAACCATTCCAGCCTCTTTCTTCTTTGCCTCTTTAGCAGCCAATTTTGGACAGTTCTTTATAATATGATCATTTCCTTTACAGTACTTGCAGAACAATTTATGCTTTTCTGATTTCTTTTCATCTTTATCCTGGTTCTTCGATTGTGCAGCATTTGCAGATTTCTGCTTACTAGTAGAAGAGCTCCATTTTCCTTTGCCCTTCTGACTAGCCAGGAAAGCTTGATCTGCAACACGCATAATGGACCTGTTCTGCCTGGACTGATCTTCCTGCAACAGAACAGAGACTAATTCCTCAAATGACAAGGCATTCGGATTGCCTTTCATCATCAACCGAAGAGTAGAGGCAAAACTCTGATATGAATCAGGAAGACCATTCAGAACGGTCTGCACAAGTGAGCTATCTGGTATAACCTCATCAGCAGAAATCAATTGTTCCTTCAAGTCTTTGATCTTTGTAAGAAAACTGTCCATAGAATCACCTTCATTCATGTGCTCACTCTCCAACTGTTTTCGGAGGTAAGCAACACGAGCCTCATTCCTAGCCTGGTACAAAGTGGTAAGTGTATCCCAAGCATCCTTTGCTGTTCTGCAAGAGCGAATGTGAGGAATAATGGCACGTTTGACAGACAAAGCTATCAATGCATGTGCCTGGGCATCTCTGCCATCCCAACGAATCTGCTCTGCAGTAGGTGCAACAGAAACAGCAGCACGAACAGGAATCTGCGGAATATCATCTTCGACACCATCTTCATCAGCTCCAACACCTGTATTTGCAGTACCTGTCGTTACAGGTGTAACAAGACGTCTTTCAACACCCTGCACAATGTTCCACAATCCTTTTGCAACCAGTACATGTCGCATCATATAAGCCCATAATGGGTAGTTGGTACCATCCAACTTATCCTCAACAGCCAACATACGGAATACATCACTGCTTTCAGCCATGGCCGGTGACTAAAATACCTTGATGCAGAAAATTGACTATATCTAAAAAAGTTGAACGGAACTGCCCAAACGAGTTCTGCTAGACCTGTAGCAGACTTCGAGACGCTTAAACTGGCGAACAGAAACTGGTATATACCTTTGGCACAAAAGGACGAAATAGCCTGCACAAGCGCTGCGATAGTGCGTTCGGAGGCCGAAACGAGACTACAAACGGAGGAGTGTCGACGGCGCCCTAGAAGAAGCGACGACCTGCTCTGATACCAATTGTTGGAGTTGGACGTCTGCGGAAGCACGCGAACAGCACAAGGAAGAAGAAGAAGCTTGGAGCACAACACACAAGACTGAATGTATTACTAGAGAATGTACAAAGATAAGTAGCCCATTAGGGCAATAGGCGTATATACAAGCCGAGGGAAAAAAACCTCCTAAAGAGGGAAAAAAGTGCCCCGGCAGTCCTAGAGTGTTCACACACATCACTACCTAAATATATCAACATGTATGCATATGTGTGTGTATGCATGTGTATGTGTGTGTATGCATCATTACATGTGTATGTGTCTATGTGTGTATGTGTGTGTATGTGTGTGTGTATGTGTATGTGTATGTGTGTGTGTTTATGAGTGTGTATGTGTTTATGTGTATGTATGTATCTATGTGTGTGTATGTGTCTATGTGTGTATGTGTATGCATGTATGTATGCATATGTGTGTGTATGCATATGTATGTGTGTGTATGCATCATTATGTGTGTCTATGTATGCATGTTTATGTGTGTATGCATCATTACGTGTGTATGTGTCTATGTGTGTATGTGTGTGTGTATATGTGTTTGTATGTGTGTATGCATGTGTATGTGTGTGTATGTATCTATGTGTGTGTATGTATCTATGTGTGTGTATGTGTCTATGTGTGTATGTGTATGCATGTATGTATGCATATGTGTGTGTATGCATGTGTATGTGTGTGTATGCATGTGTATGTGTGTGTATGCATCATTATGTGTGTATGTGTCTATGTGTGTATGTGTGTATGTATATGTGTGTGTTGTCTATGTGTATGTGTGTATGTCTATGAGTGTGTATGTGTTTATGTATATGTATGTATCTATGTGTGTGTATGTGTCTATGTGTGTATGTGTATGCATGTATAAATGCATATGTGTGTGTATGCATGTGTATGTGTGTGTATGCATGTGTATGTGTGTGTATGCATCATTATGTGTATATGTGTCTATGTGTGTATGTGTGTATGTATATGTGTGTGTTGTCTATGTGTATGTGTGTGTGTCTATGAGTGTGTATGTGTTTATGTATATGTATGTGTCTATGTGTGTATGTGTATGCATGTATGTATGTATATGTGTGTGTATGCATATGTATGTGTGTGTATGCATCATTATGTGTGTCTATGTATGCATGTGTATGTGTGTATGCATGTGTATGTGTGTATGCATCATTACGTGTGTATGTGTCTATGTGTGTATGTGTGTGTGTATATGTGTTTGTATGTGTGTATGCATGTGTATGTGTGTGTATGTGTCTATGTGTGTATGTGTATGCATGTATGTATGCATATGTGTGTGTATGCATGTGTATGTGTGTGTATGCATCATTATGTGTGTATGTGTGTATGTATATGTGTGTGTTGTCTATGTGTATGCGTGTGTGTCTATGAGTGTGTATGTGTTTATGTATATGTATGTATCTATGTGTGTGTATGTGTCTATGTGTGTATGTGTATGCATATGTGTGTGTATGCATGTGTATGTGTGTGTATGCATCATTATGTGTGTATGTGTCTATGTGTGTATGTGTCTATGTGTGTATGTGTGTATGTATATGTGTGTGTTGTCTATGTGTATGTGTGTGTGTCTATGAGTGTGTATGTGTTTATGTATATGTATGTATCTATGTGTGTGTATGTGTCTATGTGTGTATGTGTATGCATGTATATATGCATATGTGTGTGTATGCATATGTATGTGTGTGTATGAATCATTATGTGTGTCTATGTATGCATGTGTATGTGTGTATGCATCATTACGTGTGTATGTGTCTATGTGTGTGTGTGTGTATATGTGTATATGTGTTTGTATATGTGTATGCATGTGTATGTGTGTGTATGTATCTATGTGTGTGTATGTGTCTATGTTTCTATGTGTATGCATGTATGTATGCATATGTGTGTGTATGCATGTGTATGTGCGTGTATGCATCATTATGTGTGTATGTGTGTAGGTATATGTGTGTGTTGTCTATGTGTATGTGTGTGTGTCTATGAGTGTGTATGTGTTTATGTATATGTATGTATCTATGTGTGTGTATGTATCTATGTGTGTGTATGTATCTATGTGTGTATGTGTATGCATGTATGTATGCATATGTGTGTGTATGCATATGTATGTGTGTGTATGCATCATTATGTGTGTCTATGTATGCATGTGTATGTGTGTATGCATCATTACGTGTGCATGTGTCTATGTGTGTATGTGTGTGTATATGTGTGTGTGTCTATGTGTATGTGTGTGTGTGTTTATGAGTGTGTATGTGTTTATGTGTATGTATGTATCTATGTGTGTGTATGTGTCTATGTGTGTATGTGTATGCATGTATGTATGCATATGTGTGTATGCATATGTATGTGTGTGTATGCATCATTATGTGTGTCTATGTATGCATGTGTATGTGTGTATGCATCATTACGTGTATGTGTCTATGTGTGTATGTGTGTGTGTATGTGTGTATGTGTGTGTGTATGTGTGTGTGTATGTGTGTGTGTCTATGTGTATGTGTGTGTGTCTATGAGTGTGTATGTATTTATGTGTATGTATGTATCTATGTGTGTGTATGTGTATGCATGTATGTATGCATATGTGTGTGTATGCATAATTATGTGTGTATGTGTCTATGTGTGTATGTGTGTGTGTATACATTATGACAGTGTATGTAAGCATGTGCATTATGTATGCATATAAGTATGTATGTATGCATATGCATATGCATTATGTATGCATATGCATATGCATGTGTATGCATATGCATGTAAGTATGTATGTATGCATATGTGTGTGTGTATGCATATGCATGTAAGTATGTATGTATGTATGCATATGCATATGCAATATGTATGCATGTATGTGTATGTGTGTGAATGTGTGTGAATGTGTGTGTGAATGTGTGAATGTGTGTGTACATGTGTTTGTATGTGTGTATGCATGTGTATGTGTGTGTATGCATCATTATGTGTGTATGTGTGTGTATGTGTGTGTGTCTATGTGTATGTGTGTGTATCTATGAGTATGTATGTGTTCATGTGTGTGTATGTGTCTATGTGTGTATGTATCTGTGTGTGTATGTATCTATGCATGTGCATTATGTATGCATGTAAGTATGTATGTACATTATATGCATATGCATTATGTATGCAAATGTATGCATGTATGTGTTTATGTGTGTATGTCTCTCTATGTGTGTGTATGCATATATGTGTGTGTATGTGTGTATGTGTGTGTATATGTGTCTGTATGTGTGTATGCATGTGTATGTGTGTGTATGCATGTGTATGTGTGTATGTGTCTATGTGTGCATGTGTGTGTATATACTATATGTGTGTGTGTCTATGTGTATGTGTGTGTACCTATGAGTGTGTATGTGTTTATGTGTGTATGTGTCTATGTTGTGTATGTGTTTATGCGTGTATGTGTATGCATGTATGTGTATGTGTGTGTATGTCTCTCTATGTGTGTGTGTATGCATATATGTGTGTGTGTATATGTGTGTCTATGTGTGTATGCATGTGTATGTGTGTGGATGCATCATTATGTGTGTATGTGTCTGTGTGTGTATATGTGTGTGTATGTGTGTGCGCGTCTATGTGTGTGTATGTGTGTGCGCATCTATGTGTATGTGTGTGTGTCTATGAGTGTGTATGTTTGGATGTGTGTGTGTATGAATGTGTGTCTATGAGTGTGTATGTTTGGATGTGTAAGTGTATATGTGTGTCTATGTGTGTATGCATGTGTATGTGTGTGAATGCATCATTATGTGTGTGCATGTATATGTGCGTGCATGTGTATATGTGTGTGCATGTGTATGCATTATGTGTGCATGTGTGTATGTGTATGCATTATGCATTGTGTATGTGTGTCTATGTGTGTGTATTTGTGTGTATGTGTGTGTGTGTCTATGCGTATGTGTGTGTGTGTCTATGCGTGTATATGTGTGTGTACATATGTGTGTGTACATATGTATGTGTGTGTAAGTGTGTGTGTGTGCGCATACCTGTCAATGGTCTCGCTTCTCTCTCTCCCTCTCGCGTGCGCTCTTTCTCTCTCTCTCTCTCTCTCTCGGTCTCTCTGTTCTTCCTCGCGTCCAAGTCCCGGCATAAATGTGCCAGGAGAATTGAATTTTTTTTTTTTACATTCCAGAGCGTCGCATATGCGACGCTCTGTAGTTTGCCAACGTCGTTAAATGCGTCGCTAACCAGTGACGGTAATAGCGAAGCTTTTTAAGTAGCGTCGCTTATGCGACGAGGGTCGGGCAAAAAAAAATTCCGAAATTCCTACTGTCGCTTATGCGATGACTTCGCTGCATAAGCGACAGTTCTCGTTTTTTTCCCGATTCGGGGGCGTCGCTACGCCCCTCTTTTTCTTGTAGTGTTTGCAAACATGGCTCCATTCATTTCAAGAATTTTCACATTTAACGTGAACATCCTACCCACTTTGTTTCCTTTGGCAATCAATCTTCTATCCTGTTTGTATCCTTCTACATATGATCCATCAACATTGAACGTGACTTGTAATCCTTGGTCAACCATTTTTCCAACAAAAACCAGATTCTTTGTTATATTTGGAACATGCAACACATCAGCAATATGTTTTACCTTTCCATCCTCCATAGATAGTGCTATGTTTCTTGTATGCTCGATAGGGTGTGATGTATCATCACCTATTTCAACATATCTAGGAATTGGAAATTTTTACAAAGTACTAAGCCATTTTGCATGACTGGTCATATGATTTGAAGCACCTGAATCTGTGAAGAGAGATAGTGGATGCAATCCAAAGATGAGTAGGTGCCGCTACAACCAGCTTCACACCAGCCAACTGAGACTTCAGAGTTGATTAGTAGACCCTTTGATCTTCCTAAATCCACCAAAATATCATCCAAGTACTTTGGAACATGTATCCCAAAAGTTTAAGTCAAGATAGACTAGTTGCAAAATGACTAGCTCCCAAAACTTGCTATTTTTGGACATACACCTGTTGGAAAAAATGAACAGTGCTCTCAACCTGGTAGGAATTAGAAACATTCCTTTTGGGCATACCAAATAGACTTAGCAAGCGTCCCAATCCAAGTTAAAACACTTCAAATGATGGACTGAGCACTGAGAACAAGATTTATCAATTTCTGGAACATGCCCACAATTCTCGGGGCTCTGCAGAGATAGGCTAGTGAGCCGTAAAATGTAGATATCTCCAAAAATGTAACTCCAATGACCATGAAAATTGATATGCAGAAACTAGATAGTAAGATCTATCCAACGCACTTTAAATAACTGAAAAAGGATCAATAGAACTCGAGATATGACCTTCTGAAGGTACTGCTCTGAGTGAGTATAGCAGAGAACAAAACAGAGAAGTGAATGATGATGAATGTATAAATTCATATATGATTACAACCACATTGGCAATGAATCTTTGCACAATGGGAGTAGAATGATAGAGCTATGGAGTAAGCTCTTCAATCTCTACAAAATGACACGAAGTGGTCACGTACAAGGCTTGCTAATCACCTCTTCCTTCTTGCTCCTTTTATAGCTATTCTTGGAGGGAGTTTTGAATTCGAATTCGAATGGCTCGACCTAAAAGTGATCCCCAAAGTTAGGAGATATTCCCTCAGCTCAAAAAGTCATGGGTTTTGGTAGTTAGAGCCACGAAATTGCTTTTACATCATGCATGAGGTAAGCCATCCTTTTCCTTTTTCTTTTTTCAATTACAAGAGATAAAAATGAACTCTTTTACAAGAGGTGTTCACATGACTACTCATGTGACTTACAAATGAGGATGATATCAAATATATCAAGCATGTAGGCTTGGGTAAAATGCACCAACAGAATCAACATACAAGACATTATCATTTGATTTTGAAACACCAGCAGACATCGTATTCATCATGCAATGTTGAACCATGAATAGCTTCTCAGAATCATCTGCACTTGTGCATGCATAGTTGTTTTTCTTCCTTTTGTTATTTTGATTCTTCAACCTGCGATCGCGTTCAAAGTGTCCAGGTTTACCACAATTCCAGCATCCTCTATTGTCATTACCTGAATCATTTCTTTGGAAATTTCTGCGACCTCTTTGTCTCCCCTTGCCTTGAAACTGTCCTCTTCCTCTTGCATGATTCTGTTGTTGACCTTGGTCTTGGTTATTGTGTCCTCTTCTGCTTCCGAAGCCTCTGCCTCTACCTCTTCCTCTTCCATAGTACAATACCTGCTCAGAACTCGGTTTTCCTTGGGAGTTTGAATCCCCACGAAGATTCTTTTCTTCAATAATTAGCATAGATACCAGATCAGCAAAATTCGAAATATTTTCCTTAGTCTGTATAGAAGTTCTGAACTGGTTATATGAAGCTCCTAAACCACGAAGGCACACTTCCACCTTATCATCATCATCTACATTCACATGAATATATGCAAGTGACTCACATATGCTTTTGATTTTCAAAGTGTAGTCACTTACCAACATGCCCTTTTTCTCTAGTGTATGCAGCTTGTTCTTGAGTTGCAATTTTCGTGCCTTTGTATCGGTCTCATACAATGTGACCAAACTATTCCAAGCCTCTTTCGAAGACTTGGCATCATGTATGTGCCCAATCATGTTATCTTGTATGCTAACATATAGCCAATACATTACCTTTCTTGCTCCTTGATTCCATTCTTCATACGCTCTTAACTGTTCTGTAGTTTGATTCCTCTCTGGTAACTACGGAGCGTTTTCGTTCTCTCCTTTGATGTACTAGTAGCATTTTCGCATCAAGAAATTTGCCATCCTGAATCTCCAAGCATGGAAGTTGTTCTTGTCCAACTTATCACTCATAAGTTGACTCATTCCATCTGCATCGGCCGTTTCTGCAACTATTCAAAACTCTGCAAAACACTACAAGCAACACTTTTGCTTGAACACTTTCGCACTATGACATGACAATTTGATCTCAGAAAAACACAATTTTTTTGTATGAACAGTACACGGAATCTCTTAAAATTCTAGATTTGGAATATATGAATGTTGTGAACACGATGCAAGTTATAGTTTTGCAAACTGACCTAGTTTTTTGTGGGCCCCACCTTGTGGCCTCAAAACGGAGGTCGAGATCGCTCCAAATTTCCTTCATGCCAATTTTCTATGGGCCCCACCTTCACACGAATTTTTGTAGCAATCTCAGGTTGTTTGTGAATTGTGCTTTCTCCATGCCTTCTCACGTACTCTTCACCATCGACCTTCTCCACGAGCTCTCTATAGCCACATTGGCTCTGATACCATGTCACGTGGAAGGAGATAAGGAAGAGAGCTCAAACACACAATCTCACAATCAAGGAGAATCCCACACACAGATTCAGGCAAGGAAGAATGATCTTCTTCTTCTTCTTCTATTACATAAAAGGAATGTACATGAATGATCTAAAAACAAGAATACAACAAGTTCAATATATAAAGACCAGTACATAAGGAAAAACATAATGTCCCTGAATGAGTGAGATGGCAAGAAACAAATGTGCCATCAGTCTCGATAGATAAATCCAATAAAGTTCAATGAAGTATCCCTAACATATGCCAGCATGACCACTATACATGTCAGAGAAATGAAAAAGTGATATGTGTTATCCTGGATCATCACATGTTGAGCTTGATCTCTCAACAAGATGATCAAGGCATAATTAACAAAGTTTGAAAAGGTTAGTATCCTCTATCCAATAGAGCACTCCAAATGGCCATCCTCAATGGTAATTGTTCCAAAACACTCAGGAAAAATCAAGATATGTGTTGAGTTTAGGGCTTTAAGTAAAAACCAGAATTCAAGGTGGTTTTCCTTGATCCTTTATGGAGTAGGTTCTTGAGGGTGTGGTTAGACATACCTTATATAGTTTCCCTTGATGACCTTAGCAACTGTAATTAGATCTTATTATATCCAAAGGATCATGACTAAATTATGGTTGTTACTCCTTTCAGGCTTTTACATATATGTTAGGGTGGCATTTGTTTCAAAAATTTCTCTCACCTTGTTCAATAGAATAATCTATCTTATGTTAAGCAAATGGCGTAATAGCTATTTGTGGATATTCTTGGATGATTTTTCTATTTTTTGAGGGCATGATGAAAGAAAGATAGTAGAGCATGTTTTCATGCACATTAAGAACGTGAAGGAATTGTTTTAAAGATACCAATAAATAGACTTGAAATTATACCTTGCTTAATTTTAATTTTCTAGTGACTATAGGATCTTTTAAGGACATATTTTTGTTGCTCAAGGCCTAATCTTATATCCATCAAAAGTAGAATCTATTCTCAATATTTTGATTCCGAAACAAATCTTTTTAGGGAATATGGGTTACCACTAGTGATTCATTACATGATGTTCAAAATTGTCTACAAGAGGTGCACCAAGATGGCCATTCAATGACTAGAGATATGGCATATAAGCTACTTCAAAAAGGTGTATGGTGGTCGAGAATTTTCCACAAATCCATGTATTTTTCCAAGGAATGTGATGGCTATCAATGATGTGTTACCATCAGTGTCCATGTAAAAGGCCAAATGGCCATCTGACACTTCTTTGTATATGTTCTTTAATAAAACATATAGTGGCTTGGTCAGTCACAGACTGTAAGTTCAACTACATTTGTAAGACCTAAGAAGTTTGTCTTCGTGCTCCCTCTGTACTATGTTTTTTGACGTATTCAGCAGCCTTTGTGAAGTACTGTGTGCGGCCTTAGGAGCTCAGTTTTCTACCCCAAGAATATCGTTGTGGAGCTCTCGAGAAGGAGATTGGACTCTGGTGCATCGCCATCAAAATAGTTCACTGGGATCAGAGTAGTTTGAGGCAAAATCTTTGTTCCTTTTGGGGGAGCGAAGCGAGCAACCCCCCAAGGCTTATGACTAAGGTGGCGACCAAGGCATAGACCTTGGCATACCTTGTCATCCGAGTCACCGAAGTCACAGTTGGTGCCGTTGGCTTTGCACGAGGGAGGACCTCAACGATCAAGGAATATAGAGGTTCCCGGTACTTCCCGGGAGGTCACCCATTGTTACACAAAAAATCTGTGTTGATTTAAATCTACTAATCTGGTGTTTATGAAAAATGTAGCTCTTGGAGCTGTGATTTTGTTCAGATATCCCAAAAAGAAATTGTTTGTGTGTTCGCATTTATGGATATGCATGCAATGTCAGCATCGATAAGGCTTTGAGTCCATGATTGAACCATGAGAGTACATGTGTATATGTAGTGTGTCCATGAGTATATGAATGAAGGAATCTACTGACCTTGACATGTCAAAGGTCCTTGATTGTTCTTTTGATGATATCATTCGAAATCAAAGAGTGTTTGTGTAGCTGGTTGCATTTCAAAAAGAAAGTATGCTAAAATAGCCAAGTAGGATATGGAAGTAATGAGGTGGTCATGAGTATGGAATGGTGTAAAGGCACATATGTATATTCTAGATCGTGTGTGTTTTAGTGTTAATGTTGGGAGCTAAGTCTAAGTGTATGTCTGATGTAGAGCATGAAGCAATGTTTAATGCATGCATGCAAGGGTAAAGATTGTCAAGTGGGTAGTCAAAAGTATAGTTGTTGATATATCTTTTAATTAGGTTGGAGGAGTATCTGCACTTTGTTTTCTAGAGGAGGTTGATCAGTTGATTCAAAAAGATCACTTATTTAAGCAAAGTATTATCCTTGTGAAGCCTTGGTCTTTTTTCGAGAGCAGGGATTTGGGTGGTATCTTTGAGTGTGTTGACATTAGGCATGTGACTCATGTTGTACAAAAGAGGTTTAAATATATGTCAAAATCCAAGTTGTTTGAGATGTGGTCCATCCACTTGAAAGAAATTTTTGAGACGAACTTTAAGCATTAAGAATTTTGATGAAGAGGCGGCAAGTAGCATTTGGAACTTTTCATAAGATCTTTTATCGATATTGAATGGATTCCACCATATATTCTAGTGTCAGAGGACCATCATTAAGAGGTCCAACAATAGCAAGGAAATTTAACCAATGCATGTAGGCTGTTAGGAGGCATGTTTTCTCTCATATTAGGGTGATATGGGATATCAAGGGACTCATGCATATGTAGGACTAGACCTAAGATGTTTATGTGCATTCTCCCAGGTATTTTGAGAAAATGGATGCTTTGCTAGAAACTTATGTTGCCATTCAGGGTTATCCTATTGGATATATTGGTGGGATATATGAATTGTTTGCTCAGGAGTGAGCTTAAATCTATATAAGGAGGGGCTCTCCCCCCATTTGTATTTAGTTAGAAGCTTGAGGAGCCTACTCCATGCTTTTGGCAATCTCATTTCTAATCCATGTGAGTTTACCCATTTCTTGGTTGACTCACTTTGAGTCTCTCACAGTCTTTCTTTTGTGAGTACACTCTTCTTTTCATTTTGCTTTTGCGCGTGTACTCTCTACAAGTAGGACATCACACACACATGGGAGGAGAGAAAGGGTAGACAAAGATAGACACACATACCCAATTAAGAGGGGGCAAGAGAGGTGCATATAGCAATAGAAAAGGAAAGAGAAAGGCATTGCTGGGGGATAACATTTTGTGTGAGATATATTGGGATATATGTTAACCCGAGGCACGAGAAGCTCTAGAGGTTCAAGAGCAAAATTGCCAAGAGAGCAGTGGAGGAGTCACTTGATTACTCTTGGTTTTACATGTTGTCCAATTGAAAGAACACTATTTCTATGCAAAGATGGGGCTAACGTTATAGTGCTTTTTCTTTATGTTGATGACATCTCTTGATTGAGCCATGTGATGAGAAAATTGCTATGCTTATGGCTAATTTTCAACATACTTTTGATGTCATATATCTTGGTCTTTCAGACTATTATATGGCATCCAATTTAATTCTGTTGAGAGGGGAATGGTTGTGCATCATGAAAAGTATATTGAAAAACTACTTCAATGTTTGGGTTTTAAGGATTGGAATCCTATCTCAACACTAGTAGAAATATGATTTAGGTTCTCAATCGAGGATGCAAATGATGCCTCCCACATATGCACATTATATCATCATATTTTTGAGCTTCATCTATTGTTTCATTGGAAGTACTTCCACATTCGACATAGGTCGGTCACTATAACTTACAATTTGATCTCGAGCTAGAAATGAATGCCATATTTGACTGACTCATCACTGCCAACACTTTTATTTTCCACTTGAAAGAAGTTTTGAAGGAGAAGGAGACTCTAATATCAACCTTAGAATCCCAATTGTATGAGGTAAAAGTTGGCCCTTCAATCTTGACATGAAAGATATTCCACGTCTACCACACAAGAGTAAGTGACACAATCATAACTCACTGAGTTGATTGAATTCAAAACCAAGTATTCTCTGGAATTGGAAAAGAAAGACATCCAATTTGTGCGCAATGAGATCAATAAGCAATAGTCCACCAACAATAAATTATGGGGAGGATCTTTGTGCCCTATACATGCTTATTGTAATGGATTCTCCACTTCCTTATCCATCATCTTATTGGACTTCTAAAGTTGTGCTACTTTTATAGGAAAGATACTCTTTGTTAGATACCTTATTTAAGAAGGATCAACTCATTTCAAAGCTAAGGACCAATGTTTCCACCAATGAACATGCATAGGATTCTAGTTCACCTGTTTATCACAATCCCATTCCTGACACTTCGCTTGAGGAACACTTCCCTACCCATAGTGATTCACCTCCCATTGATAACCCATCATCCAAATCTGTTGAGGAAGATACCCGCAACATGGATAAAAGAAGCTTCATCATGGACTCCACACAAGAATAGAGGTATCATATTCGACAACAACTTCCCAATGAGTTCGAGCATGATGCATTGGATAGTAATATCATTTTGAAGATTACAAGGCATAAGTTGTGAGGCCTATTGGCTCCTTATACACTATCTTATGGGTAGATCGAAATACAAACTATTTTTGACAACATACATGTCTTGAGCTAGATTCTTCTTCTCATGTGGGATAATTCCCCTCAAAGGGGAATGAATACAATGGTAGAAGCAAATAGCAAGGTACCCAAATACAAAGGTTATAAATAAAATAGAATGGAATGGAAATGAAATAGAAATAGAGTGACTCCATGATACAAAAGGAAGATTCCCTCTCATATTCTCAACATCCCCTCTGTAGCTCCATTTTGTAGAGTATGGAGGTTGCTAGTGTATGAGAGAAAGGTCCACTAAGTGTGTAGTAGCAATAGCATGAGCACCAAGTAGGAAGTCTCCATCTAGAAATCCATAGCCTCCAAGTGGTATCAACCATGCAAGATTGCCAGGTACTCCATAAGATGTCCACCAGATGGATCAAGTGGATGCTCCATAGGTACACCACCAACGAGGTACAGGAATGGAACAAGATCTCATTGGACGAGATCACCTTCATGCGAGATAGGAAGGATGACTCCATGTGGTATGTGGGAACCTACAAAACGAAAGGCTGAATGGAGGCAACCAATGGAGCCAAAATAACTATGCGAGTACATCAAGCGAAGGAGACAAACAAACCATGCTTGCCATGAAGCATGAGTACAACAACTCGAGAAGTGATGATAAAAAATGGTTCATAGATTCAGGTTGGAGCAACCATATGACATGCCAAGGAGATTTATTCACAAAGCTACAAGCTCCAAGTGGAAAAGGATGTGTGGAGACCGGTGATGAAACTCAACATGCAATTGAGCATGTTGGAGATATCAAGCTTGGAGATACGAAGGTATTGGCCGATGTTCTTCATGTTCCTATTATTGCAAAGAATTTGATTTCAGTAAGACAAATGGTAGAGAAAGGATATCATGTTATCTTCAATGAAAAAGGCTGCTTTATAAAGAATCCAAAAGAAAGATTCAAGGTCATTGCTCAAGGAATGAAAGAAGGAAGGATGTTCACTTTGGACATTCAACAACCACATGGAAAGGTGATGTATATTCAGTTTGGAAATAAGAGGATTGTTGAAATCAATGTGTGGCACAAAAGGTTTGGACATACCAACATTCTCAAGCTCAAGGACATGAGCAACCATGAAGTGGTAAGAGGTCTTCAAGATTCAATGATGTTGGACTACATGAGTTTTGTGAAGCATGCCAACTAGGAAAGCAAACTCAACAACCATTCAAGAAGAGAAATTATGTGGCAAGGAATGTCCTCGATTTGATACACATGGATGTGTTGGGACCATCACAACAACCATCAGTGGCTGGTAATAGATATTTTGTCACTTTTATTGATGATCATTCAAGAAAAGTATGGATGTTCTGCATAAAACAAAAATCAGATGTGTTCTCCAATGTTCAAGAGATTTAAAGCACAGGTAGAAAAGGAAACAGGATGCTACATAAAGACCTTGAGGTCCGATGGAGCAGCAGAATATTTCTCCAAAGAATTTTCAGATTTTCTTCATGAAAATGGCATCAAGCGACAATTTACATGTAGGTACACACCTAACCAAAATGGAATAGTTGAAAGGAAAAATAGACATATCATAGAAGTTTCAAGATGTATGCTCAATGAGATGAAGGTGCCACTAAACTATTGGGTTGAAGCAACTAGTACGGCTATTTATTTGATGAACAAGGGCATAACCGCTGGAGTGCATAATCTAACTCCTAAGGAGGTCTATTCCAGTAAGAAGCCTGATCTTACACATCTCAAAGTTTTTTAATGTGTGTGTTATGTTCACATCCCTCAAGAGCTAAGGACAAAGATGGAGGCAAAGGTAGAAAAATGTATTTTCATTGGATATTCATTGGAGAAATGGGACACAGGTGCTACAATTTGGTGACAAAGGAGCTACGAGTCCTACAAGATGTGGCATTTAATGAGCTAAGATCATGGTTTGAAGAGAAAGGGAAAGAGAAGATGCTTGAAGAAGATTGCGAAGATAATCGTGGTGCTGTCCAAGAAGAATTTCAGCAAACAAGCACTCAAATGCCAGGTCCAGAAGCTTCTACATCACATGGAGAAAGCTCGATATGGAAGGGGAGACTAAGGAGTCATTCCTCATCACCAACATCAGGTTATGAAAGATTTGAAGCTGAAAGTGCTGCCCAAAATAGTGATTCAAATGCAAGTGAAGAAGAGTATGAAGAGGTGATTACACCAAAGGCAAAGTTGAACCGGTTGAAGAAGCAATATTCAAAAGGAAATGAAAGGAGGTCTTCAAGAGCAAGGTATCCAATTGAAAGGCTGAGCTATGATAGTTTTATTGCAAATCATTTTGCATATATGACACAAGTGGTCAAAGACAAAGAATCGGATGCATATGAAGAAGCATGTACATAAAAAGAATGGCAAGAAGCTATTCAAGAAGAGATAAAAGCTCTCAAGGACAATCACACATGGGAGCTAGTTCCAAAGGCTAAAGGTATGAAGATTGTTGATATATTTAGGTAGTGATGTGTGTAAACACACTAGGACCACCGGGGCACTTTTTTCCCTCTTTAGGAGGTTTTTTTCCCCTGGCTTGTATATACACCTATTGCCCTAATGGGCTACTTATCTTTGTACATTCTCTAGTAATATATTCAGTATTGTGTGTTTGTGTTGCAAGCTTCTTCTTCTTCCCTGTGTTGTTCCAGTGCTTTTGCAGACATCTATCTCCAAAAATTGGTATCAGAGCAGGTCGCTGCTTCATCTAGGGTGCCGTCGACACTCCTCCGTTTGCAGTCTCAGAATCGCACGAATTTTGGTGAGCATACTCAGCGTGTTTCAGAGATCAAAATGGCTTCGCTTTGTGGTGCTAAAATCGCGATCTGAGCTCGTTTCGGCCTCTGAACACACTATCACAGTGCTTGTGCAGGCTATTTTATCTTTTTGTGCCAAAGGTATATACCAGTTTCTGTTCGCCAGTTTAAGCGTCTCAAAGTCTACTACGGGTCTAGCAAAATTCATCTGGGTAGTTTTGTTCAACTTTTTGAGATACAGTCAATTTTCTGCATCAAGGTATTTTAGTCACTGGCCATGGCTGAAAGTAGTGATGTATTCCGTATGTTGGCTGTTGAGGATAAGTTGGATGGTACCCACTACCCATTATGGGCTTATATGATGCGACATGTATTGGCTACAAAAGGATTGTGGAACATTGTGCAGGGTGTTGAAAGATGTCCTATTACACCTGTAATGATAGGTACTGCAAATACAGGTGCTCGAGCTGATGAAGATGGTGTTGAAGATGATATTCCACAGAATCCTATTCGTGCTGCTATTTCTGCTACACCTATTGCAGAGCAGACTCGCTGGGATGGCAGAGATGCCCAGACATATGCATTGATAGTTTTGTCTGTCAAACGTGCCATTATTCCTCACATTCGCTCTTGCAGAATAGATAAGGATGCTTGGGATACACTTACCACATTGTACCAAGCTAGGAATGAGGCTCGTGTTGCTTATCGCCAAAAATAGTTGGAGAGTGAGCACATGAATGAAGGTGATTCTATGGACAGTTTCCTAACGAAGATCAAAGATTTGAAGGAACCGTTGATTTCTGTTGATGAGGTTATACTAGATAGCTCACTTGTGCAGACCGTTGTGAATGGTCTTCCTGACTCATATCAGAGTTTTGCTTCTACTCTTCGGTTGATGATGAAAGGCAATCCGAATGCCTTATCATTTGAGGAGTTAGTCTCTATTCTGTTGCGTGAAGATCAGTCCAGGCAAAACAGGTCCATTATGCGAATTGCAGATCAAGCTTTCCTGGCTAGTCAAAAGGGCAAAGGAAAATGGAGCTCTTCAACTAGTAAGCAAAAATCTGCTAATTCTGCATATTCGAAGAAGGAAGATAAAGATGAGAAGAAATTAGAAAAGCAGAAATTGTTTTGTAAGTACTGTAAAGGGAATGATCATATCATAAAGAACTGTCCAAAATTTGCTGCTAAAGAGGCAAAGAAGAAAGAGGCTGGAATGGTTTTGCAGAGGCCTCTACACCAAAAACAGAGTCTGCAAATCTTGTGCAGGAAGAAGAATGGGCATTAACTACTGTCTGCAATTTTGACCCATCTTCTCATGAGTAGTGCATGTCTGCAGTAGACTCAGATGTTTGGTATTTTGACAGTAGGGCAACCAAACATATTATCTCGCAATGCAGTTTCTTCTCTTCACTCGAGCCTGCCCCTTCAGGGAATACTGTTACATGCGCCAACAATGCCTCTTATCATGTTATGGGAGTTGGTAAGATAATTTTGACTACTGCTGATTGTAGTTCTTTCACTTTGTTAGATGCTTTATTTGTGCCAAGGATCAAGAAGAATCTGTTATCAGTTTCTGCATTAGCCAAGATTGGCTTGGTTGTGAAATTTGTTGATGACAGGTATACAGTTCATGATCTATCAAATGGCGATGTGATTATTGCTTCTGGCATTTTATGTCGTGGGCTGTATAAGCTCATAGACTATGAAAGATTTGTAAATGATTTGGCATGTGCAGTAAATGATTCTCAGGCTATGTCAGATGCAAAGCTTTGGCATGCATGCTTTGGTTATCTGAATTTTGCTAGTTTGCTACGCCTGCAGAAATCTGAAATGGTGTCCTCATTGCACAAACTTGAGGCACCTGGAAAACATGTTTGTGAAGGCTGTATTTTGGGCAAAATGCAGCGTTCCTCCTTTCCAAAAGGTGGTTCAGTTCGGGCTACACAGAAATTTCACCTTGTACATAGTGATGTCTGTGGTCCTATGCAGACACCCTCTTTTGGGAATTATCTTTACTTCGTGACTTTCATTGATGATTTTTCTAGGCATGCATGGGTATATCCACTCAAAGCAAAATCCGAAGTATTCATGTGCTTTAAACAGTTTTTGGTTTTGGCTGAAAATCTGTCAACATGTAAAATGGGCACCCTCCGTTCTGATCGTGGGGGGGAATATATGTCTTTTGATTTTAATGCATTTCTGGATGAACGTGGGATAAAACACCAGTGTATAGTGCCATATACACCTCAACAGAATGGAGTTTCTGAACTAAAGAACAGGTCACTCATGGAGATGGCGAGGTGCATGGTCAAGAGTCAGGCCTTACCACATAGTTTCTGGCTTGAAGCTATCATGTGTGCAACATATGTACCCAAAGGATGTTCCTTTTCTTCCATTTTAGGTGATTTCTTTCTTTCCCTCTTGTGCTTAGTCTCCCTGCTTTCCATGAGTGATTTGACTCATTCAGTTTGATTTTCCTTTCCTATCTCAAGGGTGGTGGTTGGGCGTAAAGCCTACAAATGTTGGATAATCTTAAAAGAAACCGAATGGATTCTAGAATCTTGGTAATTTGAAGAAACTTTTACAAAGGAATTCTTAGCTTAAAATGAGAATGAGAGAAATTGGGAGGAATGGGACAAAATATTTCAAAGAGGATATCCACTCTCACTTTACATTTCTCAATATCAAGAAATAATCCTTAAGCTTCATAACTTAGATGACTTTCATAAAGTCAAAGGCTTTCTTTGAAGATTCGACAAGAAATTAAAGCATGAAGTAAAGAGAAGTTCTCCTAAAAACTTAGAAGGTGGAATCAAAATAGCATAGATTATGAAGGTCATGCTAAAACAAGTGCACATCAATTTAATCTTCTCGAGAAGAATAAAACCTTTAAGAGAAACAAATATGAGATTAGCACTTTACATATCTCAAAGGGACTTTGAGTTTTGATCTCTTTTATGGTAGATAGCTTATGCTTGCATGCTTTTACAAATACTGATTGGGTTGGTTGTTATGATACATGAGTGTCCACTAGTGGTAACTACTTTTTCCTTTGCAGGATCATGCATACCTTTGTTGAGTAAGAAGGAACCTAGTGTGGCCACATCGAGTTATGAAGCTAAAATTTGGGAAATATTCACAACTACAGTGGATTCTATGGATGAGATGCTTGTTGATGGTTCTATGCATGGACATTGATGCATATACACATATTCTCATTAATAGTCAGAGTGCATTGGCCATTGCAAGAAATCCGGGGTTTCATGCATGGACAAAACACATTGAGGTTGATTATCATTATGCCAGAGAGCACCTTTATGCTAGAAATATTGATTGGTATATGTGCCTACACAAGATATTATGGTAGACATATTCATCGAAGCTCTTGCAGAGGAAAAATTTGAAGATTTTCACAAGTGTTTAGGCTTATTGTCTTGTGGGGGTTGATCTATCACTCATCGTATATGTCCACATCATTCGCTCCAAGAGGGTTTGTTACACTTATGTGTCCCTTGAGTAGCTTTGATATTAATCATTTGCCTATACATGGCCATTTTTACCTTAGAAGTGGTTGGAGGTTTTTTTCCCCATGTAATCACATATATAGGATATGCTCAAATATGATGGTACATACTTATAGCTCTCACTTCACTCATTCTCATACTAGTTGATAATTGTTCATCATCTATCTATATAGAGCTCTTCCATTACAAATAGGGAGAGTGAGAAAGCACAAATAGGGAAGCATATAAAAGCTCTAGAGCCTTCTAGAAGCATCCACTCAAGTTAACTCAAGAGGGCTAGGACACATCATAGACTTACCACTACACTTGACTCTAGAGGTTTAGGACACATGACATACATGTGTCTACTTACCTAGGTAAATTCACTTTGGCTAGAGCTATATATGGAGGCAGAAGTTTGGGAGGAGGGTCATCTCTCTAGTAGGTGGTGTCATGATCTTCTAGTTCTTCACATACGAGTAGACAAAAGAATATTTATAGAGTCTTATATTAAAAAAATAATTTGTTCTTCCACTCCAAGTGTTCACATAGTTTTGTTTCTTGAACGTCAACCTCACAAACTCTAAAAAAATATAAAATCATTACATGCCAAGTTAGTGGATCTCTTTAGATTGTTTTCACACGGTGTGTTGCCCTTTCCATGTCTTATAACCATGTTAGGGGACGTTTGAGTGTTGATGGTAGTTCTAGAGCCTCAATCCAAAACCGTCCATAGAACGATGATACACAAACTATCTTTTCACATTTTTGCTTTCTTTTGCGAATAGTTGTATGATGGAATGAGTTGACCTAATTTTTCCCACTTTCTTGTGTGAATACATGGATGGTGGAATCCTTTAATGTCATTGTTCACTCGAAACACAATGCATACATAATCTCTATGGCAACATTCCATCCTTAACGAGAGAAAAAGTATGAGTTTCTATAATATTTTTTTCTCTTAGTGATAGCAAAGGCATACATGGTGTGACAACATTCCATCCTTAATGAAGGAAAAACATATTGTTATACTATTGCAACATTCCATCCTTAATGAGAAAGCAAGCTATTATCTCAGCTTTGAAGGAGATAATCGAGAGAGGAGGGCTTTGCATTTGTCTATGGAGTTTCTTTGCATTACTATGGTTGAGAGGTCATCAAAGCTTTCAATTTGATATCCATCTAGGAATGCATGCCATATTTGACCAATTCATCACTACCAACACTTCCATTTGCCACTTGAAAGAATTCCTGAAGGAGAAGGAGACTCTAATATCAACCTTAGAATCCCAGTTGTATCAGGTAAAGTTGGCCCTTCAAACTCGACATGAAAGAGATTCCACTTTTGACACACGAGAGAACAAGTGACACAATCATAACTCACTGAGTTGATTGAATTCAACACCAAGTATTCTCCATAATTGGATAGCAAAGATATCCAACTTTTCAAGAAGAGATAGAGAAGCAACAGTAAAAAAATGATCAATTATGGGGAGGATCTTCATGCCCTATGCATGCTTCTTGTAATAGATTCTCCACTTCCTGATCCTTCATCTGATTGGTCTACTAAAGCCATGCTACTTTAGTAGGAAAGAGACTTTTTTCTGGGTACCTTACTTCAAAAGGAACAACTCATTTCAGAGCTAAGGACCAATGTTGCCACCAATGAATGTGTATCAGTTCTAGTTCACCCATCTATCATAGTCCATTTTTGACACTTTGCTTGAGGACCACTTCCCTACCCATAGTGATTCACCTCCCATTGATCACCCATCATCCCAATCTATTGAGGAAGATATCCTCCTGTGGATTAAAGAAGGTTCATTCATGGAATCCACATCGGAATAGAGGTATTAGATTCGACAACAAGTTGCTAATGAGTTTGAGAATGATGCATTGGATAACAGAATCATCTTAAGATTAGAAAACATAAGTTTTCAGCCTATTGGCCCCTTCTACACTTACTTATGGGTACATCAAAATACAAACTATTTTTGACATTATGGAAGACACATGTCTTGAGCTCGATTCTGCTTGTTAGCTCACTTCTAAACAAACAATTCATATATGACACCAATGCATCAAACATGATAACCCTGAATGGAAGCATAAGTTTCTAGCAAAGCATCCATTTGCTCAAAACTTGTTAGCTCACTTATGAGCAAACAATTCATATAGCACACCAATGCATCAAACATGATAACCCTGAATGGAAGCATAATTTTCTAGCAAAGCATCCATTTGCTCAAAACACCTAGAAGAATGCACCTAAACATCTTAGGTTTGATCCTACATGAGGATGAGTCCCTTGATATCCCATATCACCCTAGTATGAGATCAAACGTGCCTCATCAGCCACCTACATGCATTGGTTAAATCTCCTTGCTATTGTTGGACCTCCTAATGATGGTCCTCTAACACTATAATATATGTTAGTGTCATTGTTCTCTCTTAAGAAGAGCAAATATTGTTATCTGTTAAGAAGAGAGCAAATGCATACATACCGTCTCTCTCAACATTCCATCCTTAATGAGAGAAAAAGTATCAGTTTTTATAATATTGTTTTCTCACGCCGTTGTTTGGGTGGTTGGGCCTCTTGCCTCTTGAGGCGAGGGCAAGGGTTCAACCCCGGTTGGCAGCAATTGTGAGGGACACGTTCTCTTGGAATGATGTATTATGTGGCTGATGTGCCACTGCCTATGGTGCCCCGCGATAGTTGTGACCGCAGTTGTGACAATTGTATCCCTTTTCTTGTGGGATAAGGGGTCCCATGGATACTATGCCCTAGAGTTGCAATTTTAAAGTTAAAGCCCGGGGCAGTAGGCCTCGGCCGAACCTCCATTAAATAATATTGTTTTCTATTAATGAGTGCGAAGCCATACATAGATACTATTTTTTTTTTTGAAGAAACAGGAAAGATAAAATTAATGCAGAGAAAAACAGAGATTACAAGAGATCAGCCCCAAAGGAAAGGGCGAACAGCAAAAGCGGTCACAGGGGGGGAGAAACACCCCAGAGTGACAACAACCTACTTCATACAGGCATTTAAGTACCAGTTCAAGTATCTAATCATACTATCTCTTTCAAAGGAATGAAGTTGGAGCAATCTCCTTTTCCACGAAGAGTAAGGGAAATTCCTAACAATATACAAGGGGTGGGTATCATTTAGACGTCCACTGGTAGGATAATGACTGCAAAGTTGAATAATTCTCCTCAGTCCATACAAACAGGAGAAGAGAACATTTTTCCTTTTACTGTCAAAAACCCTGATATTTCTATTCTTCCATATCGCCCAAAGAATGTGAGACTTTAATAATTGCCACAAGGCAATATCCATTTTATGAGCTTCTCCAATGAGCAGTTCTCTGACACCTAGGGACCTGAGACCAGCAAACTTGCAGTAGAAGTTAATGATTCTCCAAAAACCTTCAGTGAACTTGCATTTAAAGAAGAGATGTTCCAAATCTTCAATTTCTCCACAAGCTTTACAAAGTCCTGCATCAATATTGTAATCCCTTGCTTTACTGCCGGTCCAAACTCCTCTGTGAAGAATAAGCCATAAAAGGCACGACTGTTTATTAGACATAGGGAAGGCCCAAACAGTCTGAAACCTATATCTCCATTGGTGATGGGACCAGTTCAGCCCCCACTTGTTATTCAGCCGAGCACAAATGCTACTGATACTGTTGTGAGAGAGCTTGAAACGAGAATACATGTCTTGGGCCACCTCCGAGAGCAAGATGGATTTATTCCAGATAAGATCCTCTTTTAGCCTCATGAGCTGCAATTTTTTATCCCTGATGATCTGTTTACAAGCCAAGGATAACAAATTAGAATTCATGATAAGAGTATCATCAATCACCTCACCATTACTTAAAAAATCATTCCATCTGGCAAAGCCTCGGTTTTTGCCACCCCACCCAGAGGGAGTCCTGCAACAGGAAGGAAATTTTTTTTGCAAAGCTAACAGGAAGTTTATATCCCTTTTTGACTTCCATCCAGGCACGTCAAAAGTTACACACAAGCTGACTACCTTTGGGAATGAAGGTGGCAGGGGAGGAAACAATATCCCACAAGGAAAAATTAGACCAGCTTTTATTGTTACTTAAGCAGAGCTTATTAGTATTCCTTTTTATTAGACAAGCCCAAAAATCATTGGAGGAGGTGGCCCTGAGGATCCACTTGGCAGCCAATTGGGTGGCCATCTTAGAAGGACAAATCAAGCCCAGTCCCCCCTCAGACTTTTTCATGCAGCATATTTTCCATGCAATCTTAGTAATACTAGAGTTGCCCCACAAGAATCTTCTGGCCAGGGTAATGGCTTGGGACACCTGCTTCTTGGAAGGCTGCCAGCAAGCAAGAAAATAAGTTAGTACAGGAAGGATATAATGCTTTAAAACAAAAGCTCTTTGAGATATACTGGTCTGCATATCAATCCATCTGAAAATTTTATCTCTAAATTTATCAATTACCCAGCTCCATCTTTGATCATTAGTAATGTCAAAACCCATTGGGATTCCCAGAAGTCTGAAGACAGTACCTTTTTTGATGATTTCACAACCTGTAGTATGAACACACCCTGGGACATAATCATTGGAAGAAAAAAAACCTGTTTTGTAATGATTAACCACGGAGCCACTAGCAGAGCAAAAAGTAGTGAGACACTTTAAAAAATGGTTAGCAGAATCAACATCAGCTCTCATCACAAGGTTGGTGTCATCAGCAAACATTTGAAGGCAAAGTTGAGATTGGGCTTGGGGGATCTCAATACCTTTAATGTTCCCTTGTTGGATACCCTCCTTAACTAGCCACCCAAGCGCATCACTAGTAATGGCAAAAAGTAAGGGAGCCAGAGGACAGCCTTGCCTAATAAATCTACTCAACTTAAAAGGCTGGGAGAGATGGCCATTCATAGCAACTTTGTAGTGGGCATTTCCAAACAAGATACTAGTATACTTAATAAACATTCTGCCAGCACCAATGTCTTGAAGAGATTGAAGAATAAAATCCCACTCAACTCTATCATAGGCTTTGTCAAAATCTACTTTAAAGAAGAAGGTGTCAATGTTTTCCTCTTTAGCAAAGTCCAAACCTTCCCAAATGGAGATAATGGAATCCAGGATAAATCTTCCCTTTATAAAACCTTTTTGCTCAGGCAAAATGATACTATCCATCAGGGGGCTCAACCTTCTAGCCAGGGAGGAAGCATAAATTTTATACAAGGAAGTCAGACAAGAGATAGGTCTCCAATTGTTGAGATCATCCTTAGCCCCTCTTTTGTGAATCAATTTGATAACTCTAGTATTTATGAAAGTAGACAGAGACCCTCTACTTATGGCTTCTTGCGAGATTGAGAGAATGATAGGCACCAATTCCTCCCTCTACTTATGGCTTCTTGCGAGATTGAGAGAATGATAGGCACCAATTCCTCTTTGAACTCCTGAAAAAATTCACTAGGTATACCATCATGGCCCGGGGACTTTAAGAGCTTCAATTTACAAATGGTTTCTCTCACCATCCTTAATGAAAGAAAAGCGGACTGTTATACTGTTGCGACATTCCATCCTTAACGAGAAGGCAAGCTTTTGTCTTCCGCTCTGAAGGACATAATGGAGCGAGGAGGGCTTGCGTTTGTCCGCGGCGTTTCTTCGCATTGCTAGGTTGAGAGCCTCCATTGTTCCTCCTCTCGCGCTGTTTTCCATGGGCAACTGTGCAGGTATCATGATAACCCCATTCCTCACCAATGAGATCTCAGCTGCCGAGGAGACCCGCGTGCTTGAACTCCCTTTTCGAGATGTCAGAAACAGATACATATTTGGGACGCGGCTAAGCAGAGAAGAGCACGGAATCACGTATATATGCATCGACAAGGCCACAGAAATGGTATACACGTGCAGGACCATCCCCAAGCGCAGGTTTGTGACGTCAGACCAGACTAAGAAGGACCTGCTACGTGAGCTGGATATCTTGAAGCGTCTGAAAGGAGTTCCCAGTGTCGTGCAATTGGTCGACACATTCGAGGATAAGCATGCTGTTCATTTGATTATGGAGCGTTGCAGTGGCGGAGAGCTTTTCGATCGCATCGCTGCTAAGGGGAAGTATACTGAAAAGGCCGCTGCTTTGCTTTGCAAGTCTATCGTCCAAGCCGTCGAGTCCTTACATTGGAAGGGCGTAATGCACCGAGACCTCAAGCCCGAGAACTTTTACTTCGTAGATAAGCAAGATGACTCTCAACTCAAGGTTGCAGATTTCAGCGCAGCAGTCTTCTTCAAAGATGGTAAGACTGCGAAACTTAGCAATCTTTTTGAAAGGTAGTAACTAGTAAGGCAGTAAATTGTCTTTCGCGGAATTAGTGCTTTAGTCTAACTGCATGCAAATTTATTAATAGATATGGGTAAGGACCTGGGTCAAGCATTTAAATAAATGTGCGTATCCCGATGGCGACCATGCATAAGCCTAGGTGGAACGAATTTTATGGTTATCTTCATGCGCGCAGCATTTCTGCACAAAACCGAAATTGTGCTTTCAACCATGCACACGTCATTTACTAAATCATCACATTGAACTTCATGGACGTAGATGTAGGTAAAGGTTCGGAGTTTAAACCCGTGTAAATTCTGGAACCTTCATGAACAAATAAAAATTTAAGGTGACGATGCACATTGGTTTTGTTAATGTGAGAAGGCAATAAAAAGCATGATGGGTTTTGATGGAATGTCAAGCTAAAAGTGTGTTTCACTTGGATGATAGTACACCTTATTTGATACACATTGGTGTGACCGATAGGTTTGTGGATGGTCTTCTTTCATGGTTGAAGGCATCAAGTGTGGGAGATTAAATTCAATTTGTACATAATTGTATATATTATTTTGGACATTAATTTGTAACCCTAAAGTTAGGTCAGGATTTGAGTTTTAGATTTAGAAATGGAAACCTCACAATTACAATCTACTCTCTAATAGCTTTTTATCCATACCCAAGATGTTGACATTCAACTTGTTTATAACCCTAAAAATGCAAATCCTCCTAATTTTTGGTCAAAGGTTAACAACAAGTGATATGAATCAAGAGTCAAAGTCTATTCAAAGTCAAGTCAATCTTATAAATAAAGCAATTCAAGCTCCAATTATGAGGCTTGACACATACTCACCTCTCATTATTTACCTCTTCACCATTTATGTATTTCTTGTAAGCTCAAAGGAAAGGTAGGTCTTGAAAATATAGAGACTACACTCATAACCTTGAAGGAGAGTGTTTAAGTAAAGGTGCAAACTTATTTATAGCGTGGATAAAAGTCAAAATATGATTGAAGAGCAAAGTCAAAATTTGATTGTAGAGCAAAGTCAAAATATGATTGAAGAGTTCAATACTCGAAAAAGGTGCAACCTTATCCATATGGAGTGATTCGAAGCACCAAAAGTCACCCAAGGCAATGAAAAGACAAAAGACAAGAAGTGAAAGGTCATGAGGTGAGAGAAGATGCAAGGGTACGTGAAGAGACACAAGTTCCCATTCCTATTTCTCTCTATATGGAAGGCTTTTTGATGTGAAAATCCTTGGAGATGACAAGGAGATGGTGTAGAAGTATATGCTAGTCGATTGAGTATGTTTGAGTCTCCAAAAAAAATCATCGGATGGTTATCAATATGCCACATGGGAGTTGTAAAAACCAAAAAAGAAATATAGATTAAGGGTTTTTATAATTTGTGGCAAAAATCCCACCGCAAATTACAGAACTAGGTTTTTGAGTTTTTTGGAACGTCAGAAGCATGTTTGTGATGCCCTATATAAAGCTAAGTTATTGGGCACTCATATTATCATTTGGAGAAGACTTGGAGCTTAGAGAAGGTGGTCCTCCAACTCGGGGGAGGTGAAGTTATTCTCTTAATAATCTTCAAGGTACGTAAATGCTTGAAGCTTATTTGTTTGGAGAAGATAATATTCAGCTACGGAAATTGTGAAGTTATGCGTAGTTGTATTATTAAAAATAAAGAAGCAAGATCATATATATTTTGCAAAAGGGTTTTTCTTCAAATAGAAGGAAAATACAAAAATGAAAAATTAAAGCATTTACTTCAGCAAGTAGTGGAGGCAAAAAGAGAATCAATCAAAAGAGAATCAAATCCAAAAACTGAACTAGAAGAGAAGAGTGGCTATTCAAAGTAGTGGAGGAGCTATGGAGAAGACTTCTCAAACTCATCATGAGAGCTCGTGGTCATTTGGCTACAAAAGAGGCAAGGGAAGACACTCAAGAACAGAGGAAGAAGACGTTGAAGTCCCCTTGTAGGCAGTTCATTTGGTTTTAGTCATTTCATTCTCTTCAGTCTCATAGACTATGTCGAGCTGCATACCAATTTCTTGGTAGCATGATTGTGAGAGTCATATCTCTCAATATATGTATCCATTTTTAGACTTTAAATATTCCTTGGAAAGCTTATCTCGAGTACTTCCTCTATCTAAAACAGTTTTATCAAATTCGCTATGTTATGTAAGTTATTTAGTTTTTAGTGAAGTCTAGTTTTCAGAATAACTGAGTGGACATGCAGCCTGTTTTGAGGCAAAGAGTTGCCAAACCAAAACTACTCTAATTGAGTGTTTGATAGCTCATTTGAAAGCTATTAGTATCTAGTTTGAGTGATCAAAGTCTCAACTTCATTGCATTCTTCAATTGATACCAGTTTTCATTTTAAGGTTCAGCTGTAGGTAAAAGTCTTGATCCAGCTGTAGGTAAAAGTCTTGATCCTGAGAAGGTTTTCTACACTTTCTGTTGCGAATAGGAGAGGAATTCTCCAACAATTGGTATCAAAGCATTGGATTTTGAAGAAGCAAAGCATTGGAACTGAAGTAAAGCAAAGGAGAAACCACAAATCAAGGGGGAGCTTCGTAAGTCAAGACAGCGCCAAAACGTAATTGAGGCGAACTTCAAACTTGGAAGTCTTCAATGGCTGATTTAGGACAATAAGTTGAGAAGTTAGATAAAGATAATTTTGAGTCTTGGAGGTATAGAATGACAAATTATCATAAAGGTAAAGGTTTATGGAGTCTAGTTACTGGGATGATCTAGAACTAGTGGACCTTCAAGATTCCAACATTACTGCTGCACAAAGGAGATAATTTGTTGATTAGGAAGAGAGGAATCAAAGGGTGATGTAACATGTTTCTCATTTCGCAAGTTATTTCTAACACTATGATTGGTCATCTGTGAAGCTTAGAAAAAGCCAAGGAAGTTTGGGAAGCATTGGAGAAGGTGTATGCTACCTCAACAAGGTCTCTGAAGATGCAACTCAAAACGAGCTCAACAACATGAAGAAAAGCTCTAACCAAAGTATTAGTGAGTATACATTGAAGATCAAGGAGCTTTGAGAGCAGCTAGCATCAATTGGATGCAAGATAGAAGAGGATGACATCGTCCAAACAGCCCTCAATGGCTTGAGGAGTGAAGAGAAGTGGAAGCCCCTCATCACAAACATTCTTTATAGAGACCCTCTACTAACATTTGACGAGATAATACCGAATCTCGTGGCTGAAGAGGTTGCTCAACAAGGAGAAGGAAACAAAGGTAAGGATAGCCATAACAAAATGTTATATGCAAGTCGAGGTAGAGGAAGGAACTCAAGAGGAGGCTCACGAGGAAGAGTAATAAGCTACAACAACACAAATTCCAACCAACACAACTCGGAGGACAACAAGGAAAACTCAAATGACAACACATATGGAAGAGGTCGAGGAAGAAATATAGAAAGAGGTTGAGGTTCATCCAATCCTCATAAAGGTATAATATGGTATCATTGTGGTAAAATAGGACATTATGCAAATGATTGTTGGCAAAAGCATGGAAGGCTGAATGGAGGAAACCAAAAGAGGCAAAATAACTATGCAAATACATCAAGTGAAGGAGACAAGCAAACCATGCTTGCCATGAAGCATGAGTACAACAACCCGAGAAGTGATGATAAAAAATGGTTTATAGATTCAGATTGGAGCAACCATATGACATGCCAAAGAGATTTATTCACAAAGCTACAAGCTCCAAGTGGAAAAGGATGTGTGGAGATCGGTGATGAAACTCAACACACAATTGAGCATGTTGGAGATATCAAGCTTGCAGACAAGAAGGTATTGACTGAAGTTCTTCATGTTCCTACTATTGCAAAGAATTTGATTTCAGTAGGACAAATGGTAGAGAAAGGATATCATGTTATCTTCAATGAAAAAGGTTGCTTTATAAAGAATCCAAAAGAAAGATTCAAGGTCATTCCTCAAGGAACGAAAGAAGGTAGGATCTTCACTATGGACATTCAACAACCACCATAGAAAGGTGATGTATATTCAGTTTGGAAACAAGAGGATTGTTGAAATCGATTTGTGGCACAAAAGGTTTGGACATCAACATTCGCAAGCTCAAGGATGTGAGCAACCATCAAGTGGTAAGAGGTCTTCCAAGATTCAATGATGTTGGACTACATGAGTTTTGTGAAGCATGCTAATTAGGAAAGCAAACTCGACAACCATTCAAGAAGAGAAACTATGTGGCAAGGAATGTCATGGACTTATACATACGAATGTATGGGGATAATCACAAGAACCATCGGTGGCTAGTAATATATATTTTGTCACTTTTTATTGATGATCATTCAAGAAAAGTATGGATGTTTTGCATAAAACAAAAATAAGATGTGTTCTCCATGTACAAGAGATTTAAAGCACATGTAAAAAAGGAAACAGAACGCTACATAAAGATCTTGAGGTCTGATGGAGGAGGAGAATATTTCTCCAAAGAATTTTGCAGATTTTCTTTATGAAAATTTCATCAAACGACAATTTGCATGCTCAACGAGATGAAGGTGCCACTAAACTATTGGACTCTTTTTTGCATAAAACAGATGTTTTGCATAAAACAAAAATCAGATGTGTTCTCCATGTTCAAGAGATTTAAAGCAGAGGTAGAAAAGGAAACATAACGTAACATAAGATCTTGAGGTCTTATGGAGGAGGAGAATATTTTTCCAAAGAATTTTCAGATTTTCTTTATGAAAATGGAATCAAACGACAATTTACATGTAGATACATGCCTCAACAAAATGGAATAGCTGAAAGAAAAATAGACATATCACAGAAGTTGCAATATGCATGCTCAACGAGATGAAGGTGCCACTAAACTATTGGGCTTAAGCAGCTAGTATGGCTGTTTATTTGATGAACAAGTGCACAACGGCTAGAGTGCATAATTTAACTCCTGAGGAGGTTTATTCCATCAAGAAATCTAACCTTACTCAAAGTTTTTGGATGTGTGTGTTATGCTCACATCCCTCAAGAACTAAGGACAAAGATGGAGGCAAAGTCAGAAAAATGTATTTTCATTGGATATTCATCGGAGCAAAAAGGATACAGGTGCTACAATCCGGTGACAAACGAGCTACAATTCTCACGAGATGTGGTATTTGATGAGCTAAGACCATGGTTTGGAGACAAAGGGAAAGAAAATTCTTGAAGAAGATTGCGAAGATGATGGAGGTGTTGTCTAAGAAGAATTTCAGCAAACAAGCACTCAAATGTGAGGTTCAGAAGCCTCTACATCACTTGGAGAAAGCTCAAAATGGAAGGGGAGACTAAGGAGTCATTCGTCATCACCAACATCAGGTTATGGAAGATTTGAAGCTGAAAGTGCCGCCCAAAATAGTGATTCAAATGTAAGTGAAGAAGAGTATGAAGAGGTGATTACACCAAAGGTAAAGCTGAACCGGTTGAAGAAGCAATATTCAAAAGGAAATGAAAGGAGGTCTTCAAGAGCAAGGTATCCAATTCAAAGGTTGAGCTATGATAGTTTTATTGTTTTTTTTACATATATGATACAGGTGGTCAAAGACAAAGAACCGGATGCATATGAAGAAGCATGTACACAAAAAGAATGGAAGCAAGCTATGCAAGAAGAGATAAAAGCTCTCAAGAACAATCACACATGGGAGCTAGCTCCAAAGGCTGAAGGTATGAAAATTGTTCAAAATAAATTGGTCTTTAAAATAAAGAGAAATGCTGATGGTTCTGTAGCTACGCATAAAGCTAAATTAGTAGCAAAAGGATTCAAGCAAACTCATGGCATCGACTATGAAAAGACTTTTAGCCCGGTCCCAAAGATGGGAACAATTAGAATCGTGATTGCAGTGAGTGAAGCAAGGAGATTGCCATTGTACCAACTTGACATAAAAAATGCTTTTCTTAATGGTGAACTCCAAGAAGAGATATACATGAGTCAACCGATTGGATTTGAAGATAAAAAGCATCCAGATTTTGTTTGATACTCCAAGTAGTGCAGATCCCTCTCTCTACATGAAGAAAGAAGAAGGCAAGCAAGCATACATCTGCATATATGTTGATGATCTCATCATAAGAGGAGGTAATGTTGTAGGAATACAAGAGATAAAAAGAAAACTCGATAAGGAGTTTAAAATTTCAGATCTTGGTGAACTAAAATATTTTTTAGGCATTGAGATAGTCTATGGGAAAGATGGAATCTACTTGATACAAAGAAAGTACCTGTTGGATATTCTTTTCAGATTTGGAATGAGTGAATGCAAACCACTCACTCAACCTATGGACACAAATGTGAACCTATGCTCAAATGATGGAGAGAAGTTACATGATGTAACTACATACAGGTGTATTATAGGTTCATTGATCTATGCTACGATCACAAGACCAGATTTGTGTTATATCGTTGAAGTTCTTTCTCAATTTATTCAAGCTCCAACAAGTGAACATTTAAATTCAGCAAAACGAGTGCTAAGATATGTGAAGCACACAGTCGATCATGCCTTGTTTTATAGATATGATTAAGAATTGCATGTAAAGGGCTTCAGTGATGCTGATTGGGCTCGTTCGAATAGGAGAGGAATTCTCCAACATGTATCTCATACATATTCTCTATGCTACCATGTAACTTCATGTACTTTATCTTGAAATGTATGAAATATATTTGGGCTCGGCTCTTTTAATCTCTCTCATGTCTTTTCTATTCTCCATTTTGTCTCTGTTTTCTCTTTGTCTCTATATTGATTCTGGGTCTAGAAACCAACCGATAGTTTTTCATCAAGTTTATCCTTTGTGGAAGATTCTCTGATATCTATTTGATAAGATGGTGGAATATATCTTTGTTCAAATCCAACTCAAGATGACAAACATCTTGGAAATCTTCAAGGATAAAAGCTTGTTAAAGGTCGAAAGAAAGCATGTCTACAGAATTTTAGAAGACTTCATATTCTTTATAGGTCCTAGAATCATTGGTATAGATGGATTTTATTTATTATATTCTTGGACAAAGTAACAAAGAAGAAGACTTCTACTCCAAATTACTTTAGAAGATTTACCTATTGAGAGGTTTATATCTCAAATGAAATTTGTCGCAAACTGAGGTAGCATAGGAGATGCAACATCTTTCTTCAAATTGTTCCTTATTTCAAACCCTCAAACAAATAAAATTTCGGGGAGCAGCTGTAGGAGATTGAATTCGATTTGTACATAATTGTATATATTATTTTTGGACATGATTTCAGGACATTAACGTATAACCCTAAAATTAGGTTAGGATTCGGGTTTTAGATTTAGGAAAATAGACTTGGATTCACAATCTACTCCCTGAGAGCTTTCTATCCATACCCGTCATGCCTGTGTTCAATCTCTTGACGACCGTAAAAATGCAAACACTAATTGCTCGTTAAAGGTCAAACCAGTCAACGGTCAAATTTTACTCAAAGTCAATTTAATTCCGTAAACAAAGCTCTTCCACAATGATATGTTTTATAATAAAAAGCATAATAAAAGATGAATGCCCAGCCCATGTAAGTCAATTAAAAGCCTACCCAACAGAACCCTTATGCCCATCATCCATGTTTAAGAGAGCGCAAGAGTATGAAGAAGCCCATACTCCGATCTTTTTGTGAGGCTAATGATGTAGTAGCTATTCCTTTGTTTATAAAAATACATGAATTTGGGTTCTATGTAAATATCAAAATTTGTGGCATTTGGTACAGGCAGTAATTCTTCATGAAATGGTTAAATTCTAGGTGACAATTTCACTGATGAGGTTGGAAGCACATACTATATTGCACCTGAGGTTCTTAATGGAAATTATGGCTCAGAAGCAGATATTTGGAGTGTAGGAGTTATTCTGTATATGCTCCTCAGTGGTCAGCCTCCATTTGATTCCAAAGGTATTGATTAGTAGTACTGTGATTAATCACAAAATTTTCACATTAATCTCAGCAGCATACTATGCCGAGGTATTCCTACGGTTTTAGATTGGTACTGTTTATGAATGGAGGTTTTGTTGCTTACAGAGACATGATTTTACTATCTTTTGCAGAAAAAATCAAGAAGTTTGGAAATGGGTCGTCAGAAGACATATGGAAACCAATTTCACCAAAAGCCAAGGAACTTGTAAAAAAAATGCTGGAACCTGACCCAAAAAAGAGGATTAAACTTCAGGCCATTTTAAGTAATAAGCATCAGCCTCCATTTTGTAATTCTGTTGGTAATCAGTTTCAGTGCAAGTCAGTTGTATTTCCATTTGGCATAAAGTGATTGGATCCACACTTTCTTTACAGATTATGTATTATTATGAACTCGCATGCGTGTCACATAGGGGTCTATTATTCTGCACTCTCTACACTCATACCAGCAGATAGAGAGGTCTCTGCATTCACGATCATCTGCCTTCTTTGTCCATCATCTTGAATGGGAAATGAGATACAGTCGAGTAATTTCATCTGCGCAATATAACTTTCCAGTAGCCATCAATTCTTTCCTAGAACAACATGGAAGGAAAGAGCGTGGGGTGATCAAACTTGGGGGTGGGGGGGACTCACTGATAATACCATGAAAGCCTAAGACAAGCAACTATGCAGCCCCCACATTCGCTCAGAGCTTTGTGGCTATGCTGCTTACATAGGTAAATGAGACCACTGGGTATGGCTAACCTCCCTAGTATGCAAGTATTTTTTCTTGACATTTTATTTTGGCTTGTAACTGGATCATTCAAAAGTGTCAAAAGAAAAGAGTTGGGGTTGGTTGAATTGAGAAGCTATCCATTGTCATAAACTCCAATGCAAAGCTATCCATTGTCATAAACTCCAATGCTAACTTTACATAATGGAGATTGGGGGAATATGTTCACAAGTTCAGTGATTGCAATTTTCCTTCACATACTAGCTTGTATTCGTGTAATAATGTTAGGCTTGGTTCTTGAGCATGATTAAGTAGGTTCAGCTTGATCAATGTCAATGCAAGTAATCCATTATAACCTGTCTTTCCTGCAGAAATTTATGTTGTTTCTGATAATATGATAATATGAGCAGGTGATTCATGGATCCTTGGTGGAGCTTCTGAGCAGGACCTTGGCACAGTCCTGACAAGTATGAAGAAATTTCAGGCAACAAACAAGCTAAAGAAGGTCGCCCTCAAGGTTAGTTAAATGATTTTTCCTTTTCATATTCTAGTCTTTGATTTTGCTTCTCTCTTTAACCTGCTTGAAATATTATGATTTCCAAGGTTATTGCAGAAGGACTACCAAAGCAGGACATCACAAAACTTCGATCCCAGTTTGAAATAATGGATAAGTCAAAGAAAGGAACAATAAGCTACGATGAACTGAAAAATTGTTTGAAAGGTTTGCATGGTGTCACTCTTGCAGATGCAGAGCTAAATCATCTCTTAAAATCGGTATGATCATTTCAAAACTTTGCACGTGTCAAAACATTTGGATGTTTCACGGTTTGCCTGCATGCATGCACTTGAGTGCTTGGAAGCTTTACTTTGTATCATACGATACAATTTAGACCATATGGGGCTTTAGTTACTGTTAGAACTTAAAATCAGTAGATCAGAACCTAAAAAAGCATAATATAGGAGCATGCCTAAATATAAGAGCTGTGGCAGTAATGGCACCACACAGGCCATAATTTGTATTCGCCCACGTTCTGGGTGAAGACTTAAACCCACATTTGTTGATGCTCTATGGCCTCCTTTCCTTCAACTTGACCATAGTCAGTCCATGTACTCAAAAGTACTTCAATCCAAATTGCATAAAGAAAAAAAAGAAAAAGAGTACTTGTGAATAGTCTAGACAACTATACCTCCATGAATAGCAAGATCCACATGTGGCGTGCATGACATTGTATGAATCCAGTGTATGATCAAATGGAACAAGCATGCTTGATAACAAGATTTCATCATGCGTCACACAAAGATGAAATATGCGTATTCTTTTATCCTCAATTCTTGCAATAAAAAAATGCATACCATATTAATAGACAGGCAATCAAATACAGTTAACAACTTAAATATCATAATTGTATTTATTGGAAACGAGATCATCACACATGTTCCTTGCCAAAATTTGAGAAGCTCAAGATGTTCATATTTTATATTGTTATCTTGGGAATTTCACATAGAAACAACATTATCTTGCATAGAATATGTTCTTGTTGTCAATGCACAAACCATTATCATCATGGTACGAAGTATGTCTGTATCTTGAACATAGAGGATGCATTTTCTCCCATCATCCAATATCATTGCATGCTCAATAATTTAAACAAGGAAACCTTTGAAAAACAAACTCCATCCCCTTGTGCCCTTTCCATTTTCCCTTTTAATTGCCTAGAACACTCTTCGTCACATGTATGCATGTACATGTTGGAAAACGATGTTAGAATATCCCCAAATGATAAAAAAGCTAGCAACCCTAATTTTGGTATTGAGTCAAAATTTGATCAAAGATGGTGAAAATTATTTATTTTCTCATTGAAAAGTACCTTTGATAGCTTTTTAATGATATATAACACTTCATCATTTGGCATAAAAAAGTCAACCAAAAGTTAAGGCCTATTTTTTTTTCACATGCATTTCACACAAAAACTTGCTTTTTTATAGATTTTTTGCAACTTTTCATGCTTTTCATGCTAATTTTTGTGGGCACCTCAAATCCTATATAAAGAGGACTTAGAGAGCACCATAAATCATCAATTCTTGAATCACTCAAGACATAAGCTCTAGGGTTAAGAGCTAGGAGGAGTTTTGGAGGTGTATATCCTTTGCTCTTCTTCATACTATCAAGTATGTATGATAATTTTGAAGAGTTATAGCATTCAAATTAGGGTTTTTTCACCTATTGTTATTGTACCAAGTGTTTACCTATCACTTCATTGCGAGACAAGGTGCATCTAATTTGCTATCTTTCAAAGTTTGCATCAACCATTTATGCATAGTTTGTGCCTCTTTAATGTCACCCCTCTCATCAACAAGTGCATCATGTAAGTTTGTATCAGAAATGTAATGATCTGCATCATCATTTGAAGTGTGAAAGAACTTCCATCAACAATTGTTAGAATGATCCTATCAACTCCCATTACAGGATAAGAGGAGTTGTTAGCACATGTGATAGTATTCCCTCTAGGGGCAAGCTCAAGTGAATTGAAGAAACTACACTCTGAGGTAATATATTTGGTTGCACCACTATCAAAGTACCAAACATTTGAGTCTATTGCAGACATACACTGCTCCTGGGAAGATGGGCCACAATTGCAAACAATTGTAAATGCCCATTCCTCATCCTGAACAAGATTAGAAGACTATGTTTTAGGTGTAGAGGCCTCTACAAAATTCATTCCAACCTCTTTCTTCTTTGCCTCCTTTGCAACCAATTTAGGACAACTTTTTATAACATGATCATTTGCCTTATAGTAGTTGCAAAATTGTTAATGATTTTTTGTTTTTTTAATCATCTTTGTTTTCCTTCTTTGAGTGTATAGTATTATTAGCATATTTTTTCTTAATAGTAGATGAGCTCCATTTACCTTTCTTTTGAGTAGCTAAGAAAGCTTAATCTATAACATACATAATTGACAAGTTCTGCCAAGATTGATCTTCTTGCAACAAAACAGAGACTAACTACTCAAGTGCTAAGGCATTTGGATTGCCATTCATCATCAACCAAAGAGTAGAAGCAAAAATTTGATATGAATATGAAAGACAATCAATTATAGTATGCACAAGTGAAGTATTTGGCAAGATTTCGTCAACAAAAATCAACTACTCCAAATCTTTGATCTTTGTCAAAAAACTATCCTCCTTCATTCATATGATCATACTCCAATTGTTTTTGGAGATAGGAAATATGAGCCCCATTTTTAGCTTAGTATAATGTTGTAAGAGTATCTCAAATATCTTTTGATGTCTTGCAGGAGCGAATATGAGGAATAATGGTTGTCAAAATCGCACAAAAATTGGTCAATATACTTGAGGCCATTAGAAGTTCGAAATAGTTTCACTTTGTGGCATCAAATTTTTTATTTGAACTCATTTTGAACTCCAAGAACACTATCATAGCGAGTGTCCAGGTAATTTTTTCCTTTTGTGTCAAATATATGCACATGTTTCGGTTCACCAATACAAGCATCTTAAAGTTTGCTACAATTTAGTAGAGATCGAGAGGATGTTTTTTGCTCAACTTTTTGGGATACATTCAATTTTCTACATCAAGGTATTTAGCCACTATTCATCACTAAAAGCAATGACATATTTTGTATGTTGATTGTTGAGGATAAGTTAGATGGTACTAGTTACCCATAATGGGCATATATAATGTGTCATGTATTAGTAGAAAAAGTATTTTGGAATATTATGTAGAGTGTTGAAAAACTTCCTACTACACCTGCAAATACAATTACAATACAACTCTTCCACATACTATTGAGCAACTTCATTGGGATAGTAGAGATGTACAGGCACAAGTCATCATTTCATGTAGGCAGTATTGATACCCCTTCGATCATAGTCCTAGAATCGCATGAAAATTGATTAGCATCCTCGAGGAAATTAGGAGTTTAAATTACCTTCACTTTATGGCATCTAAATTTTGATTTGAGATCGTTTCGACCTTGGAATGCATTATCGTAGCAACTATGCATGCAACTTTTTCCTTTTGTTCCAACCATATATACATGCGACCGTTTGCAAGTATAAGCACCTCAAAGTCTGCTATAAGTTTAGCAGAGCTCAATAGGATATTTTTGCTCAACTTTATGAGATATAGTCAATTTTGTGCATGAGGGTATTTAGTCATTGATCATGGTTGAACAGAAGATTGTAGAAGAGAATGATGAAACCAATAATGTCATCATTCAAAGGAAAGAAGAAGAAGGAGACTACAAAGAAGGAAAAGAAGAGTCGTTGGAGTAAAAGGAAAGTAATTCTTCTACTTTTAAGTCTTCATCCACCTCTTCTATCACATCTGATTCCATTACTTCTACCACACCAAAAGAGAATTCTACTTCTACTACATCCATCTCAAAGAAAGGTATGTGCCATTATTGCAAGAAACTAAATCATTATATACTAGAATCCAAAAATAGGGATTTTAATGAGAAGAAAAGAGCGTCACATAATAATGCTAAAGATGGTTCAAAACCTAAGTCTCCAGATGAAGAATCATATGCATGTATCAATATCAAAGTAATATCTTTGAGCAAGCATCATTAAATGCAATTTTCGAAAACCCTTGGATTTTTGATTTTGGAGCTACTAGGCATATGACAAGTTATAAGAAGATATTTTCTACCCTTACTAACTCCTAACTCTACAAAAAGAAGGGCGATCATACTAGATGATCATGATCTGGATGTTGTAGTTGTTCGAGAAGTCAAGCAAGTGAAAATTTCATAGTTTCTAATGTTCTTTATGCTCCAAAAATAAAGAAGAATCTATTATTCATTTTTACTTTCTTATCAAATGGATATAAGTCATTTTTAAGAAAGATTCATGTCAGATCCTCACACTTCATGAAGAGCATTGGCTTTTGCAAGGTGAAAACAAAAGTGGAATGTTTGTATTTTCGAAAATTAGTCATGCTAATGTTGTTAGGTCTTCTACACCTAAGGAGAACATGAAGTTATGGCATGTTAGATTTGGTCATATCAATTACACAACTCTCAATCACATTAAAGATCAAGGTATGGTGGAGAGTTTGGCCACTTTTTATTTATGAGATGGTGCATAATCTTGTGAAGGATGTCTTGGCGGAAAGCTTCACAAGCTACCATTCAAGAAGCATGGAGACATCAGTGCTACCAAAAAATAGAAGATCATATATTGAGATGTTAATGGACTCATGAGAGTAGATTCCATTCAAAGATTGAGATATTTCATAATATTTTTGATGATTTTTCTAGATATTTTTGTATCTATGGTCTTAAGATAGAATCAAAAGTGTTTTTTGCTTTTTAAGAAGTTCTTCGCTATGGTTGAAAATGAAAGTAAGTCTAAAATTTAGACTTTGAGAAGTGGTAGAGGAGGAGAGTATTTTTCCAAAGACGTCAAGTCTTTTCTAAAAGACAAAGGTGTCTCTCATAAGCTCACTATTGCTTATGCTTCGAAATAGAATGGTGTTGTAGAGAGAAAGAATAGGGAAATTTTTGAAATGATGTGTAATATGATGCCTGTCATGGACAAAGGAAACCTTCCTTAACCTCAGATTCCATGTGACTTCTATATCTCATGATTGTTTCAGAATTTGGAGAAACCAATGCTCCCATTGTGTCCGTATTGTGAAAATCCTAAGATCGACTATCTACTTGCCAAATTCTAACATCTGCAGGTCTTGTTTTAAATCCAAGACATCATCGATGATAACATCAATTTGTAAGTGCCCTTGACAAACCACCCTTGAAAACCTATATAAGGAGGGGTTGATCACATATATTATGAGTCTTTATGATGCCTAGCTTAGGAGCTCAAGGAGTCATGATCTCCAAGTACTCTCCACGTTCCAGTTCGAGTTCTAGTTTTGTCCTTTGTTCTAGTCTTATCTAGTCTTGTCCTTTGTTCTAGTCTTATCTAGTCTTGTATCTTGGAAATCCTGTCTTGTCCTATCATAATCTTGTAGAATGACATCCTTTATAGTTATTCCTTGTATCCAGTTCATCTCACTGAAGTGAGTTCTTGTAATCCAAAGACCTTGCTTCATACCTATGATCCTCGGTTGTGGGATCTCCTATATCATCTCTAGTCCAATTACCCATACCTATTAGTCCCTAGTTGTAGGACTTCTTGTATGAGTTACATATTCTTGTATTATTTCAATACGTGAGTGATCTTGTAATCATAAGTATTATTTCAAAATCTTGTTTGGTCTAGTCAGAGAGCACAATCTAATGTGCCCATGACATTTTGGCAAGAGTAGTCTCTATCCAAGGCCAGACATCATGGAGAACATAGTTGAACAAATTGTGGCATTGCTTTAGAGTCTCCAACAACGAGTCGAGGACCTAACTCATTGAAAGACACAAGTCAAGATGGGAAATCGGGTGCATGTAGGCACACTCCTTCAAGAATTATAAGAACGAATCGGGAATCTTCAAGAAAATCAAGGAAGCATTCAAGTGAATCAATGACCTAGTTTGTCCTTCATGAAGGAACCCAAGATTTGCATGCCGAAAAAGTTCGATGATGATAGTATGAAGTTCCATAGATTTCTTCTAGCAAGTTATATTGTACATCCATATGCAACTTGATAGATACTGTGATGAGGCATCCAAGGTTCATTTCTTTGGAACCTTGCTATGTGGTCAAGCATTATCATGGTTCGTCCCAATCTTGGAGAAGAACATGGAATTACCTTAGCATTATGAGGGGTTTCTCCGAGAGTTCATCGCTACATTTGGAGATGCAGACATGAGTTGAGTGGTAGAAAAAAACTACAAAATCTACATGGAGAAATTGACCATTTTCTCAAGAATTTTAGTGAGGAGATGCTACATATAGTTTATCCATATATTGATAAGTAAGTTTTTATTTCTATTTTTTTTATAAAGTCATTCCTTTTTTGGTGATTTTATTAATGAGTATATGTCACATTTTCAAGGGTCACCAGAGTCTTATAATTATTGATTTTGTTGCATACTAAGCCTTATTCATGAACTCTCTCCAATCACACCATGGTAACTATAAACTATAAGTTCATAGTTCCATAGCTCTTTTATGTTTCTATTGCCATGCATTTTGATATTTATTTAGCCTTGTAGTGCTTCCAAACTTTTTTTTTTTTGAAAGAACAAGGAAAATTTGTATTAATGGTGGCCGTATACAGTGTGCCTTGGGCAGGAGACACCTGACCCAGAGGACAAATTACAAGGAGAAATACATGTCCAACTTTTTACAAGAGTACTGTTCAGCTAACAGTTTTTTCCATCTAGAGGGAGAATTTTCAGACAAAATCTTGTAGACATCATAGTTATTACAAGAAGCATCTGGAACATATGGCTCAGTAGGAATGAGGCTACCCTTGGTAGCAGAAAAAGGAGAATCAGAAAAATGCTTCTGAAAAATGCTTCTCTATCTTGTATTAGGAGAATCAGAGGTGCTTCCAAACTTTTGAAAATGCACATTGATAAGAAATATCCAAGCAAGGTGAATGAAGAAAAAAGTTTGGTTATATGCAAATTCATGTGCCACTATAGAAAGACAGTACATCATGCAGATGGAGAGTAATTGCCAATGCAGTAAGATTCTTAGAACGTAGATTTTATAGTTCTAGTCTAAATCTATCTGATTATCCAGATGCATGGATCCTTTTGGTAAGAGAAAAAGAAATTCATGCCATCTTAAAAGATGCTATCTGTCCTTATGATCGAGACTCTCCTCCACTGCATCCACCACCACCAGGACATAAGAATATTGAAGATAAGAAGAAATGACCTCCTATTCGCTCTCCATTGAAGCATGTACCAAAGAATAAGCAAAGAAGTGAGAGCTCCAAAAAGAAAAAATATAAGCAGAAAGGTGAAGGCTCCAAAGATGTATAGAGTTTTGTATCTATCTTGATACTTAGCCCATTACTTCCAACATATGTTGAAAGATATTTATATGCTCTTTGTTATATATACAATTTTGTACAAAAAATAACCTTTAAAGCATTGAATGTATTAGTAAATGATGCCATTCTATCTTTATCTAGAAGGTAGTTATTGTAAATCATGTTTGTACAAAGAAATGGTATCAACTTATTAGTGTTGGTAATAGTTTTTCTTAAATGTGGTCTGCCTTTTTTTCATGAAATAAACTAAGATACTAATTTGTTTTTCATTAATTTCTTATGCTATAACATGATTTGATGATATGGAATTGAAAAGCGAATGGAGAAGATTGGAGAACACGACCAATTCAAGTGATTAGGGCACTCCAAAATCCTCCATTGCCTCTAGTTGCTTGAATCGATTGTATCCTCCAATCTTCTCCAAATTGTAATCCTTGATGCTCTTAACTATGTTTTTCACCCACACAAAAGGCACGATTGATTCAAGTGAGGAGAGCATTGTGGGAACTTCAATTGGCCCTTATCGCTTGAATCAATCTCACAACACCCATTAACATAGAAAAAGAAAGACGACCAATTCAAGCGATAAGCACCTTCAGAGAACCTTCATTGGCTCTTATCGCTTGAATCTGTCCTATCCTCCAAGCTTCTCCCCTTTGTAATATTCCAACCTTATTGCTCTATCTTACTTAGAAGTAACATGGAGAAGTTCTTATCCTTACCTTGACCATTAGAATTTGTTTGGAGAAGTAACATGGAGAGCTTCTTATCCTTATCTTGAGCAATAGAAACCTTACGCAACAAAAGTCTTTGCACAATAGAAATTTAAAAAAGGTGATGATATAAACCAAAACAATGCCAATATCAATATCATGATTTACATAAAAAAGAGATGCAATTTTGCACAACAAATTGCTTTGAGACAATGCTAAAAGTTTTTGCTCAATGGAGATATTCTTTAACCTATAAAAGTCTCTGCACAATATAAACCTTAAGAGTGATGACATAAACCAAAACAATGCCAAAATGGATATGGTAAGCTTAATAAAAAAGAGATGTATTCAGTAGAAGAAAAAGGGCAAGATTGGTTACATTCTTAAGGGTTGGAACTTGATCACCTTGGGTGGCAGACAAGTTATGCAAGATAGTGTTTTCTCTGATCTAATGTTTACCATTGCACCATCAATTGAGAATCTGAATCTCAATAATTCTAACTCAAATTCTGGACAGCTCTCCTCTAAATTGAAGGGTATCCAGAGTCCAAGCTTTTTGTTCCACCTTCTGTAATCATATCCTAAAACAAGTGATTGTCGAGATATCTGATATGAAATTGAAAGAGAATTTGGGCTTACTTTACATAAAATGATGTCTCCTAGCTTTTGATCGTCTTTGCTATCCCATTCCCTACCTAAAACATCATCAATCTTCGAAATTGGAACTCTCCTATTCAACCACATTGTTTTTTTTTTCTGTAATAACATGTTTTTAAAACATGCTAAAAAAATGTGAAGAGGAAGAAATCATTGAATCTTTATCCTTCACGAAATTAGGCTTGCTGACATTTCCCTTTGGACATCATCTTTCATTTTGCGTAAAAAACTTGAAACAGTTGAATGATCAGTAGCATTTAAATCTAATGAAGAGATGCAAGGAGCAGGGAGGTGTACAAGATTTCCATAAGCACTCCTCCCTGATGGCACCTGATAATTTGCAAAGTAGACAAATAATTGAATGCTATTGAAAAATTGAACATATTTGTTTGCATATAGAAGTTTTGCATAATCCTTATGAAGGACTTTGAATGTTCCTGTTAAACATTCAACAGGTTGCCACTCCAAAATATTGGAAGGAAAAATATCTGCAATACAAAAACATATATCTTGTAATACAAAAACAAATGAAATTAATAAAAGAGCATTGTTAAACTTCACTTACAATGTGACAAGAATTGCAGATGATTGTCTAGCACGAGATCCTTAGCGTTGTACACATGTTGAACTTTTGCAAACCAACTGTCTCTCGTCAATTTGAAACTAAAAATACGACCTTTCCAATGGTTTTTTGTGTCATCTCTTTTAGTGCGTTTGGCTTTATGGGCACCTCTGCAACTAGAAAGCATAGTCACCCAACCATTAAGCTTCACAGAAAGAGGTTTCCATAAAGGATCCTCTCTTCTGTTGTAAACCTCACATGAGGTTACACGATTGGAAGGACAATGAGAATTAGAAGCCATTCAAACACTCAGAGAAAGAGTAGAGAATGCTTAAAGTGGGAAATCGAGATTCAAAGACTTTGTGAGTATCTATAGAAAAAAAAAACTTTGTACATGTGGAAGCGAAACACAATCTTTTGATTTGATGTATCAACTGTGAACAAAACATCATTGAATTTTGTGAACAAAAAAATATTTTGTATCTTCAAAAATCATTTCTCTATTGGAAATTTAAGGGTTTGCATTGTGTGGTGTGCAAAAAATATCTTTTTTTTCGTATGAAATCGAAAAATTGTACAATGAATTCAAGAAAATCTATCACTTAAGTAGCACTTTTAAGCATATTTTCTTAAAAAAAGCATTTCTTCATATGATTAAAAGAGATAGGAATGTTATATTCTTGTACACATGGAAAGACCCTATTTGTCAATTTTTTTAATCCGCCATTAGCAAACAACCCTTTTTCGGGCATTTTTTGCCCTAATGATGTCAAGGCCATCGAAGGCAGTATTCATTAGTTATGCCATTGAGGATATAGATTCCATTGTACCAAAAACATGTAATATCCTACTCTCCCACAATGCTTATGTTGCATCAAGTTATATTTATGATAAACATGGAAAAATTCAAGACTTTTTTAAGGCAAATGATTATGCATTTTTCAAGTCAAACTTGGATGCTTATGTTCAGCCATATAGGGGATGATCAATCTTCTCAAATACCAAAGATTTAAGTTGTTAAAGATAAAGTTAAAATTATTGGTCCCAAGCTAGTACTATTTTCATCAACATCATCATCATCATCTCCATCTATTCCTGCACGACCTCTTGACATGCCAACTTATGAAGTTGGAGAAACCTCAAGAGCTGTAGAAGAAAGGGTAGAAGAAGATGTTGCACCCGTTTTTAAGATATTTCCAAAATGCTTCTTTCAAATAGTGCATGATAGTGGTATAGAAGACTTCATAGGAAGGACTACAAGTCAAAGAAAGAAATATCAAACAAACAAGGTAAACTATGTAGAATATTTCAAAAACATTCTTGCATTACTTTGGTTGAGAATCAACTTACTAATCAAAGATGCTTTACGAAGTCATATTCGGAAGAAAGCAATGCAAGAGGAGATTGATTCTATTAATAAGAATCAAACACAGAAGCTTTGTGAATTATCAAAAGGTAAGAAAAATATTAGTGTTAAATGGATCTTCAAGATGAAAAGAAAAGCAGATTGTACCATTGACAAATATAATGCTAGACTAGTAGTCAAAGGTTATGGAGAAAAGAAAGGTATTGACTATCATGAAACATTTACATGTACCTCTAGAATGATCATAGTCAGGATAGTTCTTTCTCTTGTTGCAATTTTTGGCTAGAATGTATTCCAATTAGAGATCAAAACAATTTTTCTAAATGACGATCTTCATGAAGATGTCTATATTCAACAATCAAAAGGTTTTGAAGATCTAGGCAAAGAACACTTAGTATGAAAACTTATCAAAGCACTTTATGGTTTGAAAAAAGCAACAAAGGCATGGTAATAAAAGATACATTTATACCTTTTATCTATTGGTTTTGAAAACTCTGAAGCAACTCTTACCCTCTATGTTAAAGCAAAGAGACAAATGTCTTGATGATCATCACTATCTATGTTGATGACATGATCATGGCAGGTCCCAAGCATTATGATCTTCAGTTCTTTAAGTCACAACTTAAGCATACATCTGATGTTAATGACTTTGGGAACTTACATTATTAGCTAGGCATTGAATTCAAATTTAGAATTGATTGTACCTATATGACACAAAAAAGGTACATCAAGAAACTATTAGAAAGGTTGGAAATGATAGATTATGTCTATGCAAATACCTATGGATGTTAATGTTTCATTATAGATAGATGTAACTTCAAGATCTTTTAATGCTACCTTATATAGTTAAGTTAATAGATGCTTGATCTGTCTATGTAATACATGACATGATTTTTTAGTTTATAGTCTCTCAAGTGTCAAGGTTCATGCACAAACTGCTCAAAATTAATTGGGAAGTAGTCAAGAGAATATTTAGATATTTGAAGGGAAATTTGAATTATGCAATGATATTTCCAAAGTGGCTGCATTTTTTACTATAAGGTTGTATGAATTCTAATTGGGTGGGTGATAAAACCAAAAGAAGAAGCACAAGTGGTTCTTGTTTCTAAGTTGAAGATTGCCTTATCTCATGGCTTTGTAAGAAACAAACAATAGTAGCTACTTCTTCAAGTGAAGCAAAGTATAGAGCTTCTTTTACAACTACACTTGAAGCAATATGGATACAAATAATTTTGAGTTATGTCGATGTAAATATTCACTTAACTATGCAGATATTTTTAGATAGTCAAAGTTCTATTACTATTGTAAAGAATCCTGTTCATCATGCAAGAAGAAAGCATATTGAAGTACACTATCATTACATTTGAGAAGATGTATCTAAAAATCATTGTTGAACTAACTTAGGTACCTAGAAGTGAAAATGTAGCATATATATTTACCAAAGCATTATCCAAAGATAGACAACAAAAATTATGTAGATGTTTGAATCTTATACCATGATGACATTGAGGGAGGGATGGTTGGAAAACAATGTCAGAATGTCCCATAATGATAAAAAAAGCTAGCAACCCTAATTTTTG